>CM077148.1:191894006-192217230 GCA_039583875.1 Platanthera guangdongensis
ACCTTGTCTCCCTCTCTTTTGTCATTACATATTCCCCTAACCCTTCCTCCCCCCATCGCACCTCTTTTTTTTAACTCCCCTTTTAAGTTTTTTACTGGTACTTTTCCACTTTTCCCTCCACGCGTCTTCCACTTCAACCAACCCGCTTTGGATTATGTGTCACATCTTTATCAATACCTCATCTTTTTAAACTATCGATCTAAGATATTTAAAACACTCACTAGGAAATATCTTGAACACCCAACTTAATAACGAAGTCATTCGTCCTTCTTGCACTGCTAAATTTAAGCTTCATATACTTTGTATTTGCCCCGCTCAACCTAAAACCCTTCTTTTTAAAGTGTCTTGCCAAGATTCAAGTTTTGCGTTTACACTCTCGCACGTCTCATCGAGTAAAATGATAGAAATCCACAAACAATAAACACTAAGGTATTGCTTGTTGGATATGTCCGTTGTGCTCATCTAAGATAAGGGTAAAGAGATAATAGCTTAAAGCTGAACATTGATATAAACCAACAATGATAGAGGTTCTTGTATTAATCCTCCAAATTTCCTAACCCCTGTGCTAAAGTTGTATACATATCTTTGATTATGTCAATGTATGATACATTTACACCTTTCTTTTCTAAGACTCTCTGTAAGATCTCTCTTGGAATTTTATCGTAAGCCTTTCTCAAGATCGATAAACAACATATGCAAATCTTGTTTTCTTCTCGATAATTGTCAATGAGTCTCCTCAAGAGATATATAATTTCCATAGTTGACCGACCTGGCATGAATGCAATTTGATTCTTCGAGATGTCGGTCTCTTGTCTTACTCTTCTTTTTATGACTTGTTCTCATAGTTTCATGGTATGACCCATTAAATTATTCCTATGTAATTAACATAATTTTGCATATCTCCTTTGTTCTTATACCAAGGAAAATATTTTCTCTAAATTGGTCTGACTCTTTGGCTTCAGTATCTTATTGAAAAAATATGTAAGTCACAAATTTCTTAATTCTCTAGACATTTTCATACTTCGATGAGTATATCGTTTGACTCAATCGTATTACAATTTTTCATCTTCTTTAGAGCATCATTTACCTTTGATACTTGAATTTACGATAAAACGTTATGTTCTATACTGTTCTGATTTACTTAACTTTTTCAAGTTCAATTCATTGTCTTTTGTTTCATTATAGAGTTGATAAAAAATCTTTTTCATCGTTATTTAATATTCACATCATCCGTCAAAACTGTATTTGTTTCATCCTTATGCATTTTACTTTGTTTAAATCTCTTGTCTTCCTTTCTCTAACTCGAGCAATGTTATATATGTCACGCTCCCCATCTTTGGTATCTAGTCACTTATAAAAATTTTTATAAGCTTGATTTGTTTTACTTACTGCATTTTTAGCTTCTTTTTGGCGAATCTATACTAGATTAGTTTTCATCATTCCTATAAGCGTAGATTTATTTATAACTGACTCTCTTTTCCCCAACTTTGTCTTGCATTTTCTCTTTCCACTGCCAAGATTCTTTATTTGGGGGCGCACGATCTTTTGATACTGCAAGTACTTTTTTTTCACTTATCCTTAAATGTGAAGACATAATTTCACATGATACATTATGATCAACATAAGTGTCATCAACTAGTTGTTCTATAACTGCAGTCTTGAAAACAACCTGTTTTTTCATCTTCAAGTTCCACCACCAAATTTTTGGCAACATTTTTGCCCTTTTCTTAATTTATTATATTTAATTTGTATGTCCAACACCACTAACTTGTGTTGTGTTTTCAAACTTTTTCCTAATATGACTTTGCAATTCTTACAAATCATTTTATCCATTTTACATGTCATAAAATAATCAATTTGTGACTTATTTAGTCCGCTTTTAAACGTAATTAAATTTGTTTTTTCTCTTTATGAAAAATGTATCTATCACTATTAGATCATGTGTTATGACAAAGTCCAAAATAGTTCGTCTTTCTTCATTTCTTTGTCCATATCCAAATTCTCCATAAACGGTTGTATAATTTACATTTTCCTTCCCTATATGTCCATTTATCAAAATAGATTTTTGGGTCTGCCCTCTCTGATGTCTTGACTTTGATTTGAGGGCATGATTCTGCAGCAAACGTGACGGTATACGGGACCACTATTTCAGTGGTATCTGTGAGCATCCACTTTGTGCATTTATTGTCAAAGGTTAGGTCTTTCTCCTCTGAGAGAAGCCGCTTTATGCATAATGCAAAAGGTTAGGTTTGTTTCCAATCTTCCCCCGCCCATACCCCCAATGATTGGGGACTATATGAGTTCTGTTGTTGTTGTTATATGTCCATTTAGCATTCTCCTATTAAAATTTTCTCTCTTTATGGTAGTTCTCTTACTAAATCATCTAAGTCTTACCGAAATTGCACTTTAATAGTTCACTTAATCCTACTTGTGACGTGTAAGCACTGTTCACATTAGTAGCTTCCTTCCTATGATTAATTTAGAAGCTAAGATTTTATTACCTTTTCTACTTACCCTAACAACTTCCTCCCTCCAAGTAGTATCTACATTAATACCTATGTCACTGTTTTTTTTATTTTTTCTTGTGCACCATAATTTAAAACTTGAATTGTCTAAAATTTAGCTTTCTCACTCACTCATCTATTCTCATGCATGCATACAATATTTATCTTTCTCCTAATCATCGTATCTACTACTTCCATCGCTTCTCCCGTTAGCGTACCTATATTCCAACTTTCAAACCTAAGTCGATCACAAATCCTACGACATACTTTCCTATGTGAGGACTTTGTCTATTTAACACTACACCCAAGTCCTCTTGGAGGTGCAGCGGTGCTTGCTAAGATGCCGCATTCGGACCATACAACGAGGACTCTTGCATATTAACACTACATCCAGTCCTGGAGATGCAGCGGTCTTTGCCAAGACGCTGCATTCGGACCATGCGACGCATTCCGTAGGGGGAACAACATAGCTTCTGCATAATTTCTCAATGATCAATATTCATAAGGGTGACTACATTTTATGTTGGCCGTCTACCTAACACAACCTCACCATTTTTCATCCGGACTTGAGCCCAACATAGACTGTTTTTTTTTGTAATAATTTCACTATTTTCTAAATTTACACAAATTAAATTAATAGGGCGTCATCATAATGACAACACATTCTCATTTGTTGAAGAATTATTCTTGCCATAAGACATAAAATAATTGATGGGCAAGGATTGCATGTAGAAAAAAAGGGGAGAGGTTAAATCTACAAGATGCGAAAAATAAGGACAAGAGAGACATGTGTTGCGGGCAAACCCGTAGGACATTGGTGGCGTTGTCAGAGGGTAGCGCGAGGTGGAGATGGTGGAGGATGATACTATGCAGCCAGAACTACGCCTTCCTAGGCGCAGTATGCTCGAAAGAGAGAGAGAGCTACCAAAATCTTATATAGGAAATAAGGGAAATTGATAACTTCTTGCATACTTTCATTGCAATCTTTCATGCCTTTAATTTTAAACAAGCTTTTTCATGACTCCGCTCTTAATGATTCCTAACATCCAACTACCTCCTAATAGGAGGAGCCTTATCGCATCATTTCACGCTTGTGAGCTATTAGATCTTTATCATTTAGGGTTAATTTTTTTCACTTGCTTCGTTACACCCAAAAGTAGATAAATACTCAATAAAAAGAAACTGCAAAAAGGTTATACAAGTGGATTACCTTAAAAAATACATAAAACTTATAATAAAAGCCGAAATGCATCCATAACATCACATCATATGTACACATGATAAAATATGCACAATTAAGGTATGTAGAATTGTAGATAGAATTAGGCTGTGTTTGGCGCAGCTTATCGTGGCTTATTTACTCCGGTGAGGTTGGACAAAAATGTCTTTGTCATGCCAAAATCATATGTCTCAAACTTGATTCCTTTTGTAACATTTGTCATACCAAATATACATTTTATGACAATGACGTTTTGTCCAACCTCACCGGAGCAAATAAGTTGTGATAAGCTGCGCCAAACGCAGCCTTAATGTGGTAGAGATATGAAAGAATATGAATTGTCCAAATATGTTATGTATTTTAAAGAGCTATAAAATTTGTTAAAATTTTAACCGCACCAAAATAATGGAGGTTTTATATAACCTACTGGATATAGTTATATAAGCCTGATGAATAATGATAATGATTGATGTTCATAAAGTTTTATTCCTGCCTTGATCATTTTCTTACTCTTTTTCTTTGCAGGTTGGAGAGCACGCAGCAGTTCTTGGTTTTGTTGGGGCACCCTGGACCCTTGCTACTTACATCGTGGAAGGGTGTACAACACGTACATATACGACTATTAAAAGCATGTGTCACACTGCACACATGTGTTAAGGAGTCTTCTTTCTCATCTCACACAAGCAATTTCTGAATATATCATCTTCCAAGTAAAATCTGGAGCACAATGCATACAAATTTTGATTCATGGGTGGACAATTACCTCCAAATGCTTGGGAACAATGGTCAAGGCCATACATTCAAGAGGTAGAGTTGTCAATTATTCTTTTGATCAGGGATTTTTTCTTCTGCATGCATGCATAATCCCATTTGGAGGAGTTTCTAAGTGTGATTCTTATTACACGTTAATTTACTAATTCCAGCCAACCATTGTTGCTTAAAATGTCTTATATCATTTTAAAATTTATGCTGTGTTGGAAGCTCGTATGCTCTTATAATCTTATTTATTCCTATTTGAATATTACTTATATAAATAGAATCTTTCCGTTCAAGAATGGGTACATTTTCTCTTTAACATGTTTTTAGAGCTTGGTTGCCCTAGTCGCAAGCCCCAGCTTCTCGATGAAACCCCGGTGGTGGAGACCAGCCCAGATCAGGTCGTCGCAAGGGTGCTCGACGTCGCACCCGACCGGACCTTTATTGACCTTAAGTCGCCATATCATTTTGTAATTTGCCGTAAATTGTTTTGTGTGTGTAATATATATATATATATATATATATATAATATATATATATATATAACTTTTTAAAATTATTAAATACATGTATATATATATATATATGTATGCACGGGGTATATATATATATACATATATCTGTTATATTCTTAGGTTAAGAAGGAGGCCGGCCCGATTCTGGCACTGTACACCTTCCCGGTTCTGGCACGATGTAAAAATCCAGAGCCGCGGGAAGCTCGAAAATGGCGGAAGCTTCCGCACGACCACGACGCCTCCTCCAGAGCTCCAACTACCGGCCACGTTCCGACAACGACTAGCCGCGTCCACGATGCTTGCTTCCCAACTGACGGTCACGACGCTAGCCCGTTTCCGCCATGGTCGCGCCTCCGGTAGCAGATTTTTGATTTTCGTCTTCTCTGTTGTAACCCTATAAAAGGGGATGTGCTTGTTTTTCTTTTGGGGTGTGGTTGATTGATGAAAATATTGTTTGAGTGATTGAAGATTGTGATTCCTGTCTAGGAGTTTAGGTGTGAATGTTTATGAGATTGATGTTAATGATTATTGTGAAGGATTGCTGCCTTACTTGATTCCCGTTGAGTCGCCTCCTACTTTTACTTCCTGTAGAGTTTGTTGATTCCCTGAATTTGAAGATCGTTGTGTGTTTGCTTCCCGATTTGGATTCCTGTAGTTGATAGCTGGCCGGGTGGTTCTTGTCTGCGTTTTCCCGTTGAGTTCATTGTGCTTAGTTGTGATTTCCTACTCGACTGTTAACAGAGTTTGATAAACTTGTTATTTTTAACTATTGCCGAGAACGGTAGAAGTGGTTGTTTGATTGTCCAATTTAGTGAAGAGTTAGACAATTCGTGGAACCTCCTTGTTAGGGTAGATCGAGATTTCGTGGAACCACCTTAAGTGTGAGAGCAGGTGAATCTTAGGTTGTTAGGTTTGTGGCTTCTCGAGCGTGAGCGACTCCGTGGAACCACTTTCGTGCGAGTGTGAGAAAATTATCCTTGGCGTCTGTGTCCGATAGCGGCCGACCACAGAGCGAAAGATCGAAGGTGACGAGGATTCTCTCGCGTGATCGCCAACGAGTTCGAATACGGAAAGACACACTTTCCATGGGTAACTTGGTGGTCTCCCCTCCTTTGGGTGTATCTAAATTTTCTCATTAGGATAAATAGACTCATTGCTGGGTTTCGTCCGAATCTTGTCAGCAAACGCTACGTCGAAGACTCCAAACGGAAACGTATTTGGAGTTCATGATTTCTTTTATTACGACAAGGGGAACGGAACGAAGTTGCGAACTTCCGTCCCCAGATTTAATTTTGAACCTTTATTTAAGTAAAATTCATTTTGAAATGAAGATGTAATTTGCGTTTTTTCAAAAATCCAAGTTGCAAAATTTTAAAAGTGCTACGCCCGCTCTCAAATTGGCAAAATTATTTATTCATCGCATGCATTTAGGGTTTCCTAGAAAAAAAAAAGCCGACCGACGCGTAAACCATACGCGTCGTCCTGCATCAAATTTTGGTATCAGAGGGAGGTTCCAAAATTTTTCTAAGTTTTAGGATCCGCCCTGCGTAGAATAGGAACTCGCATAGCATTTAAAAATTTCTTTCAAAAAAAAAGGTTCTTTGAAGCATTTGCATTTATTTATCTGTTTGCATGCATTTGCGTAGTGGTAGGTTAGTGAGTATGAGTTCACAACATCACAAATTCACCACCTGAACACCTTCACGAGGCAAACTCGGAGATGCGTCCAGTTGAACATGGTGAACCAAGTCGTGGAAACGAAGGGAATAAACCACCCCTATGGTTTGTACCTTTTGCCCACCAAATGAAGACATTAACCGACAACGTTTACCAAATGAGAGAAGGGCTTGCAAATCTTAGTGTCAGGGTGAATAGTTTAAAAGTGCCTCCTCGAGCGTCAATGCCACCTCTAGTTAGAGATGTGCATTCAGTGCGACCCCATTATGAGACTCCACCACCATATGGAGAAAGGTTTGCGCTTAGGCGAAACCTTCTTTTTGAGGAAGAGGTTAGAAATCACATAGATAGGTATGAATCTGAGCACAATCAGGGTATGAATTTTCCTGAACCCCAACGAGAGACTTTCCTAAGTACGCGAGATCATTATCAGGAGAGACCCTATAATGACGTAGCCAGAGAAGAGTGTCCGCGAGACCATTGTAAGCCTATACCGGCCATGCATCGTGAAGATCGACCTAGAGATTGGCATTGACCATCACCCCCACGACGTCGAGACAATCGTGATCCTTACGACGATGATTACGACTATCCTCCTCGGGATAGGCGACCGGATCTTACACGTGTTGTGAAGTTAGAACCGCCACTTTATGATGGATCTATGGATCCAAGGTCTTTTCAGACTGAGTTTTAAACATCAAGACCTATTTTGATTGGTATCGTATGACGGAAGATCAAAAAGTTCAGTTTGCCAAGATGACGTTATCTGGGCGAGCGAAATTTTTTGGATAGGTGAGGAACGTGGTATAGAGAGGAATGGACGCCCTCCCATTACATATTGAGCACATATGAAAGCCATATTGGAGGAGCAGTACATTCCCCAACACTACTAGACCCATTTACGAGATAAGCTAACATCTCTACGTCAAGGTCCAAATCCGTTTCTGATTATTTAGCTGAGATGAAGGACCTTATGATTAGGTGCAACGTAGTCGAACACCCACGAGATACATTATCTAAATTTAAGTGTGGACTACGACCTGAGATTCGCGATGAGTTGATTCGATATTGTCACTGTTCCTTTGCTGAGACTGTATTTATCGCCATCGATATAGAAGAACATCAAAAGAGAACCTCCGGTTCAAACCTCAAAATAAAACAAACACTCCTTATAAGAAAGATGAATCGAAAGGTAAGGAGAGTGCAGCGAAGCCCACCTCGACCTTTACGAAAGATCAAAAAGGAAAAACCCCCATGGGAACTGTGACCCCTTCACAGATCCGATGTTATGAGTGTCAGCAGATGGACAATATATCTAGGGATTGTCCTAAGAGGAGAGGCACACTAGTTATCCATGAGGTGACTGAGGCGGATGAGCCTATAGAAGAAGTTGGAGTCGAGAGGGACTCACACATTTTGAATGATGAAGTGTACGATACGCCTAGTGATGAGGAGATAGATCTCGGCGTCTTAGTGGTGAGATGTATGTTATCTACACCAAAGGAATCAGCCGATTATTGACGGACAAACATCTTCCAGGCCTACTTCAAGGCTGGAGAGAAAGTGTGTCGTTTAGTAGTAGATAACGGAAGTTGTATGAATGTGATAGCTGACACAGCTTTAGCCCGCATGGGACTCACTGCTGAGCCGCACCCTTCCCCATTCCAGGTAGCTTGGGTCACCAAGACTACCTTATCTGTGACTAGGAGATGTTTAGTGCCCATCACTATCGGTCTGTATACCGATAAGATTTGGTGTGACGTTATGCCTATGGATGTGGGCCACGCGTTACTAGGGAGACCTTGGTTGTATGATCGAGACGTACTCATACATGGAAGGTCCAACACGTGCTCCTTTCTACTGGACGGAAAGAGAGTAGTGTTGAACCCGGTGCGACCCTCCGCACCAACACCCCGCACAAGTAATAGTGCGAAAGAATCCCTTCCTCCCACTGAAAGGAAGAAGATTCTTAGCATGATGCGAGGCACTGAGTTCCATCGAGAGAGCTTCGATGGTGGATTTTATTATGCCTTGGTAGTTTTACAGGCATCTGACGAACTAGAGAGATACGAGTCTATTCCTATACCTGCTAGGAGACACTTAGAGGAGTTCCAGGATATACACCCTGATGAGCTTCCGGCTGAGTTACCTCCCATGAGATGTATTCAACATGCGATAGATCTCGTTCCTGGAGCTTTCCTCCCACATTTACCGCATTACCGATTGAATCCTTGATGCAATCTGTAGTGCATCTTTTTATTTTTATTTATTGTACCTGTATTTTTCTTTTCTCTTGTCGCGCATGTCTTCGCGCTTAGTTGAGATATTATGTTTTGTCGCGCACATTATTTGCGCTCTGGATGTTATTTGGTATTGCGTGCACTACTTGCACAAGTTTTGGTTTGGCTCGTTGGTGTGACCGGCCAACGAGACCCTAAATGCATAGGTCCAGTAATTTAGGGATAGGTTAATTTAGGGCAAACCATAATTTAATTAACTATTTTTTTAAAAAAACATTTATAAGTGTTGAAATCTCCTACTTGAGTAAGCCTATTCAGCCCATTCCCAAAACCCTCTAAACAACAAACCAATTTCATGACTGCCAATAGCCTAAATAACCCTAAATTCCCTTCTATAAAAACAAATCCTTCCCTCTCTTAACGCTGGCTGGAAATTTGAATCGAACGAGACTTACTGTCTTCGTTCGATTCCATCCACGCCGACCCTAAAGCCCTGCTCCTTCTCTCCCGACGGAAGCCCCATCGCCATTCCCCTTCTGCTTGAAGCTGCTATCGATCGTCGCCGATTGACGCCGGCGCACTCCCGCACCCTTCCGGCGGTTGCTACCCCCGACGGAACGCCAGGAACTTCCCGTGCCTCAATCACTCACCTACTCATCGCAGAAGCCGCCTCCTGAGGCCCCGCCGGCCACCGTAGAGGCCGCTAGAACCCTCCCCGGCTACGACGCCCTACTTGCACCGCTCTACGACGATCCCTTGTCTTACCGTCGGCCTTGCTCCCCACGCCAACTCCGGTGGTTTCTTACAGAACCCATCCCGCTGCCTACCGGCTCTCCACCGCCAGCCTCCATCAATTCCTGTAACCTCCAAGCACTGCTCCAGCCACCCTTGCTCCGGCCACCATATAGTTCGCAGACGACTACAGCTCTAGCCACAGCTTCTCCGCCTTGGGTATACCTCGCTCTTCCCCTACTCTCAATCCAGTGTTCAATTGTTGTGCGAATATTTAAACAAGTAGATAATTAAAGAGCTTGCCCTAGTTAACTTCATCCCCTAATTGTTGTTTTTTTTCCATTACCTTGTTTGTCCGTTTTCATATTTTGTGCCTGTGGAACTGTGTTTTGTGACGTTACTACGTTTGTGCGGTAGACTTGCGTTCGCGAGCGACGCCTCGGCCGTTTAGTTCGTTAGAAACAACCCGCGAATGCTTCCCGCGCCACAAATATTTTGAAAGATCGCATTTATTATTTTGAAACCCACAGCCCTAGGTCTAGGATCACATCAATCCTGCTGCCCATGATGAGCTGCAGAAGCAGATCAAAGAGTTACTTGATAGAGGCTTTATCTGTCATAGCCTTAGTCCATGTGCAGTGCCTGCCCTCCTTGCCCCAAAAAAGGATGGTACTTGGCGTATGTGCATTGACAGTCGTGCTGTCAACAAGATCACTGTGAAATACCGATTCCCGATACCCCGACTGGATGACATATTAGACATGTTGACTGGAGCCACGATCTTTTCTAAGTTCGATCTTCGTAGTGGTTATCATTAGATTCGCATTCGTGAAGGAGACGAGTGGAAGACTGCTTTCAAGTTGAAGGATGACCTTTACGAGTGGCTTGCGATGCCCTTTGGGTTATCCAATGCCCCTAGTACTTTCGCTCGGATGATGACCCAGGTCTTTAGACCCTATATTGAGAAGTTCGTCATGGTTTATTTCGACGACATTTTGATATATAGTCGGACTGAGAATGAGCACTTGACTCACCTACATACTATTTTCGAGCTCCTGCGAGCCGAACGACTGTATATTAACTTGAAGAAGTGTGTTTTTATGGCTGAGTCTGTTATCTTTCTTGGATATATAATGAGCTCCGCTGGCATCACTATGGATCCCGAGAAAGTTCGAGCGATTCGTGAGTGGCCTACCCCTCAGAACATTCACAATGTCCGTAGCTTTCATGGACTGGCCACATTTTATTGTCGATTCATTAAGAACTTCAGTACAATTATGACACCTATCACTGAGTGTACGTAGAAGGGAAGTTTTCAGTTGACATCATCGGCAGCTAGAGCCTTTGAGATTATCAAGGATAAGATGTTCACTGCACCTGTTTGAGACTCCCTTATTTCAGTCAGGTATTCGAGGTATCTTGTGATGCCTCAGGAGTTGGGATAGGAGGTGTACTTAGTCAAGAGGGTCATCCCGTTGGATTTTTCAGTGAAAAGCTCTCGGCCCGAAGCTGAATTATTCCAACTATGAGCGCGAGTTATATGCGATTGTACAAATGTTACGTCATTGGAGGCATTATCTGTTGCCTAAGGAGTTTGTCATCCACTCTGATCATCAGGTGTTGCGTTATATCAATTCGCAACAGAAGTTGAACCCTCGACAGGCTAAGTGGGTTTCATATTTACAAGAATATACTTTCGTTCTCAAACACTGTAAGGGAATGAAGAATAGGGTTGCTGACGCCAAGGTTGTCAGAATCGAGATCCTAGATGAGATCGTTTTGAGGTTGGATCGGATCGGATCGTAGGATCGGATCGAGGATCGCAAGATCCTACAACATTCATAAATTAAGACTAAAAAATAAAATTGAATTCTATATCATTAAATTGCATGCTTAATTAATAAAAAAATCAATAAATTGAGTAGTATGTGAATAACTATATTAAATTTTTTCGAATAACTAAATCAAAAAGATAATATCATACTAAGTTCAATTTCAGTTTAGATAAGACACTCAATGTTTACTAACAAAAAAAACAAATCTGGACTGGAAGCGACCGAAGAAGCCGCTCTTGGCCTCTATTTGCAGTCGACAATCAACACTTGAGATACGGAAAAACAACATGATATGATTCTGTGATGGGGTATGAGGGCGGGATTGGGATAAGGTTAAACAATGGGTTATGGGCGCTAGACTGATTGAATGGGGTCAGGATAAGGTTAGACATGTTTCTAGTTACCTTTAGCCATACCGCTAGAATCGTGTCAGGATCGCGATCCTAAAGATCCTAAGATCCGGATCGCGATCCCAGTTGTAGATGTAGCGATTTAGATCCTAGGTAAGATCCGGATCGATTTACAAAATCGGGATCATAGGATCGTAAGATCCTACGATCCGGATCGCGATCCTGATAACCATGGCTGACGCCCTCAGTCGAGTCACCCTTGCATTGTCACAGATGCGTACTCAGGTGATAAGATTTGAGCGTGTCAATGATGATTATTCTAGTTGTCCTGATTTTAGCGGTATCTATGATGCGATACGTTTGGATCTCTATCACGATGAGACCGATTATCTCATTCGAGGCGGATATTTGTTTCGTGGGACCCGTCTGTGTATTCCCCGCACCTCGTTGCGAAACTTCATTGTATGAGAATTACATGACGGAGGCTTAAGTGGACACTTTGGACGCGATAAGACGATAGCCTTAGTAGAAGAGCGCTTCTTTTGGCCCGGGATGAAGCGAGTTATTGCTCAGATTGTCAGTAGTTGTCGCACTTGTCAGACATCAAAGGGCAATAAACACCCCGCTGGGTTATACACACCTTTACCGGTGCCCAGTATTCCTTGGGATGATGTTAGCATGAATTTTGTGCTTGGGTTGCCGCGCACTTTTAGGAAACACGATTCCATACTTGTGGTGGTTGATCGGTTCTCTAAAATGGCGTATTTCATCCATTGTAACAAAATCGATGACGCCTCTCATATAGCCCGTATTTATTATAATGAGGTTGTCGCACATCGAGTAATACCAAAAACTATCGTTACCGATCAAGACGTTAAGTTCACTAGTTATTTTTGGAAGTCACTATGGAGACTTTTAGGTACTAAACTTCTATTTTCGACCGCTTATCATCCCCAGACTGACGGTCAAACTGAAGTTGTAAATAGAAGTTTAAGAAATTTATTGCGATGTTTGGTAGGAGATCACCAGGGAAATTAGGATCTAATTCTTCCACACGCTCAGTTAGCGTATAGTAATTTGAAGAATAGATCCACGGGTTTATCACCAAATGAGGTTGTTCATGGTCACACCGCACGAGTGCTGCTAGATTTAGCACCACTACCACACACTTTTAGGACTAGCCAGTTGCACATAAGTATGCATTACAATTGCATGATTTACATAAAGAGATTGAGCGGAAGTTGCATAGCACTTATGATTTTTACGCAACTCAAGCTAATAAACACAAAAGAGCTACTAGTTTTAAGGTGAATGACTTGGTTATGGTTCGGCTAAATCCGGAACGGTTACCATCAGGTACCGCAAAGAAGTTAGCTGACCGTAGAACTGGACCCTTTAGAGTGGTGCGATGGATTGGGCAGAATGCGTATGAACTTGAGATGTCTTCCGTTTGGGAAGTAAATCCTGTTTTAACGTAGCCGATCTGACTTTATTCCACGATTACCCGCATGAGTATTTAGAATTTTCATTGCCTTCTCCTCCAATTGATTCTTCTGGGTTAGTGAGTGAGAGTGAGGAGCCACATTCGGGACATACCGACATTCATTCCGCTACTGACACGTTCACTGCAGTTCCTCCCATTTCCACTGACGGCTTTCAGGTTGAGCATGAGATACCAGATGAGTCTACTATAGCAGTTTCCAGAGCTGCCGATCGACTTCCACGACAAATTTAGGTCCCCGAGCAGATATTGGATGACGAGACAGTGACCACTACTGATGGTGGTTTTCAGAGATATTTGGTTTGTTGGCATGACAAATCAGAGACTGAGACCAGCTGAGTCTTGGCCGAGGAGTTACAGCGCATGGATGTTGATCTTCTACAGCACTAACGCTGGGAGCACTCACCAGAGATGAGTGATTTCGAGAGGGAGAGAATTGGTGGAGACCAGCCCAGATCAGGTCGTCGCAAGGGTTCTCGACGGCGCACCTGACCGGACCTTTATCGACCTTAAGTCGGCATATCATTTTGTAATTTGCCGTAAATTGTTTTTTGTGTAATATATATATATAAATATATATATATATATAACTTTTTAAAATTATTAAATACATGTATATATATATACATATATCTGTTATATTCTTAGGTTAAGAAGGAGGCCGGCCCGATTCTGGCACTGTACACCTTCCCGGTTCTGGCACGATGTTTTCCCCTCCTCGCAAATCCAGAGCCGCAGGAAGCTCGAAAATGGCGGAAGCTTCCGCACGACCACGACGCCTCCTTTAGAGCTCCAACTACCGGCCACGTTCCCCACAACGACTAGCCACATCCACGATGCTTGTGCCCCAACTGACGGCCATGCCGCTTAGCCCGTTTCCGCCATGGCCGCGCCTCCGGTAGCAGATTTTTGATTTTCTTATTCTCTGTTGTAACCCTATAAAAGGGGATGTGTTTGTTTTTCTTTTGGGGTGTGGTTGATTGATGAAAATATTGTTTGAGTGATTGAAGATTGTGATTCCTGTCTAGGAGTTTAGGTGTGAATGTTTATGAGATTGATGTTAATAAATATTGTGAAGGATTGTTGCCTTGCTTGATTCCCGTTGAGTCTCTAGGTTTTTGTGTATTTGGTTCTATGTGTTTAGCCTCATACAAGTTATCAATGTTTCTTGTGTCCTCGTAATTCTTTAAATACCCTTTAGAAGAGTAACAAGCACCTTCTATTTTCCTCTCAATATTTCAACAGTTCTAACATAACTTCATCACTTGCTGTAAAAAGGTATCTTTGTTATTTGGGGTTTAAGTTATCTTTTAATACTGGTAACTTTCTTTTAATTTTGGTGTGTGATTCAGTTCATTCCCGCACTTTATTTCACGTAGATGTTTGTTATCCTAGAATCATATTAGGAGCTACCTTTATTCGAGCTTCACCGCCCCAAAGACACTCGGTGTCATCGGATTCAGGATGCTTCACCGCCACCATACCACTTTGCTACTAAACAAATAAAACTACTACTCTGTTCATTGCTGCACTGAGAACACGATTGATCCAGGAGTCTACTACGTTCGTGACTAATGTTTCCCACCACTGCGTTCATAATCATAGTTTTCACTTCGTGTTCACAACCGCCACAAGGCCCACAACATGCACCAACTAGGGCCTAAACCAACAAAGTTGTTCGACAGAGTTAATAGTTTGAGAGGGAAAAGGGTTATATGATTAAAGGTAATGTGGCTAGAAGTTGTGCAAAATATCGGTACAAGCTAGAGCTAACACCTGATGTAGCACTCACCATTAATGGATTGTAAATGAGTCTTCAAAATCTAATTCCAAATAATCAGATTTAGGCAACTGATGATGATATACACTATACCAACACAATATAATTTAGATTTATAGAGTTCCCAAAAAGGTTTTGACTAAACACACGTACACTATATATACGTACACTATATATACGTACACTATATATATGTACATATATATATACATACATATATGTACATACATATATATATCTATATACATACATATATATATACATATCTATACATATATATATATATACAATATTAAAAGGGAAAAGTTATCGTTGATGAAAAATTCAAACTTATCTAATATACCCTCTTGTCCATTCAAAAAATAATAACATATATTATAGTCTATTTGAAAAAATAAAATAAAATACAATGTTCATTCAAGTAATTACACTCATCCCTAAATTAAAAGTTACGATGGAAATTCAAAAAATCAAAAAAGTTTTTAGTAGAGCTTTCATACCTACTATGGTATTAATTAATGAAAAAGAAAATATTTTTTAACAAAAATTGAAAAGTTGTATGTGTGTGCGTGATGTATAACTATTTTTCACATTAATAAATTGATAGCTCCCGTCTCCGTAAGGGTATTGCCGCAGTTGATCGTAGGGGCGGAGCCTCGTGGCTGTCAGTTGTATGTGTGTGCGTGAGTGTGTCTATATATACACGTGCGCGCGCACAGTCGCACACACACGCACACATACGACACGATTGATAGGCACGGGCCCCCGCCCCTACGGCCAACCGCGACAGTACATCGTCCGCTTTTGGCACGGGGCTTCGCCCTATTAATTAGTTAATCTTCATCCGCATCCATATATCATCATGCATGTCAAACCAATTTTAATAAAATTGATGTGTTTTATGATTTCATCTCGAGAATATCGCTGACATGCGTAATGATAGCCTTCCTCGAAAATACCGCTGACATGTCTAATGACAACCCATCATAATATGTATAAGAGCTCTGCTAAAATCTTTTTTGATTTTATCGATTTCCATCATTACTTTTAATTTTGGAATATATGTGTAATCAGTTGAAGTTGTGAATGATCATGGTATTTTAATTTTTTTTTAAATATATTATAATATATGTTAAGTCTAGATTAAAACAATAAGATTATATTTGTCAATTTTGAATGTTTCACCGAAGGCAAGTTTTGTCTTTCAATATTGTATATATATATATATATATATATATATATATATATATATATATATATATATATATATATATATATACACAATATTGAAAGACAAAACTCCTCTCATTGTTACAAAACATAACATTTACCTCCCCTGAAGTACACATTTCATAACATCCATGCACAAAAATACCTCCCTCGTACTCTCAGAGTACATTTCCAAGGGGATATTTTGTGCACAGATGTTATAAAATGTAAACTTCAGGGAGATAAATGTTATGTTTTGTAATATTGAGCGGAGGTTTTTGCAATTTCCATAATAAGAGGGGTGCAAGCTGTAATTATGCTATCTTTCAGGGGAAGTTTGTAATTATATATATATATATGTATGTATTTACAAATTAAAAATAAATAAATAAATAAGTAGTGATGATTTATCAAGCCAATTTCATATAAATATGACAAGGCACTGATGAAAACTTTAATTTACCATGTGATTGAATTATATTAGAATGCTTTTCAAAATTTGAACATTACATATAGTTTTTGATTCATTTACTTATCTTCAAGATTACTTGATTTGCAGATGGTAAGTGCTGTCAGAAAGGCTTGCCCTCAGGTACCACTTGTTTTCTATATCAATGGCAACGGCGGTCTGTTGGAACGAATGGTTGGAACCGGAATCGATGTCATTGGGCTTGATTGGACGGTTGACATGGCAGATGGAAGGCGGCGACTTGGAAACAAAATCGCCGTTCAGGGCAATGTCGATCCTGCTTATCTTTTCTGCCCCCTTCCAGCTTTAACAGATGAAATTCACAGGTGACCAATTTTCTTTAGTTCTCCCAAATTCGTTCTTGCTGCTGTGTTCTAAACACGCGCACTTATTATTTTTTACTTGTCCCTTCATCGGACAAACAGTGGTTCATTTTTTTATTGCCCTATTGTGTTAATCAACTATAAAAAGTTCACATCTTTTGGTCATTGTGATTTGCCCTTGATCTTTATTGGTATTTTTGTAATTAGTAGTAGTCCTTCATCTATGAGGAGTGGTTTGGAGTCTTAGGCTCTGCTTGGGGGGACTTATTTTCACCAGTCAAGCAATTACGATTGCATGAACCGGACCGTAATTAAGGTCTAATTCATACGGACGTAACCGCTTGACTGGTGAAAATAAGTCCCCCCAAACAGAGCCTTAATCTTTATCTTGGAAGTTTGGGTACATGATCTCTCTTGAGGACTCATGGGGAATCAGGCCTCGGGAGGTTTGGTGCGAGTATACCTCATGAGTATATCTGTTTGTTATTAATGCGATCTATGGCAGGCAGGCCGACTGACCTGGTATAAGTTATACTCTATAACATAGTGGTGGTCTTGTTTTTATCTTGTTTTTTTTGAATTTATTGTTTATTTATTCACTATTGCATTATAACTGATAAACATCTCACCTTAAGATTTACTTTTCGATATTATTTATTTATTTTCAGGGTTGTTCGGAGCGCCGGGCGCAGGGGACACATTCTTAATCTCGGCCATGGCGTTCTCGTCAAAACACCGGAGGAGGCCGTTGCACATTTCTTTGATGTGGCCAGAGGCTTGAGATATGACTCCCTTTTCGAAGAGGTTATGGTAGAAGATCTCAAGCCAGTTTCGTAGGGTGTCCTCACCATCTTTATGTTCCATTCATGTTTGGGTGGTTAGAATGTAATAAATAGTCCATTTGTAATTTTAATTAGTTATTGGTTCCTTGTATATTTTGTTCTTACCATTCTCATTTTTGTTTCATCATCATTTATGCAGAGCATCTACATTTTGGATTGAAATATACGTTTTGATCCTTTTTTTCCTTCAAATATCAGTTTTTTTGTCATACAAAATACTTGGAACAACAATCAATCTCAACTTGAACTCTTATGTATGTAGGGTCATGAGTTTGGCTCTAAGACAGTTGGAAGTAGGATCAGCCTTTTGGCTCGCTAGCGCTGTTAATGAGCGGACTAATGAGTCAAATTTGTCTCTTTTAGAACTTGGCTCGACCCAAGATTGGTCCGAATCTAGCTCTCTTGAGATATATGGATGAATGCATATGCATGTGATTACATTTGAATTAATGTATACATAATCTTGGTATCTATGGATATAAATCAATATATGTTTTGAGTATTTGTATGTAGATGTGGCTATATATATATATATATGTCTTGTGAGATTGAAAGTTGATAGAACGTGGATTGGCTTTTTGTTTGAACCAACTCTTACCGGTTTAAACCAATATCAATAAGCTTAACCGAACATGGTTACACTCTAGATTAGGGCTCTGTTTTTGGGAACTTATTTTCACCAGTCAAACGGTTACGATTGCATGAACAAAACATTAATTATGCTTTGCTTCATGCGGTGAAAATAAGTCC
The DNA here is from genome assembly GCA_039583875.1 of Platanthera guangdongensis. Classification (NCBI taxonomy): domain Eukaryota; kingdom Viridiplantae; phylum Streptophyta; class Magnoliopsida; order Asparagales; family Orchidaceae; genus Platanthera; species Platanthera guangdongensis. The sequence goes on from CM077148.1 coordinate 191,912,709, forward strand.
CCATAAAAGGAGCTTAGATCTAATGGATTAGTCGTTCTTGAAATGAGGTGTTCACCTTGAGTAGGTATTTTATCATTTAAAAATTGGATCGCTTATCGGGATTTCTTTTTAAGTGCAAAATTATTTGTTGCACTCTTGTGAGTTTACATTTCATAACATGCATGCAAAAAAATAGAGTATAATTTGTAATTATAGAGGAAGATTTTTGTAATTAATAGTTTAAAAATATCAATTACCACAATAGTAGGAATTGATGGAGCTAGATAGTGTGATGTGGTGATACGTTCGAACCCCCTTGCGCCGCATGAGACGGCGACATGTACTCTCCGTTGCACCAAAATTGTATATACGTATATATTTGTACATAAATATTATATATTACATTTTTTTCAATAAAAATTGTTTATTTTGTGCAGTTGTTTTGTGTTTGCGAAATAATAAAATATTATTTCAATAATTGATTAATTTTGATAAATGGAGCTCAATGAGGGGAGCTTACTAAAGAGAGGTGAGCGCCAAAGATGTATCTTGGGGCCACCATTGAAGAGCTTATTACACTATTGATGAGGCTGTGGTTCCCACCAATCTATTATTGACATGTGGAGGAATGTTGCATTAAACATAATTCACAATGAATTTTATTATTATTATTTTTCAAATGACTATCTTTGGCGCAGTGCTTTACCGCCCTCAAGAAGAAAAATTAGCCTTAAACATAGAAGTGAACAAAGTTCATTAGGCGAGGTCAATTTTATTAAGGCTCCGTTTGAGGGACTTATTTTCACCGGTCAAGCGGTTATAACCGCATGAACCGGACCGTAATTACGATCCGACTCATGCGGTTAATTACGGTCCGGTTTATGCGGTCGTAACCGTTTGACCGGTGAAAATAAGTCCCCTCAAACAGAGCCTAAATCCAGGCTTCAACATACGTCGGGGACATAGCAATGACATCTCAGATGTCATTTTCCCTGTGAAAATACATCTCAAATGTTTGAGATGCCGCACAACATCTCAGCCATCTGAGATGTATTTTCACAGGCAAAATAATATCTGAGGCTCTATTTGTTTGGGCGTTTCGGTGCTCCGTTTTGGGCAAACGCCGCCGGAAGGCGGGTAAACAAATGAACCTCCGGCGGCGTTTGCTCCGTTTCCACCCGCCCTCCTTGAGAAACGCCCAAAAAGCTCCGTTTGGAGCAGCCACCTCCTCCCTCTGTTTCGAACACTCCGTTTCCACCCGCCGGATCAACCCGCCACCGCCGAAACAAATGAAGCCTGAATTGTGATTGAGACCTAAAAAAAAACTGAGTCTGCTTCCCAGACCCAAAATAAAGATCGGGCGTTCAAAAACTGACTCTGATCCATAACCACCGCTACTATCATGTCAAAGGGAGCCTAAAAAGGAATAGGCATAACACCGTTTTGTCCATGCAAAATATTAGTAGGCAAGGCATTTGCTCAAAAGAAGGAATTTAGTATAAAATACATATGATATTAATACTGTTGTGTTTTTTTTAAAGTTGACTTATGATATTAATACTTTTAATATCTTAAATTTTCATATAAATATATTATAGTTAATATTGCATGTCATCAACAAACAAAAATTTTAAGTTTTTTCACAGGTTTCTGTTGCGTTTTTTCCCTTGACTTAAAGAAAGCTAATTAAAAAAGAAACAAAAAAATATTATTCAAGGTAAATGAGAGAGTGAACAGTTAATACTATTACTTATTTAGGCCCCTTTTGGCATGGCGGTGGCACCGTGACTGTCACAAACACAGTGGTTATGAACTGTCATTCGTGAACATCCAACCATACCTAAGCAACTTCAATTTTATGTTCAAAATTGATTTTTAGGCGATTGTTAACTGCAACCCGTTATTGACTAGTCGCACCACAAAATCTCATAACATTTTGCGTCTTTTCGAAATAAGCCTTGTACATGTAATTTCAAGAAAAGTGTTCAACACGAAAGTTGTAGATCTCTACGAGATCTACAACTTTCGTGGTGAACATTTTTCCTGAAATTGTATGTACAAGGCATATTTATGAAAGACACAAAATCTGGGCATATTTCCAAAGTACGTCTTGTACATGCATTTTTAGGAAAAGTGATCACCACCAAAGTTGTAGATCTCAACGAGATCTACAACTTCCGTGTTAAACATTTTTCCTGAAATTGCATGTACGAGGCTTATTTCGAAAATACGCAAAAAGTTAAGAGATTTTGGGGTGCGACTGGCCAATAACGGATTGCGGTTAACAATCACATTTTTTATGACTGACACGACCATTGTCATGCAAGCAAACATTCTATGACGGTGGCATTTTTGGCAAAACTCAATGGAGGAAAAAAAGCCGTGCCAAATAGAGTCTTAGGCTCCGTTTGGCACGGTGGTGGCGGTCATTCGTTAACGCTCACCTAAGGAACTTCATCCACTTTTGTGTTTAAATGGATGATGTTTGTTAGGTGATCCTTAACGAATGCCGTTTTAACCCATGCATTTATGACCGCCACCACCATGCCAAACGGAGCCTTAATCAATTAAATTATAACATTAAAATTATAAATATATTGTAATTTCGAATTTCTTTTTTCAATTTCAGCTATGAATAGTGAAAATTGTCTACATTACAAATGCCAACCTTGACAAAATAATGCTGCACCATTTGAAAAATCTCAGCATCACAAAATACTGTTTGATCATCCTTAATGAGCCAGTGTTCATCGAAATGCCTGCACGCGATGAAATAACTATTAATTATCTTCTTTTGGGAGTTGGCAAAATTACAGATTGCACCCCCTCTATCTTTTGAAATTACAAAAAACTCTCATGTAAGTTTACATTTCATTCAAGCATGCACAAAAATACCTCTCGGACGCTTTCCTCCGTGAGGGTATTTTCATGCATCATGTTATGAAATGTAAACTTGCATAAGGAGGGTTTTTGGTGCAACCTGTAATTTTGCAAATTTGTAAGGGAGATCGCAGTAAACAACCAAATGAAATAATGACAACACTAATTTACAAGGTCCTGGAAGAATAAAAATATTTATTAGGACTAATGCAGATTAAATCATGAGTAACATTAAACTGTGAACAAGAGCTTGCTTATGGAAAGACCAAATATAAATCACCATGTGTTTCTGGTGTTAATATTAGCAGTAGCAAGAATCCTGAAACCCATGCTAACTGAGGATTTCAACTAATGTGATACCAGCAAAGACCAGGAAGAGAGTTCCTCCTATGTAAGCAATTACCTGCAGAATCATTAAGGTTTACTTTTAGTAAATAGGATAGATTATCGCCGCACACATGCAGGGTCCACCGATGCTCGCCAAGTGACTGACATTCATTGGAGCAGTTCGGACTGGTGAGGTGTGCTGACCTTGAGTTTAAGGGCTGTGAATCATTGGGTTTAGTCTCACATTGAATACGTCAAAAATATGAGAGCGTAGAAATAGAAAATAGTGTTATTAGAGCCCAAGATTCTGAAGGATCAAATGATTGATGTGGTTTTTGGACACACATGGGTCTTGATGTCTTCTATTACACTTGAGTTTTTAAGAGTAGTTGACTTGATGATTTTATGTGGTTGACTGAGCCGTGAATGCTTAATATCGCATGGATATAATAAGCTTTCAGCCTTGGAATGAAAACAATTCTGAATCAATGCGGTCGTAACTGTTAAATTTTTTCAACGTGTTCAGCAAGATAGCCCAAACACCAAATTAATATCTTCGGAACTACCCAGTTCGCACGCTGAACCTGCGGAAAACCCAAGGACTAGAGGTTGCACCCAACAAAACAATGGAAGCACAAGAAGGTCTTATTATGCATTCACTTCTTTACAATCCGAGGCATACATAGCGAGACATGATTTCGCTAGTATTACAGCTGTAAACAGAAGAAACCAAAAAACAAGCCGGGCGGACAGCACTCCAGTCCGCCGAGACCGCGAGGTCGCCGAGACCGCCGAGACCGCTGAGCTCGCCCAAGCTATGCTGCAATCCGCTGAATACCACGGAGTCCTCCGAAGCCGCGAGGCCGCGCGGACAGACCGTTATTCGCCTCCTGCTGAACCCGAACTGAGGAACTCCCCTACCCGCCTGAAACCGGCGGACAGGTTATTGAAGCTGGGAAAGTTGAAACAGAACTGACAAGCCGCAGAGCGACCTCCTGCTGAGTCCGCAGAGACCGCACACTTCCAAGCACTGACCGAAGTCATAGCCAAACTCCTGGCTCCTTGAAGTTATCCGCGCGACCTGCACACAGCAAACCGTCAGCCTGTAACAATCCGCGCGGACTGGAAAACACAGACCGCAGCACTCGCCCAACCCAATTTACTGTTCACTCACGTTACTCAGGTTACTGTAGATGTGCCAGGGGGGTCCTATTTATAGGCAAGGTGAGGAGTGTGGTCACCGCCCAAGAGATAGCGACACCGCCCCAGTCCGCGCGAATACAAACCACCGTCCGCTCAGTCCGCGAGGACTTAGCCGGTCACCAAGGAAAACCGCCAGGAGCACGGCAACCGTTGACGAACCCTCTCCAGTCCGCCCAAGCTAAGCGGACAAGGCATCAGCCCGCAAAGCTCCAACTGCTTCAGGACAGCAAACCCTCTTCAATGGTTGTCCGCACCAACCCGAGGCAGTCCGCAAGACTCACACCTCAATCCGACACAAGTCCACGACCCAAGGCAAACAGCAACAGTCCGCCCGGTCACAGCGGACTTGGCGGATACGGCGGACACCATGAACTTGGCACAATGTGTGACCAAGTCCAAAACCATCAAGGGCCAGTGCGAGCATGGCGGACACAAAGTCCCGTCCGCCAAACATCCTAGCGCAGACCGCAACTAGTCCGCGAGCTCCTCGCACTTGTCCAACACAGCAGCATCCTCCCGGACTCCAAACACCAGTCCGCCAACCGGTCTCCACAGCAAGACCTGCTGTAACACCTGAGCTCGACAAGGCCTCAGCCAAGCTCAAGGCCCAGTCCGCAACAGCCCAAACCGCGGACACACCAGTCCGCAAGGCTTCCCGCGAACTCGAAACCAACTCGCCAACAGCGCAAGCTTGCACCCGCGACCACTGAGCAAAGCACCAGTCCGCAAGCCTCTCTATCCGCAGATACCAGGCCGCACCAAACCGCGGACTCCATGCAACAACCCGCTCAGAACACAGCCGGCTTTCACCAGACTTTTCACCAGGCCGCAAACCTCAGTCCGCCCAGTCCGCCCAGTCCGCCAAAGCTGTCCGCCACAGGCCGCGCGGCTTGTCCCGTCACCCACTTCCACTTCACAAATTTCAACACTCCCCCTTGAAGTGAGAAGTGGTGACCAAGCCCAGCAAGCTGCGCAAGCGTTCAAAGGGCCCCTTCGACAGTGGCTTCGTGAAGATGTCAGCAAGATTATCTTCACTCCGAACATGCCCGACCAGTAGAGACCCCTCCAGCACCTTCTCCCTGATGAAGTGGTGATCAATCTCTATATGCTTGGTCCTGGCGTGACACACTGGATTGTTTACCAGTTTGAGAGCACTCTCATTGTCACCCCGGAGTAAAGTAGGCTCTTGCACTTCTTCATGAACATCCTCTATGAGTCTCCTAAACCAAACGGCTTCCCGAGCAGCCAAGGCCGAAGCCTTATACTCCGCCTCCGTGGTTGAAACCGACACCGAGTCCTGCTTCTTGCTACACCACGAGATGCTAGCTGAACCGCAAGTGAACACATAACCTGAAGTAGACCTTTGATCATCCGAATCACCGCCATAGTCAGCATCCGTGTACCCGAGCAACGCAAACTCCGCATCCCTTCCATAGAGGAGTCCCATCTCAGAAGTCACCTTGACATACTTCAGAATTCCCTTCGCCGCCACTAGATGAGATTGCCTTGGTTCAGCCATATACCGACTTACTCGGCCAACAGCATAAGCGATATCCGGCCTTGTAATCGTCAGGTAAATCAAGCTCCCAACAAGAGCCCTGAACACCAAAGGATCATGAAGAACCCTTCCCTCATCTCGTCGAAGCTTCAACCCAGATTCCAGTGGAGTAGAGCACTTCTTCCCTTCGCCCATGCCGAACCGCTTCACAATACGATCAGCATATCCCTTCTGGCTAATGAGAATCCCGTACTCCTTCCTCTCCACTTCAAGACCAAGAAAGTGATGCAACTCTCCTAGGTCTTTCATCTCGAAGCGTATAGCAAGCTCTCCCCTGAGCCTTGCTACTTCCTCCTCCGAATTCCCTGTGATGATCATGTCATCCACATATAGTAGGACCAAGACTCTTAGCTCTCCCTTCTTCTTAACGAACAAGCTTGAATCCGAGTTAGAAGCCAGGTATCCACAGAATTGCAAGTACTCTGGAATCTTCTCATACCACGCTCGAGGAGCTTGCTTCAACCCATAGAGAGCCTTCCTGAGTTTGCAGACATAGTCCGGATGCTTCTCAGAGACGAAACCAAGCGGCTGATCCATGAAGATGTCCTTGTCAATCTCTCCGTAAAGAAAAGCATTCTTCACATCGAGTTGCCACAACCTCCATCCCTTGCTAGCAGCCAAGGCGATCACCACTCTTACAGACGTCATCTTCACAACTGGACTGAATGTCTCCTCATAGTCTTCTCCATACTGCTGTGATAATCCTCTTGCGACCAGGCGAGCCTTGAACCGATCAATGCTCTCATCAGCCTTCTTCTTCAACTTATACACCCACTTGCAAGTAACCGGAGTAACGCCATCAACCTTGGGCACAAGGTCCCAGGTTTCATTTTTCTTCAGAGCATCAATCTCTTCCTTCATGACATCATCCCACTCCTTCACTCTAGTGGCCTCGTTGAAGTTTGCAGGCTCTCGCTCATCCAGAGGACCTGCAAAGAAGCAGGAGACAAAACTCACTGCATTCCCATCACAGTACCGAGCCGGTGGCTTAACCACCCTCTTCGATCTCCGAAGACACAACTCCTTGCTCACGGCTTCCGTTGCTTCTTCAGGCTCCACTCCTACCTGGGGCAAGCATTGAGCAGTGCTCCCCCTGCTTCCTGAGCCAGAAGGCTCAGCCTCGGAGTTCGAAGCAACAGGAGCTGCTGGTGAAACAGCAAGCTCCTCTTCCAAGCCTTCAGCAGCCTCCACCGGTACTTCCTCAACCTTGCTACTTCCGGTTAGCTCCACCGAGCCACCTCCATATGACGTCAGCTCGTCAAAGACAACGTCTCTTGACACCACGAACTTCTTTGTCACAGGGTCCATGCACTTCCATCCCTTCTTCCGCTCATCATAGCCAACAAAGACAAGTTTCCTTGCCTTCGCATCCAGCTTTGTCCGTGAAGCATCCGGGACATGCACGTAGCAAGTTGAACCGAACACCCGAAGATGTCCAACACTCGGCTTCTCCTTCAGCAACAGCTCAATAGGAGTCTTCATGTTGATAGGGCTGAGTGGCATCCGGTTGATGACATAAGCAGCACAAGACATTCCCTCCGCCCAAAAGGACCTTGGGATGTCTTTCGCATGCAGCCAGCATTTGCAGGTTTCCGTCAAATGACGGATCTTCCGCTCCGCTACCCCATTTTGTTGTGGAGTGTGAGCACAAGTAAGCTCTCGTTGGATCCCGTGCTTCCTGCAGAAGTTAGAAAACTCGGAAGAGACAAACTCCCCCCCGTTATCAGTTCTAAACTTCTTAATCCGCAAGCCAAGTCGGCCTTCTACCAACTCCTTGAACTCCACGAACAAACGAAAGGCTTCCGACTTCTCCTTTAAGAAGTACACCCAAGTATACCTTGAGTAGTCATCAACCAAGACAAGCATGTATTTGCTTCCACCAAGGCTGGCAGTAACCGTCGGTCCCATCAGGTCGCCATGAACACACTCCAATGGTTTCTTGCTCCTTGTTTGAGATTTATCAAACGGAAGGCGATGTGCCTTACCGTATTGACAGCCCGCACAAACATGCACATCACCAAAGGAGGACAATATCGGCAACCCCTTCACCAGACTTCTACTCGCCATTGCCTTTAGCTTGTCCATGCCAACATGCCCCAGCCTCTCATGCCAGATAGCCGCACTATCATTGGCTCTCATCCTATCAACATAGGCACTGGTGGAAAGAACAAACAAGTTCTTCACCCTCCTCCCAACATGAGCAACATCAGCCTTTACCGCTGATACGTTGCGAAGGAACCTCACGTCTGTTGGCCCAAACAGAACGTGATACCCAGCGTCCACCGCGTTGGTCACCGAGAAGAGGTTCTTCTTCATGCCCGGCACGTGATACACACTCCTTAACGTGAGTGGCCCCTGATCACTACCCAAAGACACGACCCCCTCCTTCTCTACTGCATAAACAGTATTATCATCAGTGATAATAACTTCATTACCTGAGTAAGCCTGCATGGAGGTGAACTTCGACTTGTCTCTGGTGAGGTGATGACCACACCCGGAGTCGATGATCCACTCGCTGTTGAAGTCCTCAGCAGATAAGGCCCGGACACAAGTGCCCGTCATGAAAGCTCCTCCCCATTCTGCTTCTTCACTTCGCGAGCAAGCTTCCTCCTTTCCCGCAGCATGCCCAGGCTGCAGTTTGACCTTGCAGTCCCGCTTGAAGTGCCCTCGCTGATGACACCGGTAGCACTTCAGATTCTTCTTCCAGTCCTTAGGAGCATTGCTCCTCTCCGGCGGATATGAAGTTGAAGTCTCCTTCTCAACAGCGGCCTGCACCTTCTTCTTCTTCTTCCCTTCCCATCCCTTCTTCTTGCCTGAGAAGAGAGTCTCGCTGCCTTCCTGATTCAAATTCACTCCAGCCATCTGCCTTGCTAAGCTCTCCTGCGAGGCAAGCAGATTCTCCAGCTCCAGCAGAGATGGCTGAGTAGCCCATCCCTGAACAGATGTGACAAAGGCCACATACTCCTTCCGCAAGCCACGGATAATGTGCCTCTTCATCTTTGCCTCAGAGATAGGCTCATCAGGATCCAGTGCCGACAGCTCAGCACACAAGCTCTTCATCTTTAAGAAGTACTTGGAGATGGAAAGGTCTCCCTGAGTTGCCCTGGCCAACTCATTCTCCAGGAACTGCAGTCGCGCCACATTCTTCCTATTGAACAACTCATCAATGGTTGTCCAAATATCAGCAGCCGACTCACACCCAATGATGTGATCAAACAGTTCCGGAGAGACAGCTCTCTTCAGAACGAACTCTGCCTTAGCATTTGTTCTTCTCCAGAGCCTCACCTGTTCAGCAGTACCGAAAGCAGCAGTAACTTCCTGTCTGTCGTCTCCACCGACAACTTCCCACAGCTCCTCGCCTAGAAGATAACTCTTCATGCACGACTTCCACTTTTTATAGTTAGTCGGCGTTAAGAGTTCAATGCCAAGACCTCTTGCTAAGCTTCCTTACATTGCAACCACCTGTTGGTACCCTTCAGCAGCTCCGAGCAACAACACAGGTTGATCACCACTCAATCACTGAGTAACAACGCTGGTTGACCTCCGCTCACGCAACTGAACCTCCGCAACCTCAGGAACCTCGCTTTGATACCATGTTAAATTTTCTCAACGTGGTCAGCAAGATAGCCCAAACACCAAATTAATATCTTCGGAACTACCCAGTTCGCACGCTGAACCTGCGGAAAACCCAAGGACTAGAGGTTGCACCCAACAAAACAATGGAAGCACAAGAAGGTCTTATTATGCATTCACTTCTTTACAATCCGAGGCATACATAGCGAGACATGATTTCGCTAGTATTACAGCTGTAAACAGAAGAAACCAAAAAACAAGCCGGGCGGACAGCACTCCAGTCCGCTGAGACCGCGAGGTCGCCGAGACCGCCGAGACCGCTGAGCTCGCCCAAGCTATGCTGCAATCCGCCGAATACCATGGAGTCCGCCGAAGCCGCGAGGCCGCGCGGACAGACCGTTATTCGCCTCCTGCTGAACCCGAACTGAGGAACTCCCCTACCCGCCTGAAACCGGCGGACAGGTTATTGAAGCTGGGAAAGTTGAAACAGAACTGACAAGCCGCAGAGCGACCTCCTGCTGAGTCCGCAGAGACCGCACACTTCCAAGCACTGACCGAAGTCACAGCCAAACTCCTGGCTCCTTGAAGTTATCCGCGCGACCTGCACACAGCAAACCGTCAGCCTGTAACAATCCGCGCGGACTGGAAAACACAGACCGCAGCACTCGCCCAACCCAATTTACTGTTCACTCACGTTACTCAGGTTACTGTAGATGTGCCAGGGGGGTCCTATTTATAGGCAAGGTGAGGAGTGTGGTCACCGCCCAAGAGATAGCGACACCGCCCCAGTCCGCGCGAATACAAACCACCGTCCGCTCAGTCCGCGAGGACTTAGCCGGTCACCAAGGAAAACCGCCAGGAGCACGGCAACCGTTGACGAACCCTCTCCAGTCCGCCCAAGCTAAGCGGACAAGGCATCAGCCCGCAAAGCTCCAACTGCTTCAGGACAGCAAACCCTCTTCAATAGCTGTCCGCACCAACCCGAGGCAGTCCGCAAGACTCACACCTCAATCCGCCACAAGTCCACGACCCAAGGCAAACAGCAACAGTCCGCCCGGTCACAGCGGACTTGGCGGATACGGCGGACACCATGAACTTGACACAATGTGTGACCAAGTCCAAAACCATCAAGGGTCAGTGCGAGCATGTCGGACACAAAGTCCCGTCCGCCAAACATCCTAGCGCAGACCGCAACCAGTCCGCGAGCTCCTCGCACTTGTCCAACACAGCAGCATCCTCCCGGACTCCAAACACCAGTCCGCCAACCGGTCTCCACAGCAAGACCTGCTGTAACACCTGAGCTCGACAAGGCCTCAGCCAAGCTCAAGGCCCAGTCCGCAACAGCCCAAACCGCTGGCACACCAGTCCGCAAGGCTTCCCGCGAACTCGAACCAACTCGCCAACAGCGCAAGCTTGCACCCGCGACCACTGAGCAAAGCACCAGTCCGCAAGCCTCTCTATCCGCAGATACCAGGCCGCACCAAACCGCGGACTCCATGCAACAACCCGCTCAGAACACAGCCGGCTTCCACCAGACTTTTCACCAGGCCGCAAACCTCAGTCCGCCCAGTCCGCCCAGTCCGCCAAAGCTGTCCGCCACAGGCCGCGCGGCCTGTCCCGTCACCCACTTCCACTTCACAAATTTCAACAGTAACCGCTTGACCTGTGAAAATAAATCCTCCCAAATGAAACCTTTGTCTACAACAAAGAAAGATACAAGTAATGCAATCATTAGTTAAAAAAAAGCCTGGGAACATTGTTGATGAACACGAGAGTATTGAGTTTAGTTCATCATCAAATGAATAAAAAAATGGAGGGTAAGATTTGTCTCCATTTCACCCTTATGGTGGGACCCTTCCCCGGACCCTTGCTGCGCGGGGATGCTTTGTGTACAGGGCTGCCCATTTTTAGGAATACGAAGTCCCTTTTCCCGTAGGAATAAGCTCCCAGGTAGAATTCAAATTTGGCCAATCATATATTAAGCCCAAATTTGATCCTCTGTTAGTAATCAAAATCAATGAATTCAACTAAACTTAATCTTAAACTAGAATTGATATTTTCCAAGTCGAGACTACTAAAAATACTTTTTAGTGGCCTCGAATTTGAAAAAGAAGGGGCAGATTAAAGGAATTTTCAAATACGAAATCCTGTGCAGATATAATAAGCAACTAAATGGTGGTCAGAGAAGCTTTTCATTCGAGTATTATGCCACTAAGGCTCCGTTTGGGAGGACTTATTTTCGCCGGTCAAGCGGTCACGATCGCATGATTACTAAAACATGTCTCTTTTGTAAGTGTTTAGATTTTGATATAATTTCTGGTTTTGAGAGTTCAAAAGTTTTACATGAAAAAGTTACCTTCTCAGAAAAATACGTTCCCAGTATTGATCCACCCAAATTTTTTTGTCTGGGCACTGCAAGCTGCATAAGGTTTTTTTCGCTCGTTCGTGAAATTTTTTTGCCTGGAGGAAATTTTGAGATGGAGCTTTTCAAAAAACCCAAAACAGTTAGAAGAAGAACCAAAACTTCATGTACAACACGTACTGGAAACTTTAATGTGTTATGTCGAGATGCTGAGCACACTACAACAAATTAGACCTACTGCAGCATTTTTTAACCCCTTTAGCGGCGCTTTTAAAACGCCGCGGCCGCTACGGCGGCGCTTCTCCAAGCGCCGCTAAATCGCCACCGGAAATCAAAATCTATGGCTGCTTTTTCGGAAGCGCCGCAAATAAAACGTCGCAGTAGGTGTTGTTTGTTGTAGCGGCAAAGCTTCTCAGATAGTAATAAAACAATTCATTCTGCAACAAACGGAATCAGTAAACCATTCAACATTTTCCCACTCTGCAAATATTTATTCATTATATTTTGAATGTTTTAAAGAGTTCTCTATCTAGGAAGGCAGAAGTTTTTAAAGAGTGCTCTATCAAGGGCAGCAATCATCACCAAGACACTGCCGCAAGAGCAACGATTCGGACCCATCCACCCTTATGGCCTCGCACGAAGATACAGGGAACATCGGGCATACACTTGACCGTCATTTTGGAAGGCAAGTAAATAGATTTTGGGAAGCGTGCCATGACAAATTATAATTTCATCAAGAATGTTATAGTTATTTGACATTCATTAATTAAGGAATAATTTTTTTAATCATCTTCAATTAATTATTACTAATTGATTAATTATGCTTCTTTATTAGGCACAATTTATTTGTAACTAATTAAGAAATGAGTATTTCTTTAATTAGGGGGTCTTTATTAGAGAACATGATATAGATAATTAAGGAAGGAGTCTTCCCTCAATTAGGTGAAATTTTTAGGTCTGATGCATGGAAGCTAGGGGTGGAAATAGGCCATGCGGCCTAACAGGGGCCTGCGGCCTGGCCTGCCATCGGTCTGGCCTGACATGACCTATTTTCTACTTACCATAAATATAGGCCTATAATTGAGTCTGTTTTTAAAACAGACCCGAGCCTATATTATTAAAGTCTGGCCTGTAAGCTTGCAGGCCGGCCTACATTATTTTTAAATAATAAATAAAATTAATTTATTATATAAACTTAAATATATATAATTACCTAATTACTAATAGTATATTAAAAATGAATTATTAAGTAGGCATAAGTAGGCCTACAGGCCAGGCCTACCCGTTTTGCAAAATAGGCTAGGTCAGGCCTATATTTTGGCCTACATCAGGTTAGCAGGCCGGGCTCGGGCCTAAAAAGACTAATGTAGGCCGGGCCTGTTTTCCATAAGGCCTGGTCGGGCCTGGCTTATTTCCACCCCTAATGGAAGCCATTGAAATTCATCAGGATTAGAGCCGGCGAAATCAAGTTCATTCACGCAAAAAAAAACTTTACAGCCGAAAGCATATGTATGGTCCCGGACGGTCCGGATCACAGACCTACAAATTTCGCCTCAACGCCTCAATTAGCGTGCCCTAGGAGATCAAAAAGAGGAGGAATCTGTTATGAAATCGGATCGAGTACCGCGGTAGCGCAACGGAATTAATCGAGCAAAACAATCGCGCAAAATAAAAACACAGAACAAGATATCCAAGCACACAGACGACACAAAAATATTACGTGGTTCGGAGAGGAGCTCCTACATCCACGGGGAGAGCGCGCCGGTAAAAGATCCACTAATAAAATAGGAGGTTACAGATTACAATATTTGGACAAGTCTCTGGAGGTCTCGCCGACGAGGTCATGTTCAACGTGGTCGACGCTGACACCACAGTAGACCTATGGAAGAAATTGGAGAAGCTGTATATGTCGAAATCTCTCACAAATAAGCTCTATGTGAAGAGACAGTTATACAGCTTAAGAATGTCCGAGAGCAACAAGCTGCTAGAACACATGAATGCGTTCAACAAGTTGATCTCCCAGCTGCGGAGCATGGACGTAAAAGTCGAAGAGGAAGATCAGGCGCTTCTACTATTGTCTTCTCTACCGAAGTCCTATGACCATCTGGTCACCACGATCCTCTACGGAAAGGATACGCTCAAAATGGAGGAGGTGATGACGACGCTGCTATCGAACGAAACGCCTAGCAAACCTGGCCCCAACACCAGCGAAGGTTTGTTCGTGAAGAACAAAGAACTGGTCAGAGGGTGATCGAGAGACAGAGGGAAGAAATTCAATCGGGCTAGGTCTAAGTCTCAGAACAAGAAGAACCAGTGTCACTACTACAAGGAAGAAGGGCACTGGAAAAACAACTGTCCGAAAAAAAAGACGAAAGAAAAGAATCAGGAACAGCAGCAGGCGGCTGTGGCGTCTGACCCCGAGAGCAATGTTGACGTACTCTATGTACACTCCACCCTAGATACCACCGACATGTGAATCGTGGATAGGGATGCTCGTATCACATGTGCCCGAACATAGAATGGTTCACTAGCTTCAGGCAATATGACGGCGGTCGCGTTCTGATGGGAAACGACTCGGAGTGCAAGACACTCGGGATCGGCAGTATCAGAATTAAGATGTTCGACGAAACAATCAGGATCCTTACTGATGTAAGATACGTGCCCGATCTGAGGAAGAGTCTAATTTCCCTAGGCACTCTAGAGGCGGCTGGGTGCTCATACACCGGCGAGGGAGGATATCTGAAGGTCAAGAAAGACGCTCTGGTGGTCATGAAAGGAGAGCGCTCTGGTACTCTCTACAAGCTGATCGGCACTACCATCGCCGGCGACGCGGCGGTTTCTGAGACGACAGATGAGGATTCCTCTCTGCTGTGACATGCCAGACTTGGCCACATGAGCGAGAGAGGACTGCTGGAGCTTCACAAGAAGGGCCTACTGAAAGGAGTCAAGACATGCAAGTTAGACTTCTGCGAGACCTGCGTTCTCAGGAAGCAGCACAGAGTGAAGTTCGTGACATCTACGCAGCGGAGCAAGCAGGCACTGGAATATATACACTCAGATGTTTGGGGGCCTGCCCCAGAGCCGTCTCTTGGTGGGGCCAGATACTTCGTGACTTTCATCGATGATTTTTCGAGAAAAGTCTGGATCCACTTTTTGAAGCACAAGTCCGAAGTATTCGAGAAATTCAAAGTCTGGAAGACAACAATTGGTATCAGAACCAGGTTGGACCCTTCAGACCCCATTGAGCAATAATGACAGCGAAATTTGAAGTCCCTAAGTACGACGACCAAATTGACTTTGGTCTGTGGCAGAAACGGGCCAAAGCGGTTCTCGTCCAGCAAGGTCTTCATAAGGCTCTCCTCGGAAAGGAGAAGTCCGGGAAGAAGGACGACGAGTGGGATGAGCTAGATCTGAAAGCCATCAACACAATCCAGTTGTGCTTGGCCGATGAGGTCATGAGAGGCGCGCAGGTAGTCATGGTAGGAGAGCGTTCCTGTACTCTCTACAGACTGATCGACACCACGATTGCGAGTGGAAGGGCGAGGAGAGAGGTCAGATTGCCTCTCAGGCTACAAGACACGGTAGCATATGTCTTTCAGGCTAGTTCCTCAGATCCTGGTTCCTATGGAAAAGCTTTAGAGAGCAGAGACCGCTCTCAGAGGAAAGCTAGGAAGGACCAGTGGAGGAACGAGACAAGATTCGTGGCGAAGGAGTTCGCGCAGAGAAAGGGCCTTGGCGAAGATAAAATCTTCGCAGCCGTGGAGAAGGTGGGCAGAGTGTCATCTCAGAAGTGCCTAGGCACCGCAAGGGGAGCCATCTGGCTCGGGAGTCCCACCAAGGAACTCAGGTTTACTCAGAAGAAGGTGGAGCTGCACAGTGCTAGCTGTCTTGCAAAAGACACGAGCTATCGTGCAAGGATAAAGCACATCGGAGTGCGCCTCCAGGAGTCGAAGGAGTTCGCTGGAGGTGGAGGCGTGTAGTTGCGGAAGATCTCTACGGAGGATATCAGTGTGAACATGCGGATGAAATCTGTGACAGGAGTCAGGTTCAAGAACGGTCTTAACTTGACTCATTCTGATGCATGTTGATCGAGGACGACCCCAGGGAGAGGGGGCTTGTAGTCGCCAGTAGGGGAGATCCATGTTGGAGGTACAGATACATTTGTTAGGCTTCGAGGTGGAGTTCGTTTGTGGCGTGAGGCGTCAAGGTGGAGTTTGTTGAGATTATGACACTTCATCGTCAATCTCGGACCGTTAGGATCGCGTCACGTCATCGATCATAGGGAGGTTTATTTGCCTAGTTTGTCTTAATCCTGATTAGGAAGTGGTTTAGTGAGGGGTGGCTGATTTTTTGGGGGAGTCCTAAACATGTAAATGCTTTATGGGGAGATATAATCTAGGGGATGTTCTTCCTATTTGTTTGAGTCCTGTTTTGGCAACCCCCCTCCATATGTGTCCATCTTCATATATTGATGACTCTTGATCCTATTATAAATAGGGGCCAGCCTCCCTTGGCCATGAGTATGATTCGAAATATAATTCCTGCAGTCTTTTTATAGAAATGATAAATTTTCATGTCTGCCCGCTTCAACCATTAACACGTTAAAATTTTTGTTCATTCTAATACCAACAACATCATTTAATTATAGTTCTCTTTGTGATAGCTGTTAGCTTTCTGTTATACCTGTAATTACGTGACTTCCCAGGGTTCAATACATGATTATGATCATCTGAAAAACTTGTAACAATCCACTTATTGTCCTCTAATCTTTTTGCAAGAAGTCCGGTCTTACACTGTGTTTGGGTAATAGGATGGGGATTCAACACATTTTGTGAAGAAATATTTGATTTTTCATATCTACTACATCTAATTGTTATATATGTCGGTATAACCTCTGTCTTTGTAGAAGATCTCTTAGATACCCCAAGACCACTTTACATTTCATATTTTCTGTAATAATCAAATTTTTTCTCAATACTTTCAAAATATGTATTGATTTTCGGAGTCTCAAACAAATCATCTTTATTTGATACAATATTTTGACTAACTTCCTCATCAATAATATCCATACTAGAAGAATGAGCATCATCCATATTATCACTGTCACAATAGATGTTAAAAGTGGCATTTTATGGGATGTTCACAGACAGAACAAAATCATAAACAGTGCTGGCTAGAGGAACTAAACATTGAAGAAATACAAAACAATCACAATAGAAAATCATAAATAGTATAGTGGAACTAAACCAAGTAATCACAGCAGAACATAGATTTAATATTTTCTAAGTTGACAATTATGCGGATAGAGGAACATGAAAATGAAAATGCTCGCACACTATGACGATCTGTTGTTTAAGAGGGGTATTTTAGTCCTTTTTTTGTAATCCCTAATTTCTCATATAAATATAAAAGGGTTAGGGTTTTCTCTTTATGAGTGAGAGAGTTGTTTTGAGTTGTATTGTATTGGCCTCTTTTTTTTCTCCTCCACCGGTGATAGTGAACAACTCATCCCCGTGGATGTAGGCGCTCCTCGCCAAACCACGTAAATCGCATCGTGTTCTATTGTTTGTGGTTGTGTGATTTTGTTTTTCCGCATCGTTTCGCACAACAAGTGGTATCAGAGGAAGGTTTCTGGTGCGATTTTTGGTTGGTGGCGGCGCTGGTTTCAGAGGCTCGTTGGTGGCGCTGGTTTGAAGGGTTGTTCGGAGTCGGCGGTTGCAGATCCGACTGTAGGAGGAGCTCGCATATCACTTCGTTCACTCTGGTGGCACCGATTTGAGGCGTTTTTTCTCGACCTTTTCACCCGGCCGCAGGAAAGAGGTCATTGTTGTTGGAGCTTGATAAATTTTTTTTTTTTTAAAAAAAACTTCTTTTGGGCCTCTCACTCATCCTTGCAAAGGCGGTTCTGATCCTCCATGACTGAAGATCAACAATAGTTTTTTTCCTTCTTCCTTCCTGTCGGCCTGACGCAAACATGGAAATAAAAAAAGGAAAGTTTTTCCCTCAAGCATTAACAGCGGCTGAACCAAAGGAATAAAAAAAAGGAAAAAAAATTTAATGGCTTTTTTTCCTTCCGCCACAGCTGGTAGCGCAGGATTTGAAAACGAAAAAATTGGTTTTAGCTCTCTCTCTCTCTCTGGGCGGCACAGATAATCAAAGAAATTTTTTGGGCCTCTTTTTTTTTGGTTCTATCCTTCGGTGCGGTACAAGGAGCGCATGATTTAAAACCAAAAACAATCTTTTGTTTTTGTATATTCTCTTCATTGGCAACACAACATGGGAAATAAAAGAAGAAATCTGGTTCTCTCTCTTTGGCCGAATAAGAGGGCAGCGACAGCAAATCCTTAAAAAAAGGTGTGCGTGGCTTTGATTTTGGTTCTTCCCTCCAGCGTACAGGAGCACGACGACAAGAGGTTTTGGTTGAAGTCGAGGTAACAAATAATTTTTTTTTTGTTTTGGATTAACTAACAAAAAAATATTTTGTTGCATTGTGTTGGTTTGGTTTTATGTGTTGTTATTGTTGTAATCAATCAAAAAAATGGGAGGCTTCGGTGCGGGTTCTTCATCTTTCGGGGCAATGGAATCTACGATCCATCATACGAGTTTGCATCCGGTCAAAATTGATGTTACTAAGTTTGACAGAAAGAACAACTTTGGCATGTGGAGGTGCGAGGTGATGAATGTGTTGTGCTCTCTCAATTTGGAGGACGTTCTTGATGGTGACGAATGTCCTGATGGGATGACTGAGAAAGTTTGAGCGAAAATGAATCGGAGCGCTTGCAGGTTGATTAGAAATTGTCTGACTCGAGAGATCAAATATGAAGTTATGTTGGAAACGTCTGCGTGAAGCCTTTGGAGGACGCTGGAGAATAAATATCTTACAAAGAGCGTGGAGAATCGTCTCCACATGAAGCGTCGATTGTATCAGTTTCTGATGAGACGTGGAGTATCAATTGATGAACATTTGAACGAGTTCACGAAGTTGTTAGCAGATCTGTTGAATTTGGACGAGGATGTTGGCGATGAAGACAAGACACTCATTCTGTTGAATTCGCTTCTAGATGAATATGAGAACTTCACGATGTATCTCGTTCATTGGAAGGAGGTCTTAAAGTATAGTGAAGTGTCTGCAGCATTGTTGAATCACGAGTCCAGTCGAAGAGATAAAGAGTCATCGAAGGCGGAGTTGGCCGAAGCACTTGTGTCTCATCGAGGCAGATCTGAGAAAAAGAAGACCTGACACAAGAAGACCAATAACAATACTCAGAAGCGTGGCAATTCACGTGGCTACAGTCTTGGGTGAAATCAATGTGCATTCTGTTTGGAGACGGGTCACTGGAAGAAGGATTGCCCTAAATTAAAAGAAAAAATAAGGGGCTTCCCTCAGAGGCGAAAGCGCATATTGCTCAGGAAACTACTGGTGGTGATGAGTCTGATGTTTCTCTCTCTGTCATTCCACAATGTTTATTCAGTGATGATTCATGTTGGATTCTGAACACGGGTGCTACCTATCACATTTGTCCCAATCGGGAGTGGTTCTGTACTTACAAGTCTTTGGATACTGGTGTTGTTGCCATGAGGCAATGATCAGACTTGTCGTACTATTGGTGTTGAGAGTATTCTGGTTCAGATGCATGATGGAGCAGTGCGGGAGTTGACAGAGGTCAGACATGTTCCGGAGATCAAGAAGAATTTACTGTCAGTTGGAGCTTTAGAATCCAAAGGATACAAGATAGTGATCGAGGCAGGAGTTCTGAAGATCAGTCGCGGAGCTTTGGTTTTCATGAGAGGAGTTTGAAACCACAATTTATATTATCTTCAGGGGAGTACAGTTACCGGGACTGTGGCTGTGGCTGATGATTCTTTGGATGCCAGTACTTTATGGCATATGAGATTGGCTCATGCTGGAGAGGCTTCCCTCCAGGCCCTTTCAAGGTAAGGATTGATTAAGGTAGCAAAAAGCTGCAAATTGGAATTCTGTGAGCATTGCGTGATTTGTAAGAAGACGCGAGAATCTTTTGGCACTGTCGTTCACAGTACGAAAGGTATTTTAGATTATGTTCACACAGATGTTTGGGGCCCAACGAAGACGAAATCTTTTACGGGGCGACAATATTTTGTCTCCTTCATTGATGATTATTCCAGATATGTTTGGGTGTACACAATGAAGAATAAGTGTGAAGTTCTGGAGATATTTGTGACTTGGAAGAAGTGGATTGAGAACCAGACTAACAAAAGGATTCGATGTATCAGATCAGACAATGGATGCGAATACACATCGAAAGCGTTCTTGCAAGAGTGCCAGAGATCAGGTATATAGCATCACTTCACAGTCAGGGAGACACCGCAACAGAACGGGGTGGCAGAGCACATGAACCGGACTTTGGCGGAGAAGGTTCGATGCATGTTGTCTAATATTGCTGGGTTAGGCATGATTTTCTGAGCTGAGGCCATTGACTATGTTTGCCACTTGGTGAACTGTCTGCCTTCTGCAGCTATTCGAAAGAAGACACCAAAAGAGATGTGGTCGGGGCATCCTGCTAGAGATTATGTGCACATGAAAGTATTTGGGTGTCCAGCTTATTATCACGTAAATAATGATAAGTTGAAGCCACGGGCAAAGAAAACAATCTTCATTGGCTTCAGACGTGGAGTCAAAGGCTACAAACTATATGATCATGCAGAGAGGAAGATTGTTATTAGCAGGGATGTTACATTTGACGAGGTGAGTTTGCTAAAGCCTCGGGACTCAAAGCAGGTGGAGAGTTCGAAGCCGATCACTACTACTGATCAGAAGAAGGAGTTTGATGTGACTCCATTTGTTCCACCAGTTCCTCACACTCCTAATGAGGTATATAATGAGACTGCTGATGAGGTACCAAATACTGATGATCCGGAGGTGGAGGAAGTAGAGGCGGAGAGTCAAGTTCAGGATTATATTGCCAGGAGCTGGACCAGGAGGCAAAATGTCCCGAAGCCAGCTTGGTTGAGGGACCACATTGCATTTGCACTTTCAGCATCTGAGGCTGAAATCTCTTGTCACTTCAAGGAGGCTATAGAGAGTCCTAAAGCAGATTTTTGGAGGGATGCGATGGATGAGGAGATGATTTCTCTAAAGAAAAATGCTACATGGAGATTAGTGAAGTTACCTCCAGGTAGAAAAGCAATTGGATGCAAAATGGGTGTATGCAAAGAAAGAAGGATCTCATGGAGCTGCTGATGTACGTTGCAAGGCAAGATTGGTGGCCAAAGGTTTTGCTCAGCGTGAAGGTATTGATTATGACGAGGTGTTTTCCCCAGTTGTTAAGCATCCGTCAATCCGTGTTCTCTTGGCTTTAATAGCGCGGTATGGTCTGATTTTGGAGCAGCTTGATGTGAAGACTGCATTTTTGCACGAAAATTTGCAGGAGGAGATCTGTATGAAGCAGCCACCTGGATATGAGTCTCAGAGTGGCTTGGTATGCAAATTGGACAAGTCACTTTATGGTTTGAAGTAGTCACCAAGACAGTGGTACAGAAAGTTCGATCAGTTTATGCTGGGACATAAGTACACATGCAGTTAGTATGATCATTGTGCATATTTCAAAAAATTGGCTACTGGTGAGTTCATCTATCTTCTACTATATGTTGATGATATGTTGATTGCCGCTTCAAGTCAGTCAGAAATTGATAGAATGAAGAGACATCTCTCAAAACAGTTTGAGATGAAGGAGTTAGGTGAGGCTCGCAAAATTCTCGGGATGGAAATCTGCAGGGACAAGAAAGCTGGAAAGGTTTGGCTCACTCAAAGAGCTTATATTGAGAAGGTGCTGAATAAGTTTGAGATTGATGACACTATTAAGGCAGTGACTCTACCATTGACAACGTATTTTCAATTGAGTGTTGACTTGTGTCCTAAAGATGACTAAGAGAGGAAGAGAATGAAGCCAGTTCCGTATGCCAGTGCAGTGGGCAGTTTGATGTATCTCATGCTTTGTACAAGGCCAGATATTGTACAAGCCGTTGGCATGGTAAGCAGATTCATGCATGATCCCGATCAGGGTCATTGGCAGACAGTTAAGTGGATTCTGAGGTACCTCAAGGGTACAGTTGATGTTGGTTTAGTGTACGAGAGGCAGCAGTCCAGCGTTGGGTTGTGTTTGGGCTACACTGATTCAGACAATGCAGGTGATATAGATAGGCGCAGGTCTACGACCAGATATTTGTTCACATTGGCAGGAGGTCCAATGAGTTGGAGGTCGACTCTACAGTCGACAGTGACTTTATATACAACAGAGGCTGAATACATGGAAGTGACAGAAGCTATGAAGGAGGCCATCTGGATGCAAGGCCTATGGGATGATCTGTGTGTGGAGCATAAGGCTTTAACCGTCTTTTATGACAGTCAAAGCGTGATTTTTTTGGCGACCAATCCAGTGCATCATGCTCATACCAAACACATTGATGTCAGATACCATTTTGTTCGAGACTTGATCGAGACAGGCAAGGTTCTCTTGAAAAAGATTGATACCAAGGAGAATCCAATCGACATGCTCACGAAGGTACTTTCAGTTCAGAAGTTCACATATTTCAAAGAATTGGTGAACGTTCGAGCTCAGAGGTGAGTGCCTTGAGAGGCACTTTTGAAGAACTACGCGTGGCTTGATCCCTTGGGAGTGTGGGGGGGAGGGGTACGTAGGCAGCCTACTTGGCGCAGTCGCATTTTGGTGTTGTTGTTTATTGTGTCATATCATATTTGTTTTGTATCAAATAAAAGATGAGGTGGAGATTATTGTTTAAGAGAGGTATTTTAGTCTTTTTTTGTAATCCATAATTTCCCCTATAAATATAAAGAGGTTAGAGTTTTCTCTTTATGAGTGAGAGAGTTGTTTTGAGTTGTATTGTATTAGTATCTTCTTTTTCTCCCCCACCGGTGATAGTGAACAACCCCTCCCCATAGATGTAGGCGCTCCTCGCCAAACCACGTAAATCACATTGTGTTCTATTGTCTGTGGTTGCGTGATTTTGTTTTTCCGCATCGTTTCGCACAACACGATCAACCCAGTACAAAAATGGGGAAAACAGAGGAAATTTGAGGTCTATCACAAATTTCAGAACGATGAGGTGCCCAGTGAGAGATGTAATACCTGCTGGAGTGTCCAGTGCTTGTTGGCTGCAAGAATAGATGTTGGAGGGCCGAACAAATTTTCTCGCAATGGGGGAAAATTGAAAATGGGAAACGAAGTTAATGTTAGGGCAAAACCAGAACGTAAGAAAGGAAGAACGAATGTTGGCTGCAAGGGCGAAGAAAGTAAGAAGAAGATTAGAAGAAGCAGTGAAGTCAAAGAAATACCTGACCGACTGCCCCCGTCGTCTAGGTTGCAAGGGTGCAAGGGGGCCTGAAGATGGATGGCAGGACGAACGACGAAGGGGAGGCGCTTTGGCTAGGGCAAATCAAGAACGATGAGGATGCATGATGCTAGTGGCTAGAGCTCGACATAGACAGAAAAGAAGTGTAGGAGCCGTTGCCCGTGCCGTTGTCGGAGCCGTTGCCGGGGCGAAAAAAGGGAAAGCAGGGCGGGTGAAGTAATAGAAAGCAGAGAAATTAAAAATTTGCGAAGAAAGAGAAAGCAAGTCGGGTGTTTTTTGTTATGAAAATAGGGATGTGGGCACCACTTTTTTGTTGTATTTTGATATTCTTTAGGTACTTATAGATCTAGAGATGTGCCCAAACACATTTTTTTTGATGTGATGGGAGACGGTCAAAATACATCATGTCCGTTCAAATAACCCAAGCCCTTACAGCCCTCCGATTTCAAATTTGCGTCTCCCCGTGCGCCGCATAATTCGCATTCCCGCTCCGAGTCTCACAGAATTAGGGCAAAGGCGTTCTGAGGTGTGCGTCTTTCATCTTCCCCTCTTCCACGATTTTCCCGGAAACTGTTCCGTCCAGCCTTGTGAATTGCATCACGCTGCATCCCGATCGATCCTCTCAAAGGTACGCCCTAAATCAATCTTTTCCGGCCCTGCGATTGTCATCGCTTCCTGAGATTCTCTATCCCGTCTTTCAGCTCTCATCCTTGCCTTTACCTTCACCACGCAACGAGATCGAAAGCAGAGAAGGGCATTCTCGACGATCCCCTCCACCATCTCCCTTTCCACTCCTTCAATGCAGGTATCATTCGATCGGCAGCTACTCCACGAAAGGGATTTCGGCATTTCCACTTTGCTCGCTGAAGCTACTCGGTGAGAGCCCTCTTCCCTTCTCCTGCATAGATTCATATTGAGTACCTTAATCTTCAATCTTTCCTCTTCGTTTTTACTCAATTTTCTGTTACAATGCCCTTCCGTTCTTATTCCGTGTGCGTTTTTGGTTTGTTCCACGCTTCTTTATATTTTGGTGCTCAGTTGCTGCTAGGCTTTTTGGCACTTTGCGCCCCAGAAAATACAACTTTTGTCACTTTGTACCCCAAAAGTTTAAATATTGCATTTTGCACCCCGAATCTCAATTCTTTGGCACTTTGCACCCTAGGCCTGTTAAATCTGGGGTAATTTCATCCGGATCTCAGAAATCCCTCATTTTGGCACTTTGCACTCTAAAATGTTCGAATTTTTACTTGCAAGCCAAATATAGTTTGCTTGATATTCGCAACCGCGTGGCGAAGGGGGCGGTGTTGTCGTTCATCTCCTGCTCCGTCAGCGTCACTATCCGCGGGGAAGAGACTTTACTCTCCGGAGAAGCTCGTCGCGGGGATTCGCAGGAGAAATGGTTTCGTCGGGGATTCAAGATAGGAAGAAAGGAAGGTTAACCGCGAGGGTTTCGCCAGATTCGCAAAGGAGAGTGGCGTGGTTGAGTTCTTGGGTTCTGCCGCTGACTTTGCTGAAGAGGAGACCAACCCCAAGATGTTCTGCTAGTTTAGCGAGCCGGTCGCTGACGAGGTTGAGATTGGTGCCTTCGGCGGAAGGAACAAAGTTAAGTGAGAAACTAAGATCGCAAACGGCCGTGATCTTTAAACACGACGGGGATCTCGCTGGGGAGCACTGGCGGCGATGCTCGGACATGTGGTGGATGAGAGAAGCGAGCTGACCGCCCTGTCCGATGTCGAAATCGATTATGTGGATTTTGGGTTGGTCTTTAGTAGCTTCCAGAATGGCTAGATTTTCAACCATGAGTCCCAGCTTGAAGCAAGGAGAGACCTCATAGAGCATGTGATAGGCCGTCTGGTGATCTGCGCTGCAGACATCAGCGCCTGGAAGGGAATTTCCCGTTGGCGGTGGGTTGATGCGAGGCTCGAGCGCGGTGACCATCATTGTCGTAAGTTGTTGGTCAGGATCGCCATGGATATTCGACAACTTCTCAAAACGACAAGATTCGCCGCTACAATTTCATGATTCCCTTTCGTGGTTGCTCTGGCAGTGTTGAGAAGCATCTGCCTTGACGACGAGGCCCGCGGTAGGGGCGGCGTTGGGAGTGTAGAAAACCTAAATACACTTTAAGGACGAAATTACCCCTGATTTAACAGGCCTAAGGTGCAAAGTGCCAAAAAATAGAGATTCATGGGTGCAAAGTGCAATATTTGAACATTTGGGGTGCAGAGTGCCAAAAGTGCTATTTTGGGGGGTGCAAAGTGCCAAAAAGCCTTTGTTGCTATCAAGTTTTCCCATGTTCTAATATTTATTTAGCAAGATGAAATTTTCTCGGCTTTTTGGCAGAATGCACTCCCGAATTTCATGAGTTTGGCAAAATGCACCCCGAATATTTAAATTTGGCTTGACTTCCAAGCATTTTTCAGAACATGCCACAACTTTTACTTGAGAAATTATATGTCTTCTTTGTTCTTCTATTTAATTATCTGCATGTTCACTCAACTAGACTCAAATTAAATTATCTCCAATTTTTCGAAATGCATTTTAATATCTACTATGTATGAGAAATTCCATAAGATGATAATGTATCGACTATTTATGCATCCCATTTTAATCGCTGCTTCACAAAATGTTCCTTTCATTTACGTGCTTTCCAATTTAACTGCTCCGTTAATGTAGAAATCTTTAAATAAAGCGAGAGCTGACTAAAAGTGAGAGCTTTCAACTCCTGCAAATTTTGATTGCTCTCTTCAACTTTCTGTTGTATCTTTCCGCACAATCATAGTTAACAGATCAACATGCAGAAGCTCCTAAGGCCACTCTTACCAGCAACCCAACCCAAACACAGAGAAGCCAAGTCAAATCCAAAGCCCAACCAATGACCAACTCAGGATTGGATAGCTCAACTATCCATAAGGGTCTCACAATAAGTGTTCCTTCAAAATTTTATTGGTGCTACTTGGAAATTAGTTGTAATTAATATTCACAAAGGTTCCAATTGCTGCACATATTTACTAAAGATAAATATTATTACAATTTACTTCTCATAATAGCTAAGCTGAATTTTAACCTTAAGAGATCATGTTAAGATTAATTGATTAATAAAATAATATTTGTATTATAGAATAGCTAAGCTGAATTCTATGATCTTTTTTGTGTTGGCGGGGTTCTTATATTGACATACAAACAGAGACGAATTTCTTCACCGTGCCAACTAGGGAACTTTAAACTTTGGTTTTTGTGGGGGGATACTCCACATTATTGAACTTGGGACATCATTAATCATGGTGATCATCATGATCTGAATAAATTTCTTAGATTATACTATTGCTAATGAATATATGTGCGTTAACTTGATCTTTTATCCAAATAATATCGATCATTCATAAACATCCTTTGGATGAATATGTTTGTGGATAAGTTGATTTGTAATATAAAGAACATAGAACTATTGTTTGTGTTTTAATGAAGATATTTTTGATACGAAGCGGCCGCCACATGCAATTTCCCTCTTCTTCATCAACTGGTTTGACCCGCCCTTGATTAGGGTTCTCCCTAACCTTAATTCCGCCGGCTTACCTCGGTACGTTCCGCAAGTGCGGCTTCCGTCAACGTTGCATCTCGTGATCCAGCTGCGCCTCGCCTACTGCTGCAACACCGTCCACACGCATTGCTACTCCGTCACCTGGCTGTTCCGCTTCCGCCTCTAATGCTTGCAAGTCGTAACGCGCCACTCCGATCACTGATCCACACGCTCAGTCTCCTTTATTGGGCCCGATCGCCCATTCCGCGGACTGTTCCAGCCCTCTAGCGCTGCTGCCTGCGTTCTGCAACAAATCCACTCAGTCCAACGCCGTCATCCTTGGCCGGCGTCTTCTCCACCCTGCGACGCCCCCGATCGGCTGCGTCCAGCCACTTCAGGCATTTCCATCGTTTTCCAGCGGCCCCCTGCTTCTTCACCGGCTTTTCGGAGGCCCTCCTGCGGCTTTAGCGACCTTCCAGCGGCCGCGTCTCCTTTTCGCTGCCTTTTTCCTTGTCCGACCATCCTCCTCCAACTATTGCTGCCTTTCGACGGTCCTTGTTGCCCCTCCTAACCGCGGTTCATGTCCAAGACTCGGGCTATGGCCCCCCATGCTGACGAGAATACCTCCACCATGACAAACTCGAACTATCAACACATGGATCACATCGAAGCCCAGCTGACAAACCTCACACTCTTCCTTCAAGAACTTATCGCAACAATTAACTCCCCTCCGACACCTCCACCACCACCAATTCAAACCGTTACGAACCACATGTGGTTTTTGCACCCCACGTCAGACAGTGTCTCGACCCACCTCTGCCGGATTGAAATTCTGGTGTTTGACGACACCGATCCTCTCATGTGGATCGCCCGCACCGTGCAATTCTTCGACTTGCTGGCCACCCCCGTCGACCAGAAGGTTCCTCTCGTTACTATCTATATGGAAGGCTCGACGCTCCATTGCATGCGTTGGATGCGCCAGCAGGTACCAAACATTTCCTGACCCACATTGAAGGAGGAACTCCTCCGCCACTATGACAACCGCCAGACGGATAATACTTTTGAGCGCCTTAGCTCTGTCCACCAGTCTGATTCTGTGACAACTTACATTGATGAATTCATCGCGGTCGCTACTCTTGTCCTCGACCTAGTGCCCGACCACTACTTGGTCTATTTTCTGGCGGGTCTGCTCTCCCACCTCCGCACGCGCCTTCGGGTCCACAACCCGACTACTCTTTCCCGCGCAATGGAGCAGGCTAGATATCTCGACGAGGAACTCTACCCAGCCCCACCATCATCCTCGACACAGCCGACCCCACCGCCGCAGCCAATACAACCACCTCTTCCGCCTGTGGACCCTCTGCCCCTACCAGGGCCATAGTTTCTGACTCCGCCCCTGCACCCGCCAACTCTACGACCACTGCCCCCCCCCCCCCCCCCCCAATCATCTGTCTTACCAATAACAAGAAGAGCTTCTCCGCAAGGGCCTTTGCTTTCGCTGCCAGCAACCGTTCTCGCCCACCCGCGTCTGCCCTCTCAGAAATCTATTTGTATTGCTGTGAGCTGAAGATAATGACCCTGATTTTGTGGAATTGGACCCGCTGACGCTTACTGACGACCCATTTGACCTTCGACCTTGAGGACAAGGTCGTCTTTCGGGCGTGACGTGATGGTATGAAGCGGCCTCCACTTGTTATTTTAGTTTATGTAGCCCATGGACTTTTTTTTATTTGTATTTTCTCACTCACCTATATATATCTTTACTATTAAAACAATAGACATATCTTGAGGCACACCATAGATTCGATCCGGACCGTAGAATCAAGCAACTTCACTTTCTGGCCGTTGGATTGAAGAGAGGTGGCCTGCCATTACCCAAATCTCCAAAAAAGTTGCTGTTCCCATCTCAGGAAAACCCGATACCCCCCTTCGGCAAGCTGCTACTGCGCCTTCTCTGCCGCCGGCGGCCTGCCTGGCGTTCACCGGAGGGTTCGTCGGCCTCCGGCGAACACGCCGGGGGTTGTCCGGCGGCGAGCGGGCAGGGCCACCGCCGGCCGTGGCGCTGCCCGTGAGACCCAGATCGTCGAACGGACGGAGTTCGACGAACGTTGAACGTTTATTTTTTTTAATTATTTGTTTTAAATAATGAATTAAATTATTAAAAAAAATCTAATTTAATAAAAATTCAAATAAATTTTAATAAAAATTCTAATAAATTTTAAAATCGGTTTGGTTTCGGGCGAAGCCCGCAGCGACTCATCGAGAACGGGCGGAGCCCGTTCGAAGATGCCAGTATATATATATATATATATATATATATATATATATATATATATATATATATATATATATATATAGGTAATTTCTTGAGAGACACTATTGAGAGTCTAGGGTTTTGGCTCTCTTGGAGAGTGGAGTGTTAAGTAGGATCCAACCTCCGGATGCTTGGCGAGAACTCGTTCTTGATTGTATCGTTTTGTTGTTCAATGTAATCCAATTTCCCACTTCTCGATCAATTTTTCTGTGGTATTTTGAATAATACTCTTCCTTAGGATTGCTAGATCTGTAGCTGAACCATTAAGCTTGTTGGCGATTTGTTCATTTTTGTGTTGCATCTACCTAGATAATTTATGTGCATTTTGCCACGGATAATATTCTAAGAGATACATACATGTCTTGATTTTTCATTGTCTGTGAAGTATTTGATTATTATACTTTCGAGTACTACAATATTATCTAACGAAAACTAGTTGATGGTTGATTTTAAAATTTTTTTAGTTAGTATGATGGAATGGACAACTTGTGCTAGTGCAGCATTTTGTTACATAATTTTTTGCAAATGCTATGAGCAGCATTCCACACGAGATTTCTGACCAACAAAATTGTGATTGCATTGTGCTGACATTTTATTCATTATAGTGCATGCGTGTTTGATGCACGTTCATTTTCGTGTTGGAATTTTATTTGGTTAATATTTTACACTTTAGATTTTTTTTCCTAGTTAGTATACTGGAATGATATTTCTCGTAGTGAGTGTTTTTAATATCTTTGATCGATAGTTCAAAAAGACGTAGGTATTTATAAAGATGTGACACATAGAATCCAAATGGGTTGGTTGAAGACTTGAAGTGGAGAGGCGCACCAGGGATCTTATGTGATCGTAAAGTACCATTAAAACTTAAGGGCAAGTTTTACGGTACTGCAATTAGACCAGCGATGCTCTATGGTTCTGAGTGTTGGGCATTGAGCAAAAAATGGGTGTTGCGGAGATGAGAATGCTTAGGTGGATGTGTGAACACACGAGACTGGATAAAATTAGGAATGAATGTACCAGAGATAAGACAAGAGTAACACCACTTGTAGAGAAGATGCGCGAAGCTCGACTAAGATGGTTTGGACACATACAAAGGAGACCATTAGAGACACCTGTTAGGCGTTGTGAGAGTCTAGTGTCTACGCATGTTAAACGATGGAGGGGTATACCAATAAAAACTTGGAATGAAACTATAAGGAAAAACATGATGTACTTAGGCATTAGTGAGATTATGTCAAAAAATAGGGCACAATGGCGACAAAGGATTCATATAGCCGACCCCACTATGGTGGGATAAAGACTTGAGTGTTGTAGTTTCTTTTCATATAATGGAATGATGAACAACTTGTGCTAGTGCAGCATTTTGTTACATACTTTTTTGCAAATGCTACGAGCAGCATTCCACACGAGATTTCTGATCAGCAAAATTGTGATTGCATTGCGCTGACATTTTATTCATTACAGTGCATGGGTGTTTGATGCAGTTTCATGTTGGTGTTTGATTTTTATTTGGTTATTTTTTTTTACTTTAGATTTTTTTTCTAGTTAGTATACTGGAATGATGAACAACTTGTGCCAGTGCAGCATTTTGTTACATAATTTTTTGTAAATGCTATGAGCAGCATTCCACACGAGATTTCTGACCAGCGAGATTGTGATTGCATTGTGCTAAGATTTTATTCATTATAGTGCATGGGAGTTCGATGCAGGATCATGTTGGTGTTGGGATTTTATTTGGTTAATACTTTTTACTTCAGATTTTTTTTCTAGTTAATATACTGGAATGATGAACAACTTGTTCTAGTGCATCATTTTGTTACATATTTTTTTGCAAATGCTATGAGCAACATTCCACATGAGATTTCTGACAATACCATGAGTGGTAGTTTCTTGAGAGACACTTTTGGAAGTCTAGGTTTTTGGCTCTCTTGGAGAGTGGAGTATCAAGGAAAACCCAGCCTCTGAATGCTTGACGAGAACTTGTTCTCGATTGTATCGTTTTGTTGTTCAATGTGATGCAATTTTCCTCTTCTCTATCAATTTTTCTGTGGTATTTTGAATAATACTCTTCCTTATGATTGCTAGATCTGTAGCTGTACCATTTAGCTTGTTGTCGATTTGTTCATTTTTGTGTTGCATCTACCTAGATAATTTATGTGCATTTTGCCACGGATAATACTCTAAGATATGCATACTTGTCTTGATCTTTCATTGTCTGTGAAGTATTTGATTGTTATACTTTTGAGTACTGCAATATTATCTTATGAAAACTAGTTTGATGGTTCAATTTAAATTTTTTTTTAGTTAGTATGATGGAATGATGAACAACTTGTGCTAGTGCAGCATTTTGTTACATAATTTTTTGCAAATGCTAGGAGCAGCATTCCACACGAGATTTCTGACCAACAAAATTGTGATTGCTTGTGCCGACATTTTATTCATTATAGTGCATGCATGTTTGATGCATGTTCATTTTGGTGTTTGAATTTTTTTGGTTGATATTTTTTACTTTAGATTTTTTTCCCAGTTAGTATACTGGAATGATGAACAACTTGTGCTAGTGCAGCATTTTGTTACATAATTTTTTGCAAATGCTATGAGCAGCATTCCACACGAGATTTCTGACCAGCAAAATTGTGATTGCATTGTTCTGACATTTTATTCATTATAGTGCATGGGTGTTTGATGCAGAATCATGTTGGTGTTGGGATTTTATTTGGTTAATATTTTTTATTTTAGAATTTTTTTTTCTAGTTAATATACTGGAATGATGAACAACTTGTTCTAGTGCATCATTTTGTTACATTATTTTTTTGCAAATGCTATGAGTAGCATTCCACACTAGATTTCTGACCAGCATTGTGATTGCATTGTGCTGAACATTTTATTCTATATTTTATTATTAATTAACAATCTCCAATATGTACATGTTGTCAATTGTTGTTTTAACTAACTAAGAAGAATTCATGTGAATAGGGATTACAACTTGTTCATGCATTCTCTAAACTGGAATCCCCAAATGTATGCATTATACATCATTTCACTTGATATTAAAAAAACGTTGGCCCCAATTTAAGGTTTTTTTTGCTAAGGCATATTGTCATTAAACTTTGTATTAGATAATAATATTTTGATGCATACTATCCTCTTAATTTCTCGGATACTGATTATTGCGGCATTTGATTGCCGATATGATGACAATTCAGTGGGGCATGAGTTGGTGATACGAAGAGACAACAATTCACACTCAGTGGAGTCTCCAACCTGACTATTTCTTATTTTTGCTTCCAAATTTTGGAATGCATCACGATGTTATTGATTATAGCCATTTTAGCATATCATATGTTGTATTAACAACAATATGAACTAATAAAAACATTTATTGCATACATTTTACCCCCATTAACAGACTATTATTAGGTTAGTCATGCTAATTAAAAGGAATTTTTTTGTTGACATGAAATGGTTAGGAAGGCCGAGATGTGTGAATAACATGTTCGTGCACAAATATTATCATTTGGGCTGTGAATATAATGACTGTGAATAGCTGGTGTCAGTATGCTTATAACATAACCTTTTTTAAATGCATTGAATTATTTTCCATGAATTCAAATCGTGGCAAACACTTTTTTAAATAACTCTGAGAAGTATTTGTCATGACTTTAAATCGTGGCAATTTTTTTTTATAAAAAGATCAGTTAAGTATTTTGCCACGGTTTTAAACTGTAGTAAATACATAAAAAAATAAGCTAAGTATTTACCACGGTTTAATAATGCGCCAAAATGATGAACCTTTAGCAATGATAGAGAAACCATGACAAATAATTGCTGAAATCAAGACCTTTAGCCATGGTTTAAAACTGTGGCTAAAAGTCACGACAAAAGGGTATTTGCCTCAAAACGAACGTAACAAATACTTTTTGCCACGCGCGCATTGCCCATACCACTTTGCAGTGGGTAGGTCGTGCCACAAGACTTTTTGCCATGATTTTGGACTTTATGCCACGATAAATTGCGAGGAAGCTAGGAAAAATTCAAATTTCTGGTAGTGCGAGGAAGCTTAGGAAAGAAACGCAGACCCAGAATCAACCCGGGCATCAATCGAAGACAGGGGCAGGAATCTTTGAGGGTGGCTTTATTGATATTACGAAAGTCGATATGCATGCGACATTGTCCATTGAACTTCTTTACCATAATCACATTTGAAATCCACTCTTGATACTACACTCCTCGTATAAAGCCTTCTTTCAACAAATTCTCCACCTTGTCCCATTATAGGGACCGCCAATTCATCAACAACCTTCCGATTTCTCTGCTTCACCGGCCGTACATGGGGATGGATGTTCAATCATTGATACACGACTCGAGATCAATCTTGGTCATTTCATTGGACGAACAGGTAAAAGCATCAAGGTTCTCGCACAAATACTTGATCAAAATTTCCATCTCTGCTCTCTAGAGCTCTCCATTGATCACAAAACTTCTCTCCTCTTCGCTGCCTTCCTCTCATTCCACCACACGACCTTGCTGAACGTGATGCACCGGGATGTGACGAGACACCTCCTCGCCCGCACCTTCTTTAATTACAATGTTGACTTCGACATAGCACCTCCGAGACACAATGGGATCTCTCACGATCATGTTTTCCTCGTCATTGGCCCAAAAATACATCATTAGGTACCGAGTTGATAATATATCCCAAAATTCATTCAACAACGGTATGTCGAAGATGGTTTTATAG
Source organism: Platanthera guangdongensis (assembly GCA_039583875.1). NCBI lineage: Eukaryota > Viridiplantae > Streptophyta > Magnoliopsida > Asparagales > Orchidaceae > Platanthera > Platanthera guangdongensis. The sequence continues at coordinate 191,946,515 of CM077148.1, forward strand.
GTGACAAGGACGCTAATAACAATGTAGATGACTAACCTTGCTGTCCTGACCATTATAACTGGGAGTCGAATGCATCCCTCCACTTCAGTGTGGTTTACCAATAAGCTAACCGGTGGTCTGTCGCATGCCTTCAAGGCAGGAAGCTCCAACCCCACGACCATTAAAACCCTCTTGAACAAGATGTTCACGGCACTTCCAATATTTACCCTAATGCGTCAAACATTCACATTCATAATGTCGTGATAGTAATAACATCGTTGAATGACTCTCTAGAGAGCACTAGATCTGCTCGAGAAAAGGAGATAGTCCCCATCAAGACAGAGGGTGCCGTGAGAGTTGCAAGAGCAACCTCTCATTTGCGAACGTGCTTTACGCTAGCTCGGCTTCTCGCTTCTTGGCCGAGACCTCTACTGATGGTTTCAACATCAACATTTGGCTCTTGGGAGGAGACCTGAGAAGGCCCTTCATTCTCACCAACTTTCTCTTTCCCCTTAGCCGAAGGGGGACTCAACAAGAACTCATGTGACTTTACTTCCTGAAATAATTGATGTAAAAACTCTTTCAACTGCTGACACTCATCCTTTGTGTGGCCCGTCTCACCGTGGTACTTATAATACAAAGCTTTATTATGTGGTCGGAGCGGAGCATGCATAGGAGGAAGAGGTCAAAAAAAGTTGGAGAGACAAATGGTAGCTACAATTTGTGCTAGGGGTTGTTTCAACAAAGGAAGGTTGAGTTCTTACCGTGGGATGAACGGTGGGTGATTCAATTGTGGATACACATGTTGTAGAGCCGAAGGTGCATCTCGGCCATCACGATGGAACTGTTGAGGATGACAAGATTGCCAACTATATTTTTCTCGCCTTGGAAGCTTTGGTCGAAGCATTGTGGGAGGAATGGGTCAATGTAGAGGAACGACCATACTTCCTTCAATCCTTCATTGTCCATATGTTGGCTGATGAGCTCGAAGACTTGTAAAAAGGTGATGACACTTAAAATCCATAGTGAAGTCCTATAATTAGAGCGACTTGTGGAATGTTATCATCAGCGAAGCATACCCGAGCCTTGGTCCTCTATAATCCGGTGATATAGTCCCGCAAGGACTCAATTTTGATGTAATGCAAGTCTAGTAGTTGACCTGGTTCACCCTTCAAACTAGCCAAATGTGATTTTAACAGATTCTTGAACTCTCCATAGATGATAATACTTATGGCCAGCATATCAAATAACTAATTGATGGTTGATCCATCCATCATAGTAAATAGTTGACACTTCGAGCTCCCCAACAAGCTACTTGTAGCTAGTGCAGACTCGAAATATCTCAAATGCGTATTCAAATCCTCATTTACGTTGTACATTGCAATTTAGACGGTCTAAAATCAGTGGAGAAAAACAGTCTAGATTTTCTCCGTAAACGGGGCCAATAATTCGTTGTCTTCTCTTCCTCTGATTCATCATCTACTCGAGGAAGTGGAGGCGACGCACTGGTCAATGCAACACAAGAAACAATCAAACAACTGAAGGAAATCCCGAGTGATGGGATGTTGAGGCAGAGGCAACAATTGGTTGGGAAAGTGGTTGTTGCATATGTAGGGTAGGACGAAGGATTTGTTGTGGCGCAGGAGTCATTTGATATACAAAAGAATGAATAAACTATGTCATGGTCTTGATAGACTGTGAAAGAGCCTCAACATAATGTTGCAAGGTAGACAAATCCTGCCTTGTGACGAGTTTTGGTGGTGGATTAGGATGATCGATTACCTTTGATTAGTCATTTTCTGGGAGGAAAAACAAATCTTTTCAAATCAGACACCCGCCATGAACTGCCCGCAATTAGGGATGACCATACTGGTTCTATGGCTGAGAACAACAAAGGTGGCCGGCCATTGCTGACGACTCCACCAAACGCTCGAGAGCTTGTTGACGAAGCTCCCCCTCCAGAATTCGCTAGAGACCCCACCAGACACCCAAGGGCTTGTTGAGGAAGCTCTCCCTCCATAATTCGCTTTGAGGCTCCCGTTTATAGGGTTGTAAGAAAAAAACCTATAGAAATGAGTAAAAGCAATCCCTTTATTGTTCTCAAATAAGGGTATGTCAGAAAGTGTACTGGGTTCGTCATTGGATGGTGGAGACTTACACTAACATTGTATAGTGCAGGAAGCTATCCTTCTCTTGCGGTTGGCCAAGGCAACACGTATATTGTCAGAGTTAAGATTGACACACGACCCACGATAGATAGACACAAGTCATGGAAATAGTAAGCGAAAGTAAGATAGTGAGAGAGAAGGACAGATATGTTTAGAAAAATGGAAGATTGTCCTTGTAAGTGGCGAGGATTAGGTCTTTGGTCATGGAAAATGGTGAAGAGTAGTGGAAAGAGCAAATGAAGTGAACTAAGAAAGGTTTTAATAAATCACTAGCTTCTCAGAAGTAAAGTTGAGGCTTCTCGTGGGGCTTTGGAGCATATCGATATAGCAAGGGATCCCGGTAAGACAAGAAACATCTTGGTAAGGCGTCAAAGAGATAAGGGCGAAGGGAGATAGAGAACATCTACGTGACGCTTGTTGAGAGCGCGTTCAATGAGATGAATGACTTTGTTGGCGAGATGTTTCTCTTAACTAGATCGTCATCTCGGAGGTGGCCCGAGAAGCTTTGTTGGTGCTTGCTGGTAGCAGGCTAGTGGGTTACGGGAAATGGATATCAGGTTAGCGGGTTGCATTTACGCTTTTCAGGTTCCGTTGCCGTGGTACTTTAATATTTGTGGCAGCAATATGATGGTGAGGTGTAAGGGTGCGATATGACGACGTATGGAAAATTAATGCCAAATCCACTCATTCGGTACATTGCACAAAGTTTGCGTCCGAAATCCGGTCCGAATGATTGCTCCTTCACCAGGCGACATCGTTACACTCCAACACAAAATCATTGAAGTGTCATAAATTATTTAGACTATAGAAAAAAAATCATAAGCTCATGCGACGATCTGTCTTGTGGGCTCAACATGTCAGAATCACAATTTACCCATTGCCGATTTACTAAAGATAAACATGAAGTTGTAGAGAAAACAATAATAGGTCAACGTAGCCTAGTAGCAGAGAGAATAATAGAGACATTAATAGAAGGAGCAGTGGGTTGTACTATGTTCCTTGGGTCTTTTTGGATGAAGTGATCAGAATTGAGTGGTAGAACTTACGTGTTTTGTTTGCTCTTTTTGTGGAGAACCGCAAAAATGTACATGCTAGTGAAGGAGATGCTTCTTTGGTGTCTTCCTACCATCGAATGTAGATCACAAACCATGCATCAACTTTAAGGTTCCAGTTATAAAACTTAACATAGGATGTTTCCACTCACGTTGTGATGACAATCAATTGATTTTTAATAGTTTTTAGACCAATAGTCGTGCACAAATTATCCATGCACAGTACGCGGTGGTGACATCGTCCATAACGTCGAGTCGATGTTGTAGGATCCCCCCTCTCCTCAAAAAGTGAGCTCTGAGTAGGGAATCTCACCGCATACTATCACCAATTTGCAGTATCGAAGTGGCTAGCGAAAGAGAAGAGATATGGACATCTCACATCTCCATTCGCCTACTCCAACTGCACAATTCAATGACACTGTTAAGGGGCACATTGATCGACTTAGGGTGAACTGTGGGTGGATAAAACAACACGTTACTCACCATTATTGAAGGCAAGCATATGTGAGTGAATCTTGCAGCATATCGAGTGTTTCAAAAAGCATGGTGGATGGCCAAGAAAGCACAACGTTTATCATTGTCTACAACGAACATTTTACGGTTTTCTAGCCAAAAATGACATTGGTTGGAGAATAGTCACAGTAGGATTACCAAAGAGATAACATGAACACTGTTGCGGGTTGTTTAGCTCTCGCACAGATTGGAGGAATTGAAACGTCTTAGCTAGAACGTGAGTCAAGTACACAAACAATCACAATGATGAACCGCAACAGACAACAAGATTTTTCGTGGAAAACCCGGAAAGGGAAAAAACCACGGGCCAGATCCTGTTCTGATGAAATCCATTAGTTGAAGCTGATTACAAGAGTTAGTGCTTGGGACTGTGACAGACAGCCGCTCCTTTACAATTCTTTGGAATGTCTAGTGTTGAGAAATGCTATGTCGATGAGCGCTTGTTTGAGCAGTCACAAGAGCAAAACTGTCCCAAGCGAGAAAATGAGCAGCGAGCCAAGTCTTCGCCGGAAAACCTTTGAGCTCTCTTCTCTCCTTTTTTTCTCCGTCCTTGCAAATGAAGGTCTGGAGTCTTTTTTATAGTTTTTCAGGGGGCGTAGAATTAATTGCACCCTCTAGGCAATTGTCCGAGTGAATAAGAATTCCCGATTCCAGTCACCCGGATCACAAACTTTTGGGATATGACAACCATGCCCTATGTCGGCCCGGACATCAAGGACAACCCAGTTAGGTTCCCTAGAGAGCCCGCGACGGCAGCTGTGGCGGTGACACACAAGGGCGTGCATGGGTGCGCTCGCGCGCTACCAAGCAGTCGGCCAACACAATTACAACACCCACAGCTGTCCCCAAGCAACATCCATCAACTTCCTTATCTGGTAGGCAAAACTAACTGCTAGCCAATAACATCAACAATCCAATCCAACAGCTAGCCAATAACATCAACAATCCAATCCAACAGCTAGCCAATAACCATCAACATCCAATAAAGAATATGGGAGAAGGAGGCACAGAGTGAGATGGAGAGGGAGGAAATCTCATTTCAGAAATTCCCAATTTCAGCATTTATGATTTATGAAGAGGGGAGAAGAGGGGGGAGAGGAAGAGTAAAAATCCCAAATCAGACAACCCCCAAATCTGGAATCCTAGCTGGCCATGCTATTAAAACTATACTTCAGCACATAAAAAGAAGAAGATTGGTGAGGAAGGAGATTTCACAGTGGTGGTTTAAAGCTTCCGACCATCAGTAAAGAACCAGTTCAAAGTTCCCAGCCCTAGCTCAGAACCAGCCAACTAGCAGCAGGGGCACAAGAGGAAGGCATCAACAGGTATTCCAGCACCTACGACAAGAAGAAAGGAAGGAATCGTCGATCAGGAAGAAAGATTGTCTCCAAGCCCTAACTCGTCGAGCTCTCCAGGAGATGGAAGAAACAGGAAAATGAAATGTCGTGCGTCCCGATAAAAGCATAAAAGAAGCATCCACCACCATCTCATTTAATCCCTCCAATTATATCAGCTATTAAATTAGTGGCCATAGGCTCAGCTTCATAATAAGAAGCTAATAAGAATCAAACATTCATCAAATAACAGTCCAGCTCAACTCAACATAATGCATTTAGTTTTCAAGTCAATGACCCAACTCAGCCATCATCAAATCAGCCATCAATGACCTCCATAATACCAATATATGAACATAATGCCACTACATATCTAAATTGTTTTCAACAGCGAAATTTAAATATGAAGACGAAACGATTGTCTCAAAAATATCGGGAATTTCGAACTTCAATAAAAATCAAATGTGCGACGTTGAATCGGCACTGAAGTCTCTTTTCATCATCGGGGAATTATTCTCATATCATAATTAATTTTTTTTATTTTCTGTAAGCTATAATTACTTCGGCGCAAGAGTTCGGGTCTTACACTATCCTTGATCCTGATCACTTTTTACTTTTATTTAGATCAGGGAGCTGTATGGCATCACCCAAACGCGGAATGATCATTACGTGGCCTTGAATGATGAGTTTCTGGCTCTCCAGGAGAAACTTCGCTATACATAAAACTCCTAAGTGTCGGCTGGGAGATGGAAAGAAAGGGATGCTTCTCGTCCGGAGCGCTTTGAGTTTGAGCTTACTTCCGTATGGGCAGAGATCGGGAAGCTGCAGGAGCAGGCTACGTGGTCGCGATAGCTCACGAGGAGGCCCTTAGCACGCTCGGAGTGGCAAAGGCGCAGATGATCCGACAAGAGATCGAACCCTTAGTACGCTCGGAGCGACAAAGGCAGAGATGACCCCGATAAGAGATCGAGTTGTCATGTTTGAGGGATGAGGTGGCCAAGCTTGTTTCCGCGCAACTGAATATGGACGGGGTCAAAACGGATGTGGTCATAGAGTATAATGATTCCCTCACATTCATGGAGCATTCTCGGATCATGGAGGAGACCCCAGCCCAGGTCATGACTACTGAGGTGGACCAGCTCCTGGAGGATGAGTGTGAGATCACGTTTCAAAGGGGCTTTGGTAAGGGCATTCGCTTAGCGCAGAGGAGTCCAGAGTGTAGTGCTGCAAACCTCGGCGTGGACTGATAACAATTCAAAACGAAATCCTTCATGCAGAAAACCAAAAGCTCCAATGTGAGCAATTGCTTGGTCTGTTCTGGGAGCATCTTCTTAGGTAAATCTAAGGTATATGAATAATAATGCCCCAACCCACTGACGCATCAGGGATGAATTCTCTGATGGCGATATTGAGGGGTGACCCTGGTAGCTGCACAACCTTGTGTTGTTTTTCATGTTTCACATTGTTTCTTATTTGTTGCCTTGTATTTGTTTTATGAGGTGCAGGGTATCGCTATCGTATGTTGAGATTTCTTCTTATATGTAACATTGATTGTCTGCTTTTGAGTTATGGATCCGCTCCTTTTTGTTGGTCTTTTACGTTATGGCCGTTTTTGATGCTTTAGTTGCGAGCTTGCTGCTCAGTGTTGGCACCGGAGGTCGTCGCTCTAGTTGTGAGCTCGTTGCTCGGTGTTGGCATCAAAAGTCATCGCTCTACAGGGAACCCAGTTCCCTCCCGTTCGTGAGGGGGGCAGGACCTCCACAATCGTAGGGCGTGAGCTCGTTGCTCGTGTGTGTGTATGGGGGGGGGGGGCTGACCCCTTTGGCCCAACCCTTTGGAGGTTTGTTGATGAGAACTCAATTCCCACCCGGTCGTGGAGGAGTAGACCCTCCACGGCCGTAGGGCGCATACTCGGTGTGAGGGGTTGACCCTTTTTTTACCGGAGGTCGTGGCCTTATCCTTTGAAAATTTGATGGAGAACCCAACTCCTACTCTATTTGGGGGTGGGGGTGGGGGGTGGGGGGGGGGGGGGGGTTCATGAATGTAGGCTGTGCGCTAATTGCTCGGTCTGTGTGTGTGTGTGTGTTTGGGGGGGGGGGTTCATGAATGTAGGCCGTGTGCTAATTGCTCGGTCTGTGTGTGTGTGTGGGGGGGGGGACTTGTCCCTTTCTTACTGGAGATCGTGGCCTTATCCTTTGAAAATTTGACAGGGAACCCTGTTCCCGCTCAGTCGCAGGGTGGGGGGGGGGGCAGACCCTCCATGAATGTAGGGCGTGCTAATTGCTTGGTGTGTGTGTGTGTGTGTTGGGGGGGGGGGGTGCTTGTCCTTTCTTACCGGAGGTCGTGGGCTTGCCCTTTTGAGATTTGTTGATGGAGAATCCAATTTCCGCCTGGTCGCAGAAGGGTGCAATCTCTCCACTTCCGTAAGGCGCGAGCTCGCTGCTCGGTGTGTGTGTGTGGGGGGGTGACCCCTTTCTTAACGGAGGTCTTGGCCTTAACAGTTTGGAGATTTGTTGATGGGGAACCCAATTCCTACTCGGCCACAGTGGGGGGCAGATCCTCCATGACCGTAGGGCCCGGGCTTGCCGCTCGACGTGTGTGTGTGTGTGTGTGTGTGGAGGGAGGGGGGGCTGACCCCTTTCTTACCGGAGGTCGTGGCCTTACCCTTTGGAAGTTTGTTGATGGAGAATTCAGTTCCCGCCCGATCGCGGAGGGGGACAGACCCTCCACGATCGTAGGCAGTGAGCTCGTTGCTTGATGTGGGGAGGCTGACTCATTACTTATCAGAGGTCGTGGCCTTACCTTTTGGAGATTCCTTTCTAGAGGTCCGCATGAAGTCAAAAAACAACGATAGTTATTTATCTTAGATATGATCGCAAGTTTGGACTTGCAGCTTATTGTCCCAAATCAAAGAAAGCGGTAGGAGGATTACTGAGGCGCAAGCTCCGCGTGCTCCGTTTACGAGGGAGAATCTTTTCACCTGATTCCTTTGGCTTTTTCATGTCAGGTTTCTGCAGGGCCCTTCACTAGAGTGCAATGCTATGATGTGGCTTGTCTTGTGGACTGAACACACCAATGATGAGGGTTGTTCCCTGGCCCGACTGAGCTTGTTGCAGATAACCAGAACGAGCTGCCTTTTGATTCCCCCGTGCAATACCCACTCCTCCAGGAATGACATACTTCATTGCTAGGTGCGGTATGGAGGGAATAACCTCAAATAGGGTCTGGAGGGGGAGACCAATGATGACGTTGTAAGCGGAGTCAGATTCCACTACTGCGAATTGAACATCGTGGGTTACTTGTATTGGAAACTTGCTTAGAGTGACGGGGAGAGTGATCATTTCTCGCTCTGGAACAGGGTTGTTATCGAAGCCATACACCAGACCTACCGCCGGGCTGATGCGCTCCTTTGAGATCTTCATTCTCCGGAGGGTGGACATAAACAAAGCGTTCATCGAGCTCCCAATGTCTACCAAAATCCTCTTGACGTTATAGTAGGGGCCCCCTATCTCTGTGCGGATGACAAGGGGGTCTTGGTGCGGCATACGCAATCCTTTCAAGTCCTCATCTCTGAAGCTGATGGCGGAATACTGCCTTGTATTCTTGTCTTTAGGGTCCCTTTCAAGTTGGGCGATGGAGTATATTCGAGCAGAGAGAAAGATGGATCCAACTATAGTTTCTACTTCTCCATTTATTTTCCTGCCCCCTGCGCACTTTGTCGCGCGGGAGGTTGATCTATTGCTGGATCGGGCGGCGTTGACCGTTTCAGGACTTGATTCTGTAAGAATCTCCCGAGGAGCCCCGGGCAGACAAGGTGCTCGATCTTCTCCTTTAGCCGAGTGCATTCTTTGGTACTGTGTCAATACCCGCGACTGAAGTCGCAATACTGCGACTGGTTGCCTTTGTTTGGAACAAACGGCTTAGGCTCGTGAGCACCTGTTTGTCACGAATGGCAAAGAGCACGTTTGTCCAAGTGTTGTTTAGGGGAGTGAAATTCTGATGTTACCGTGGTCCTTGATCTCGGCGGGGGTTATCGCGACGCTTGACGTTCCTCCTAGGAACTTGCGGTAGCACCTGCCCCCGCTTCCTCTTCGAGCTTTGTTCAAACTGCTGTCGCTAGGCTTCAATCGCTTTGTCCGCCACGATATGGGCCTCTACTCAGTGAACGAGGTAGGGGTAGCTAGGTATTGTCTCTCTCATCAACACTGAGTAGAAGCTGCTGAGATGGAGCCCTTCGAGGAAAACGTCGCGTAGGTGCTCAGGGTCAACTCCCGGAATATGTCGCTTCTCTACTGTGAAACGACGGAAGAAATCCTTAAGCGTCTCCCCCTCGTTCTGACGGATTCGAGAAAGCTGATAGGGGTCTCGAAGGTTCCGACGATTGTCAATTAACTCTGCGAAGTTGTTGTTTTCTCCCTCTCTCAGTGAATGAACATAATGCCACTACATATCTAAATTGTTTTCAACAGCGAAATTTAAATATGAAGACGAAACGATTGTCTCAAAAATATCGGGAATTTCGAACTTCAATAAAAATCAAATGTGCGACGTTGAATCGGCACTGAAGTCTCTTTTCATCATCGGGGAATTATTCTCATATCATAATTAATTTTTTTTATTTTCTGTAAGCTATAATTACTTCGGCGCAAGAGTTCGGGTCTTACACTATCCTTGATCCTGATCACTTTTTACTTTTATTTAGATCAGGGAGCTGTATGGCATCACCCAAACGCGGAATGGTCATTACGTGGCCTTGAATGATGAGTTTCTGGCTCTCCAGGAGAAACTTCGCTATACAGAAAACTCCTAAGTGTCGGCTGGGATATGGAAAGAAAGGGATGCTTCTCGTCCGGAGCGCTTTGAGTTTGAGCTTACTTCCGTATGGGCAGAGATCGGGAAGCTGCATGAGCAGGCTACGTGGTCGCGATAGCTCACGAGGAGGCCCTTAGCACGCTCGGAGTGGCAAAGGCGCAGATGATCCGACAAGAGATCGAACCCTTAGTACGCTCGGAGCGGCAAAGGCAGAGATGACCCCGATAAGAGATCGAGTTGTCATGTTTGAGGGATGAGGTGGCCAAGCTTGTTTCCGCGCAACTGAATATGGACGGGGTCAAAACGGATGTGGTCATAGAGTATAATGATTCCCTCACATTCATGGAGCATTCTCGGATCATGGAGGAGACCCCAGCCCAGGTCATGACTACTGAGGTGGACCAGCTCCTGGAGGATGAGTGTGAGATCACGTTTCAAAGGGGCTTTGGTAAGGGCATTCGCTTAGCGCAGAGGATCTTCTTGCAGAAAACCAAAAGCTCCAATGTGAGCAAATGCTTGGTCTGTTCTGGGAGCATCTTCTTAGGTAAATCTAAGGTATATGAATAATAATGCCCCAACCCACTGACGCATCAGGGATGACTTCTCTGATGGCGATATTGAGGGGTGACCCTGGTAGCTGCACAACCTTGTGTTGTTTTCATGTTTCACATTGTTTCTTATTTGTTGCCTTGTATTTGTTTTATGAGGTGCAGGGTATCGCTATCGTATGTTGAGATTTCTTCTTATATGTAACATTGATTGTCTGCTTTTGAGTTATGGATCCGCTCCTTTTTGTTGGTCTTTTACGTTATGGCCGTTTTTGATGCTTTAGTTGCGAGCTTGCTGCTCAGTGTTGGCACCGGAGGTCGTCGCTCTAGTTGTGAGCTCGTTGCTTGGTGTTGGCATCAAAAGTCATCGCTCTACAGGGAACCCAGTTCCCTCCCGTTCGTGAGGGGGGTAGGACCTCCACAATCGTAGGGCGTGAGCTCGTTGCTCGTGTGTGTGTATGGGGGGGGGGGGGGGCTGACCCCTTTGGCCCAACCCTTTGGAGGTTTGTTGATGAGAACTCAATTCCCACCCGGTCGTGGAGGAGTAGACCCTCCACGGCCGTAGGGCGCATACTCGGTGTGAGGGGTTGACCCCTTTTTTACCGGAGGTCGTGGCCTTATCCTTTGAAAATTTGATGGAGAGCCCAACTCCTACTCAATTGGGGGTGGGGTGGGGGGGGGTCATGAATGTAGGCCGTGTGCTAATTGCTCGGTCTGTGTGTGTGTGTGTGGGGGGGGGACTTGTCCCTTTCTTACTGGAGATCGTGGCCTTATCCTTTGAAAATTTGACAGGGAACCCTGTTCCCGCTCAGTCGCAGGGTGGGGGGGGGGGCAGGCCCTCCATGAATGTAGGGCGTGCTAATTGCTTGGTGTGTGTGTGTGGGGGGGGGGGGGGGTGCTTGTCCTTTCTTACCGGAGGTCGTGGGCTTGCCCTTTCGAGATTTGTTGATGGAGAACCCAATTTCCGCCTGGTCGCAGAAGGGTGCAATCTCTCCACTTCCGTAAGGCGCGAGCTCGCTGCTCGGTGTGTGTGTGTGTGGGGGGGGGGTGACCCCTTTCTTAACGGAGGTCTTGGCCTTAACAGTTTGGAGATTTGTTGATGGGGAACCCAATTCCTACTCGGCCACAGTGGGGGGCAGATCCTCCATGACCGTAGGGCCCGGGCTTGCCGCTCGACGTGTGTGTGTGTGTGTGTGTGTGTGGGAGGAAGGGGGGGCTGACCCCTGGAAATTTGTTGATGGAGAATTCAGTTCCCGCCCGATCGCGGAGGGGGACAGACCCTCCACGATCGTAGGCAGTGAGCTCGTTGCTTGATGTGGGGAGGCTGACTCATTACTTATCAGAGGTCGTGGCCTTACCTTTTGGAGATTCCTTTCTAGAGGTCCGCATGAAGTGAAAAAACAACGATAGTTATTTATCTTAGATATGAACGCAAGTTTGGACTTGCAGCTTATTGTCCCAAATCAAAGAAAGCAGTAGGAGGATTACTGAGGCGCAAGCTCCGCGTGCTCCGTTTACGAGGGAGAATCTTTTCACCTGATTCCTTTGGCTTTTTCATGTCAGGTTTCTGCAGGGCCCTTCACTAGAGTGCAATGCTATGATGTGGCTTGTCTTGTGGACTGAACACACCAATGATGAGGGTTGTTCCCTGGCCCGACTGATCTTGTTGCAGATAACAAGAACGAGCTGCCTTTTGATTCCCCCGTGCAATACCCACTCCTCCAGGAATGACATACTTCATTGCTAGGTGCGGTATGGAGGGAATAACCTCAAATAGGGTCTGGAGGGGGAGACCAATGATGACGTTGTAAGCGGAGTCAGATTCCACTACTGCGAATTGAACATCGTGGGTTACTTGTATTGGAAACTTGCTTAGAGTGACGGGGAGAGTGATCATTTCTCGCTCTGGAACAGGGTTGTTATCGAAGCCATACACCAGACCTACCGCCGGGCTGATGCGCTCCTTTGAGATCTTCATTCTCCGGAGGGTGGACATAAACAAAGCGTTCATCGAGCTCCCAATGTCTACCAAAATCCTCTTGACGTTATAGTAGGGGCCCCCTATCTCTGTGCGGATGACAAGGGGGTCTTGGTGCGGCATACGCAATCCTTTCAAGTCCTCATCTCTGAAGCTGATGGCGGAATACTGCCTTGTATTCTTGTCTTTAGGGTCCCTTTCAAGTTGGGCGATGGAGTATATTCGAGCAGAGAGAAAGATGGATCCAACTATAGTTTCTACTTCTCCATTTATTTTCCTGCCCCTGCGCACTTTGTCGCGCGGGAGGTTGATCTATTGCTGGATCGGGCGGCGTTGACCGTTTCAGGACTTGATTCTGTAAGAATCTCCCGAGGAGCCCCGGGCAGACAAGGTGCTCGATCTTCTCCTTTAGCCGAGTGCATTCTTTGGTACTGTGTCAATACCCGCGACTGAAGTCGCAATACTGCGACTGGTTGCCTTTGTTTGGAACAAACGGCTTAGGCTCGTGAGCACCTGTTTGTCACGAATGGCAAAGAGCACGTTTGTCCAAGTGTTGTTTAGGCTCGTGAGCACCTGATGTTACCCGCGACTGAAGTCGCAATACCCGCGACTGATGTTACCACACCCAGTTTAGTCGGAGTTCGGTTCTGCTTTGGTCTAAAAATTCTAGAGCCTCTTGAGACTTGTATGTTGCGGTTCTGATTTCGGTTTCAGTTTGAATGATTAAATGAAAGACCACACCCAGACCAATGCTATCCACAGTTTCAAAATTCAAACCAGAATCCGAATGATTTGCGAGCGGTTCAGTCCGGTTCTTTGCGGTTCCGGTTCGGTTCCGATTCGATTTACGGTTTTTGGTTTTAAGTGACAGCTCGTGCGTACGCGACCCGCTTGCCCCCGAGCCCATACTCCTCTTCAATCATGTTTCTCACTTTCTTGTGAGTAAGCCTTCTATCGGCATGCCTGACATCTCTTTCCATCGGACGGGCTTATGCTGCAAACGCTCGGGATGCCCACCGGGCAGTGTGGGATGCATGGAGCTGGCAGCGCTGGACAACTCGTCTGCAACGGTATCTTCTAAGCGTGCAGCGCCTTCGGGCAATACTCGACTCAGAATCAGCGGTGGTCGTCCTCCTGGAGCGATGATCGGGTTGGGGGTGTGAGAGGCCCTTAAATTCCTTAGCAGGGTGAGCACCTCAGCCTGGCGTCCGCCCCTCCATGATGCACACACACTTCCATAAACATTGTTGTCGCGACTGCTACTTCCTCGAGAAACGACATGTTGTTAGTGGGTGAGGTAGCTAGATCGACATGTACTTTGGGAACTGCTCCGCTGGCTGCGCGAGTACTACTTCTTGCTATTGTTGTCAGTCAGGAGTACTCCACAGAGCGAGTACAGTCTTCAGAAGTTCTTCGGAGTGTTGGGAACACTTTTTCAGCAGACGGCGCCAAACTGTTACGGGTCGCTTAGCGCTCCCATGGACTGAAGGAATCAAACCATCTTAGCTCGAGAGTGAGTCAAGTGCACAAACAGTCAAATTGACGTACCAACAACAACAGATAACAAGACTTTTACGTAAAAAAGCCGGAAAGGGAAAAACCCATTGACACTAGTTGTAGCTGATTACAGGAGTTAGTGTTTATGAGGGTAACCTACATCCGTCTCTTTACATGTCTTTGGAGTGTCGAGTCTCGAAAATGCTGAGTGTTGAGGAGCGCTCGCTGGAACAGTCACGTGAGCAAAACTATCCCAAGTGGAACACATATTGTGCGGGAGAATGTGCAATGAGCCAAGTTTTTGCCGAAAAACTATAAAACTCTCTTCTCTCATTTTTTGTCCTTGCAAATGAAGTCCCGTGCCCTTTTTATATTTTTTAGGAGGCGCACAAGTAAATGCGCCATTTGGGAAATTGAACGGGCGAATAGGAATCCATGATTTCAGTCACCCGAATCACAAAGTTTTGAGATATGACGACCAAGCCCCATGGGCGCCCCGGGTAACTTAGGCAGCCCAGTCAGGTTCGCTGGAGAGACGACAGGGGCGGCTTTGGCAACATGCAATGGCGTGCATGGGCGCACATGTGCGCCACTGCGTGCATGCAGGAGCCTTCGCGCGCCCTTTCGGGGCGCACATGCTGTAGTCTTTTTTGTGGCGGGACAAATTAAAATTTTATGGATGCGAAACCTCAGGATGGAAACAATTTTTTACCCATATAATTTTACTAGTGACCACTTAGGGTCTTCTTGTTTGGGTGGTGAGAGTGAGAGTGGCGAGAATGAGATAGATGAGAATAGTGCGATGAGAGATGAAAAGAGGTGGCCGTGGTCTCAAAAAAGACCTTAATAAAGTATTTGAGCTGTGACAGTATGAATGAGAATTTATCAAATAGCTTTAAAGGAGCGGTGCCATTTTTCCCAACTGAGATGAACTGAAAACTCCAACAAGTATACCCTGAATTGGTTTCATAAACTGTTCATTAATGCTAGGTAATAATTATTTTGTTTGATTGTTATAAAACATAATAGTAGAGAAATGGTCCCAAACCTTATGAGCACTTTTTCATATATCAAAAACTAGTATGAGAACGTATATATATGAGAGGAGAGAGGAGAAGAGTCCTATACAAGAGATGTGGGACTAAAGCAAGAGAGAATAAAATAGGCCAAATTAATGGGCCTTTACAATATTCTATTCCTTTAACACTCCCCCGCAAGCTGGAGCATACAAATCGTAGGCACCAAGCTTGGATAAGAACTGATGGTAGAAATGTCGGGGCAATGCCTTGGTGAGAATGTCAGCAACTTGCTTAGAAGCGGGAACATGCTCTTGCTCTTACTTCTTTAACTGAACCTTTTCATGGATGAAGTGACAATCAACTTCAATGTGTTTGGTCCTTTCATGAAAAACTGGGTTCTTCGCAATATGGATTGCGGCCTGACTATCACAAAGTAGAACTGTTGGCGAGGATAAAGTGACTCCTAGATCACCAAGAAGAGCCTCCAGCCAGGTGAGTTCAGAAACAACGGCGGCCATTGCACGATACTCAGCTTCAGCAGAAGAGCGAGCAACAACAGATTGTTTCTTGCTGCGCCAAGTAATAAGATTCCCTCCAAAGTAGGTGCAAAAACCCGTAGTAAAGCGTCGATCATCCAGGGAGCCCTCATAGTCCGCATCAGAATATGCAACAAGAGATAGAGAAGAAGATGGTTTATATACCAACCCTTGTCCTGATGCAGTCTTCAAGTATCTGAGGATTCGTTCCACGACTTGTAAATGAGAGCCTCGAGGAGCATGCATATACCGACTGATTACTCCGACAGCAAATGAGATGTCAGGTCTTGTAACTGTCAGATATATCAGTTTTCCTACAAGACGTCGATAGTACTCAGGGTTTGAAAGCAGACCATCAGAGTCAGACCCATGGGCACATAGCTTGTGATTGACATCCATCGGTGTGTCCACAGGTTTACACCCGGAGTAGCCAGCATCACGGAGAAGGTCAAGGCAGTACTTCCGTTGGGTTAGGACAAGTCCATCAAGACGTCTTGCGATTTCAAGGCCAAGGAAGTATCAAAGGTTTCCCAGATCTTTTGTTTGGAAAACAGAGCTAAGATGTTGTTTGACCTCTAGTAACCCTTTTGAGTCACTGCCTATGATTAAGATGTCATCAACATATACCAAAAGGAGAATCGTGCCTGTTTTTCTATGTTGAGTGAACAGAGAGAAGTTTGCCGAACTCTGATTAAAACCAACTGCCTGAACAACTTTACTGAACTTATCGAACCATGCCCGAGGGGATTGTTTGAGACCATAGATAAATTTCTTAAGATGACAAACTCTGGAGTCCCCCGTGGTCTCAAACCCGGGAGGTTGTTGCATATAGACGGTTTCTTGTAGGTCGCCATTGAGAAACACATTCTTGATATCGAGTTGATGCAAGGGCAACCTACTATGCACAGGGACAGAGAGAAGGACACGAACCGTGTTTAGCTTGGCGACCGGAGAGAAAGTCTCCTCATAGTCGAGACCGTGTTGTTGAGTAAAGCCGCGGGCTACCAGTCGTGCCTTAAGATGGTCAACTCTCCCATCAGAAGTATGCTTGATGACAAAGACTCATTTGCAACTAACTGTAGTCTGGACAGATGGTATAGGGACCAGAACCCATGTCTGATTAGCCCAAAGGGCGCACATTTCTTCATCCATGGCAGCACGCCAAACCGAATGTTGCAAAGCCTCCTGCACAGAAGTAGGAACAGAAATAGAGGATAATGAAGTAGCAAAGGTGTGAAGGGTCGGGGACAAGCGATGTAGCGAGACATTATTCGCCATAGGATGAGCTGTGGAGATAGACACCGGATCAGCAGGCCGCAAAAGCACATCAGTAGAGGGAGGCCGTGGCAGGGCATTAGAACTTGGAGGGCGACGAGAGTACACCTGGATGATAGACGGCGTTGGGCGGATTGACGGGGGGGGGGGGGGGAGGTTTTGGAAGGAGAGGGTGGATTAGCGGAGGGTTAGGTATTGGAAGTAGAGGGGGGGGGGGGGGAAGGAGACGTAACGGGGACCACGAGCCGAATTATAGGAGGAAGAAACTGATCTGTATAGATGGTATGAAAGGGTTGATCTTCCCAAAAGGTGACATCAGCCAACATATCCTTTTTGGGTGCGGGGGGGGGGATTAGTTTACCGTCGGCAGGAGAATATCAAACATATCCTTTTTGGGTGCGGGAGTAGCCAACAAACATCACCTTGGTTGCTCGGGGAGCGAACTTGTCAGTGGACGGAGCCAGTTTATGAACATAGCGTGTGCATCCAAAAACTCTGGGCGTGAGAGAGAACATAGCCTTGGAAGGAAAGAGGAGAGTGACAGGAGCCACGAAGTTCAAGGTGGATGAGGACATGCAGTTGATGAGATGACAGACAGTAGAGACGGCAAAGTTCCAATAAAGAGGTGGGACCTTCATTTGAAACATGATAGATCGGGCGACCTCAAGAAGGTGCCGATTCTTCCGCTCGGCGACGCCGCTCTGTTGAGTAGTATATGCACACGAGATCTGATGAACAATATCAAACTCTCTGTAGATATTAGAGAAGGTGCGACCCGTATACTCACGCGCATTATCTGTACGGAGAATTTTTACGCAGGTAGAAAACTGAGTGCGAATCTCCACCAGAAAGGCACGGAAAGTCGAGGGAAGTTCAGTACGATCCCGAAGTAAATACAACCAGGTAACACGTGAGTAGTCATCGATAAATGTGACAAAATACCGATAGCCAAAAACACTCGGCAGCTTATATGACCCCCAAATATCAGAATGGACAGAGGAGAAAGGGGCATCACACCGAGTACTAGGAGAGGTAAAGGAGACACGATGTTGTTTGCCATAAATGCAAGATTCACACCGAAACTCAGAAAGGGAAACATCAGGAAGAGCTTTCTGGAAAATTGGAAGAGGAGCATGCCCAAGGCGACGATGCCAGTCAATAGAAGAGATGGTGGAGAGAGCGGTGGGAGAAGAGGAAACAAAAATGTAGAGCCCATTGGAAAGCCACCCAGTACCGAGGATGTTCCGCGTCTTGCGATCCTGCACAACACAAGAGGTTGAAGAGCAGGTAATTTCGCAGTTAAGGTCGTGAATGAGACGACTAATAGAGAGAAGATTAAAAAGAGAGCCAGGAACATGAAGAACAGATCAAAGAGTAATAGAGGGAGTAAGAAGGATTTCAGCGGATCCAGAGACGGGAGTGGTATCCCCATTTGCAACAGTGATGAACTTAGGATGCACAGAGGCCAGGTAGTGCGGAGGCTGTAGTGGGGTAATGTGGTGTGTCACACCAGAGTTCAAAATCCATGAGGAACTGTGTACAAGACATGAGCTTCCGCTATCAGAGATAGACACCACAGAGCCCAGTGGTGGGGCGATCAACGCGGAAGGGGTACACATCCTTCGAGAGGTGTCGCCAAAGACTAGGCCGCAGTAGGAGCACCAAGCAGATGGCCGCAACAAGGACCAGACCACAACCGGGACCAACGACAAGAACCAGGCAAGAAGCCGAGGCCGCAGCGAGAAGCAGAAGCTGCAACGAGAAGCAGAAGATGCAGCGAGAACCAAGCCGCAGTGAGAACCAGGCCGCAGCGAGAATTAGGCCGCATCGAGAACTAGGCCGCAGCGAGAACCAGGCCGCGGCGAGAACCAGGCCGCAGCGAGAACCAGGGGCTGCAGCGAGAACCAGGGGCTGCAGCAAGAACCAGGCCGTAGCGAACCGGTGTAGTCGGCAACGAGTAGAGAAGGCAGTCCGCAAGTGCAGGAAGGGAGCTCGCCGATTGAAGAGAGGCAGCAGACTGGAGCAGTCAGCGAGCAGGGAGACCGCAACAGATATGAGCAGTCCGCGGTGAGATAGACTAAGAGACCACGAGCGAGAAGAGAGAGCACGGTCTGGGCAGGGGTAGAAGCTCGCAAGGGTAGAAGGGAAAGCCCGCAGGAACTGGAGGACAGCCCGCGCAGTGTGCTGAGCAGGTCGCAGCGGACTGGAGCAGAGAGCAGGCCGCAGCGAGCTGAAGCAGAAAGCAGGCCGCAGCAGAGCAGAGGAGAGCTCGCAGCGGACTGAAACAACAGTGAGTAGAGGCGCGCGAGATAGGAGAGCGAGCTCGCAAGGGAGAAGATACCCCGTGGCGGACTGAAGCAGGAGCTCGCAGTGGACAGGAGAGTGAGCTCGCAGCGGACAGGAGCAGAGAGGGATTGGTGGGCCCCACGGGTCAGGGACAGGAGGTTATAAGAGGCGTGAGGAGGGTGGAACCACAGAGAGAAGTGGAAGCGGAGTCAGAAAAAGCAGGCCGCAAAAGCCTAGCGGCCTAGGGAGAAGGTCGCGGACAGAGAAGCAGGTCGCGGGCTGGAGCGGATAAAGTGGCGGACAGAAGCAGGTCGCGGACTGGAGCGGATAGGAGGGAAAGCCGCAGGTTGATCAGGAGAGGCGGACAGAAGAAAGGAGTCCGCAGGAGGAAACCTCCCTCCGATACCATGTAGAGAAATGGTCCCAAACCTTATGAGCACTTTTTCATATATCAAAAACAAGTATGAGAACATATATATAGGAGAGGAGATAGGAGAAGAGTCCTATACAAGAGATGTGGGACTAAAGCAAGCGAGAATAAAATTGGCCAAATTAATGGGCCTTTACAATATGTCCTATTTTTCTAACAATAATCAATATTTATCATGATGACGGACATTAAACTCGGCTTTTTAGGGGACCATTTGGCGCGGCTTTTTGCAAAAGTTATGACCGCCACAAAAAATATTATTTTATAACAAATAAAAGTACTGAGGGCGAGGTCCCACGTCAAAAAGTATGGCCGCGATGGACGGACCCAATGTCAGGTTTGCTCAAAATTTGAGGGACCGAACCCGGACAAAAATTTTTCCGCCAGGGGAATCTTCTAGGAGATTATCTTGATCTCCTAGGAGACCGACTACCCCTCTGTCCGGCCCCGAAGCAAAAAGTGTATGCCGTCCCCTCCTTATTGGTCGCGGACGGAAATTTGGAAATGGACGCAAAATTTCGCCAGGTTTGCATAGAGCGTCTTGCTTTCGCCGGAACTCGAACCCCATCCTCTGCCACTTGATTGATAACCACGCTCGACGGCGATCACTCGCTGCTTGAGTTTATTTGAAGATGTTTCTCCTAGTTCGATTCAACGCATCTTGTGGTGATAAACTATCTCTTATACTCGCCTATTCAATTATTGTTCATTGTTTCCCTCAAGAAGGAATCCTCTTGACTAATAACTTTTTGCTGATTCATTATTGTTGTGAAACCCATCATTCCTTTTCCATTTCACTTCACGTTTGTCCTGTTCTACCTGATTTGTCAGTTTTGTGCCATTTGTTGATGTTGATTAGGGCATTCATTTTATGGTCTTTGCTTCATCAAACTAGAAAGTTGACAATTTGGCTCCACTAGTTTGGTAAGGTTTTGAGAGGGTGGAATTGGCTTTGGTCCAAAACCAAAATTCACGTGAATTGGAATTGGCAGCATATGAAGCACAAATACTTAAAAGTGCTTTGCCTATCGGCTCAGACACGTATTAAATACGGGAAATGCCCAGAAATGCTCAAAATGCGTTTCCGAAACTCCAGAAAACGTTTTTTTTAATAAAAAATAAAATAAAATTGCGTATCCCGCAATTGGGATACGCGAACCCGTGAAAATGAACTTGTGGAAATCGGAATCGCGTATCCCATGGAAATGAACCCCGATTCATGCAGAATCTTATAATCACGGTTTAGGTTTAGGTACACCGTACACTTGAGATAGTTAATCTATCGCTTGATGAACCAAGGTTGGAGCTCTCGATTATTGAAGAAGATGATTGATGAAGTTGATACTATTGGAGAGATTGTTTAATTTTTAAATTTGATATTTTGCATGTGAATGTAACGAAATAATGATCAATTGATCTTACATGAGATTTTAATTCTATTCAAGAGTTGCTTGTGCTGATAACAAAGTTGTATGCTATTAATTTTCTTATGTGCTAGACCATCTTCATTATTTTATGTAGAGCAGGCACTTTGCCTTTTTTTTCCTGACAATGTTGTATGCTATTAAATTTGATATTTTGTGTTATTTATTTGCCGAGGCAAGTTTTTATATTTTGGTTAATATGTAATTTAATTAGTCATCGATTTGATTTGGATGGATAAGTTTATATGCGAAGTTCAATCTGTTTTGTTATCGTTACATGTTTCGAGGAATATGACAAATAGTTTGTTAGTCTTATTAATTTTTTTCGTTACAATTTAAGATGTGTATAAATAGCTTGTTAGTTGTCTTATTTTTATATTAATTAATACTTTTATTAAAATATTTAAAAACGTTTCTGGTATCCTTTTTTTATTTTTAAATCACGTTTCCCGTATCCGTTTCGTATCGTATTCCGTATCCCGTTTCCGTCCCCGTGCTACATAGTTGGCAGCCAATTCAAAATCTTTTGTTCTGTTTCCCAGGAAGTGCTGATTTCGGGTTGAAAAAGAAGAATGTGCCAGAGTGAGTTTATAATGTCATTAATGACAACTTAGTTCTAGATTGCTTGTTTTCTTATACAACAAACATATGCCGGAGTGTAGTGGGTCTCCCTCAGGGAAAGCTTGCCGGAAGGGCCATTTATTGAAAGTGTTATGACATTGTAGTTTATCAAAATCAATGGTAATCCTAGAAGAAATCTAGTGAAGAAGATTGGAAATCTGTAAACCTTACTTGCACACTTGTGTGTAATAAGTATGGCAGCTTGCTCAGGGAACTTAGGTACTCTATAATAATCTAAGGTGGACCACCAAAACACATTATCTCATGAAATTTTGCTAAGGTGAGATGAGATGTCATTTGGTCAAAGGAATTCCGTTATTTGACAAATTAGTGGTCATGGATTAAGATTAAATCATCTCTCAAATCATGCTTGACAATGGTGTTAGGTGGATGGAAAGAATACACCCTAAGATCAAAGGGCACTTCGGTACTATATCAGACTCAAAGAGGGGCCACTAGAGTGCGTTATCACTTGAAATTTTGCTAGAGTGAGATGTCATTTAGTCTGGAGAACTTGTTTATTTAACAAATTAGTGTACCTGGATTAAGGTCAAATCATTTCTCAAATCATGCTTGATGACTGTTCTAGGTGGATGGAAAGGATACACCCTGCAATCTAAAATCATGTTTATGATTAGATTGTTTGATGTTGGCATATGATGACAAAAGAGTATAAACGTCTGAGTAGAAAAAAATTGCGGTTATGAGGTTATTTTGGGAAAAATTAAAGCATGCATAGATTATCCAAATTTAAAATAATTTGCACTAATTTTAATGGAGGAGTTTGGATTTCTTGTACGGATATATGAGTGAGATACTCTGGCATTCAACGGATCACAGTCGTTTGAGTCTTAATTCATGCAATGAATGTAACAAACCTCTTGATGTTAGTGATTGGATGGATAAGAACATTCAGGGTATGTTTGGCGATCAAAATACTAGTTTTCTTGTAAAATATCTGTTTCAAATAGCTAGTATACCTTGAGATGTCATAAACTTGTGTCAGCTCATATACACGTGCCTTAAGTAGAGAACCAACATCTTAAATATTTGATTTTTTTTACCATGTGATCTGTAAATTGGTTTGAACCTACATACGACACTAAGTTTCTGTTTGGGGCAGCTGATATTGATGAGAAAACTGCTGTAGAAAGCAACAAATAGAATAGAGCTGCTAGAAAAACACTGATGAGGGAGTTGCAAGCTGTTTGGAGAATCCGCTGCTGTTGAGGAGAAATTTGCTGTTTGAAATGATGTAACTGTTTGGCAGAACAACTTTCTAAAAACTATGTTTTGTAAATGACAATTTGATACACCCAAAATACCGATCATAGATTATCCGCACATACAAAAAGTTTTTTTATATATACAATTATAAAACTTATCATACAACTTACAGATGCACATACACATGCACATTCAAATTTCATATAGGAAAAATTACTTCTACATTAGACAAAATGAAGAACAGTGTCCACCAAGCAAAGAAATATAAGGCATGTGTATACTCCAAATGATACTAATGGTAAAATTTCATAATGAATTTGTGTACTTCCAAATGCGGAATCCACCAAGTAATACAACTTCACAAATGTTGTATGCATACAACTTCACAAACATGGATCTAGTGAAAAATTCATAGTAAACCTAGGGCAAAAATCTAGAGAATCGGTAACAAAAAAATCTAGAGAATTGACCAAGATAACAATGTCAGATCGAAACAGAGGTTTTATCTTCTCCTTTAAAATTGAAGAAGAAATGTTGTCTTCCCCTTTGAAATTAAAGCAGGATTTCCCCTTTGAACTAAGGGCACCAACTGGAGAGTTCTCCCGTTGAATTTTTTCTCTGGATATGCAGAAAACTGAGGCGCGAGGGAACAATAGTATCTACACGGAAGAGGGATGGGGCTCGATTGTTGTCGTTGAGAGGGAGAGTCGTTGAGAGGAGGAAGATGATCGACGCCTCGGGCTTCTTCGTTGGAATGAAGCTCACATATCGGGAAGAACATCGAAAGAAGCTCGTTCGATGGAAGCTCGCTGGTCGGAATCTGGAAGTGGTACTTGTGGCTGGATGGAAGCAGAGGGGAGAAAAGTCGAAAGGTCGAAAGGCTCGCGTGTTTAGGAACTGGAACACATGTATGGAGGAGCGAAATGCTGGATGCTCGCCGGTATTCAAAAATCTACCTGAACGTTATTTTTTGATAAGCAGTACTCAGTTGTGCAATCAAACACCCCTAATAATGCGTTTGCTGACGGAATAAAGCTTTTCCATCGGCATCAATTGCTCTAAACAGAGCCTAAATTTATTGCTTTTGTTGTAGTGAGCTTATGTGGAGAATAATTAGTGCCCTGGGAAATAATTGAGATTTTGACGGCGCGCCACGACCGACACACATGTATTCCCGTAGGAAGCGGTGACCCGCTGCCCGATGATCAATCAGAGTCCGGAGTCGCGTCCGAATGTCCGATCAGATTCTTTCTGTACAATTTACAACATCCATCCATATGTGGTCATTTTGAACTATATGTTGCAGCGCATAACCGCCGCATAACCCCTTGTCAACATCGGAGACGAGAAAAGGGTGATAAGGCTATTAGAAACCATGAGAGGGTCATGTCCTGAATTTATCAGCATGAAGAGATCAATTTTTTTATAGGGAAAGCCCACTGTGAAAGTTAATTAGCAGATGCTCATTGTAAAAGATTCTCTATAAATTTTAAGGAACCTTTGAAAATTGAAGAACCTTTCTCTACTTGTTAGTCTTTTGGTATAATTGAGATGCACAATAAGAGAACCCCTCACTTTATCTATTCCTCCATCTCATTATTTCTGTATCTGTTTTATTCTCTCTCTCTCTCTCAAATTTATCTTTCTATTTCCCCTCACTTTTACTTTAAGGCAAAGCACAAAAATTAAAGCAACACAACGTAGGAGGAATTAAACATTTGGATGAGATTACTGGGAAGAGCGTATGATCAACCAGTAAATGAACAGACAGGTTTCTTGTAGCATGAAACACTGTAATTAACTACTAAGTGCTGTTTTCCATTCTTCTCTTTCTTTCAAGTCCTGCATTAATGCGATAATTTGGATATGCTTTTTCCAGTTGTCAGATCTTAGATCATCATTATTTTCCAAACTTTAGACCTTGGATCATCATGTTAACATTGGGAAGTTGATTGACTTGAGAAATTAAACGATCTTCCTTCATGGATTACTGTGCCTTGATCTAAATTACTCTCTGCAGACTATTTCAGATAGAAGACAGCATTTAAGTAGTTGAATTCAAAGTAGTTGTTTAAACAGGAAAATTGGAGTTCAGGTACAATGTTTGTGGTCTGTCAAATTGCAAGTATACATTTGAACATTTCCTTAGTTACTATAATTTATGCTTAGTAACAGCATGCATCAACCAGAAGCAATTTTTGTTTCCCTCTGATGGTATCTGGTATCATGATTTAAATGGTTGATGCAAATGAGCCTATCCAGTTAGCACATTCAATCTATCTTCTTGCCTTTGGATGCTAGGATTGGCCATTGTGTCCCTAATTGCATGAAGTTCCCTGAGTACAAGTCGAATGTCCATGCGTTCATTGGGTAAATCCTTGGAGCATGAGAGTCCGATA
Source organism: Platanthera guangdongensis (assembly GCA_039583875.1). Lineage (NCBI taxonomy): Eukaryota > Viridiplantae > Streptophyta > Magnoliopsida > Asparagales > Orchidaceae > Platanthera > Platanthera guangdongensis. The sequence continues at coordinate 191,971,613 of CM077148.1, forward strand.
TGGAGCACCAAAACCAAACATTCATGTAGCCTTTTTGCATCAAAATCTTCTCGTCTCTCTTCAGATAGTAGGGACTGATCTATGATGTCCATAACTTTCTCGGGAAGTGCTGTCTCAATCATTTTACGAAGGGTTAGACCTTCCTTCAAGGATTCATCTGTTGGTCTCTTTCCGGTAAACATTTCTAGCATGAGTACTCCATAGCTATATGCATCTCCTTTAATAGAGACTTTATTTGCCACTCCATACTCTGAAATTGATTGGTAATATAAAAAGTTAGCATTTGTGGGAAGCTGTGCACAATAAAATTGTAGAGAAACTTTTAGTGCTAAAAGAATCTCCTATTATAAGAGCTTTCTTGTTTCACATGATAAAAAATTGACTAAAAAGATAGGTTGTTGAATTTTGTGTTGCATGATTTGCATCGTATCTGTTGAAACCGGGAAAATTTCCTACTCCAAAAATCGGATCAAGGCAGCCTAAGGTTACCGGCTCAACGGTTGGGCTCGACGGCTAGCTGGCTAAGGCACGAGAGTCGTCAAACAACAAACAGGACCCCAGACGCTGCCGCAGGAAGGTCCCACCACGTACCCGGAAGTTTGGAAGAAGCAACCCCTCCACAAGCAAGAATGACTGAGCAGGGTACAAGGGAGACTAGCTGGTAACTAAGTCGCGACGACTAAAGGAGGATAGTCCCTAGGTCGTGACCTGGTCTTTGAGAAAAATGAATTCACAGGCTCAGCTAACGTCCAAGAAAAGAGTCTGAGAGATCTCGACGAGGTTCCAAAGCGTCTCTTCTCGTACCCCTGGGGTCCTATTTATAGGGATATCCGGGGGGAGGGGGTGGGTATTATTTATAGCCCACCCCCGACGACTGGACGACTTCCTGGGGGAGCTCGCACGGCTGGGCGAGTATCATGCCTAGTCGCCTAACCTGGCGAGTATGCGAGGGGAGCTCGCCATACTCGCCCAGACCTTCTACTGCTTGGCGCGTTGACTCTGACCTCTGTCTTGACTTGCTAGCTTTGACTTCTGCTGAGCTGGCTCTGGAGGGGTCCACCCTCGACGAATACGGGTTGCACAGTATCCCCATCATACCACTATGTTGTTGCTCAAAAGAATTGCTTACATGTTAAATGAGATGAGGATTAGCACAATAAGGATTGGTTAGATGATATATAATTTAATAGGTTGTTATGGCTTTTCACAAAGGATCGTGTTAGCCGTCGTAATAGGATTGGATCAAATGAGCATGTTATGACCTTTCACAAAGCATCACATTAGCAGTCGTTAGCGGTCTGTGCATTGATTATCATGAATAGAACAAATTGAGGAATTGTAATGTCACCTTCCTTCTAGATAATGTATTTTTAATCAATGCACAAACAAAGGGATCCGTTTTTCCTTTTAACGAGCAGAATTGGAGTTCCCCAAGGTGAAGTGCTCGGTTGGAAAAATGTTTATCTAACAACTCTTGCAACACACTTTTAATTTTGCCAATGCCTTAGGCTTCATCCTATACGGTGCCTTTGGCCACTGGAGTAGCTCCTTCAGTCAACTTAATATCAATTCGACCTCTCTTGTAGGAGGTACATGTGACAAATCTTCTGGAAATACATCCACGTATTCCCGCATCACTGGCATCGCCGTAATTTTCTTCTTCTCTTCTTTCGATTCCTTGATCATTACTAAAATGGCATCACAACATTTTCGTACCTTCGTCCACGCCTTCATAGCCGAAATCATAATTCTTTAGACTTCTCCCAGACATTTAAACACAAATAAACTTCCGTCTGGACACTTAAATGAAACCTCTTTTTTCTTGCAGTTGATTACCACTTCTCATTTCAAAAGTCAGTCTATACTGAGGATAATATCGTATTCAACCAATGGCAGGTCTGCACATCCACTTCAATTTGCTTCTCATTAAAACACAACGAGACTACGACTCGTTTTTGCATAATCAAAAATTCACAATTCATTTATCTGTATTAGGATATCATTGTAACAACTCCTTCAGAACTACATAATATATAATGGATTCAACCGAAATCCAAAGGTACATTATATAGAAGGAAGGTGACATTACAATTCCTAATATCTAATCTTTTTGATCCTCACAATCCATTACTTCCTCATCATTAATTCACGTACTAATCCTAGGCTACAACCGCCACGCCTGTGGCTGTAAAATTCTCCCCACATCAGATTATTCCACCAATGCTTAGCTTCTCCCCCCATCATAGAGGCAACCAACTCCAACTTACTCTTGGTTGGATACTGGACACCGCATTGCCTTCAATATTGCCTTGATCCGCGAGATTCAGTGCTCAGTCTCAATCGACGAAAGGCCACCACGAAAGGTTGGTGACTTCAATTCCATAAACTGCCTCAATTCAGTATCAATCAGACGAGCCTAATGCGCTACTACCGGTGTTGGAGGGGCGTAGCTAGCGCAATCGGTGGCACTATAGGAGGGGTGTCCCGGACCAGCCTAATCGCTTTAGTGCTGGCTAGCGTGATATCTAAAATTAGATTCACTTTCTTCAGACATAGCTTCCCTGACACCCTCTTAGATTCTTCTCGAAAAAACATCTCAGTTGTTTTATGTTCTCCATAAAGTACTGCAATAACCTGGCTCTGACATCACTTAATTGCAACGGCCCGAAGTCTGCCACAATTTAATTCTTGGGTCACCAGGGACCCATTGGGGTCAACCCAAATGGTCATGATGACCAAGGTCAACTCTACCTTAAGGTTAAGTCAAATTAGCCCAAATAGGCAAACCCAAGCTCAAGCCCATTTCCCCCATTTGGGCTAGCCTTGATATCATGGAAATGATGAATGAGTGGGCTGCAAATAGGCTAGAGTGATGAACAAATTCGGCCATGAGGGGCAGGAGATAGAAAGCTCCAATTTCCCTTTAATGGAGGAGAGAGAAAATGGAGTAAAGGCCATTCATACCATGGGGAAGCCAAGGGCCATTCTTCTTGGCTTGGTTCACCTCCCCTAACAGCCCTGAGAAGATCAGGAGGCTTTCCAGGCTCTTCCACTGGCTGGATGCACTGAACCACCAAGGCCGAGAGGTAGCTTTCAAGGCCATTGATGATCCAGCCTCTCCTCTCCCCATCTGAGGCTTTAAACACCTTCAGTGGGCCGAGAGGAGGATTTCCCAATCCTTACCTGAAGAAATCGAGCCACCCCACTGTGTAGTTGCAGAAACCGAGCGGCGCCGTCTTCAAGGATAGTTTCCCGATGATCTTCTCGACTTCATGCCGCCGGCAAGGTCCTCCTCCTCCCCTTATCTCATGGTTAGATCGTAGCAACGTCTAGGTTCAAGGTTCGGGCTCAATTGAGCCCGAACCAATTTCGTATTTCCATGGTTTCAGGCCGAGAATTAACTTGGTAGAACCGCCGGAATATGCCTCTCCGGCGGCTGTGCCGCCGCCTGGCAGTGGCCGGCCGGGGCAGGGGCTGGATCGCCGGCGGAAGCGCTTGGAAAGAGCTCCAGGCGGGATGAATCCAGTCCGTCGGCTGGAGCTTGAGGATGAAGGGATGCCATCCACTGTGCGCCAAGATTCGTGCTGGGAAGGATATAAATTTCTTAATATTAAATTATGTCACACATTTTGGTATTTAATGGTTTTAATTTTTAAAAATACCTAGGTGTTATTTCATAAAAAGTGGTCAACATAATATTTGTATCCTGGAGAGTCTAGTTTATGTTAAAATTTATTTGAACCAATTTGGGTGCATGTTTTGACCAGGACACCCATTTTGGTGGGACCTACACCTAGGGCTATCCTGAGATTCAAATGGATGCCCACCCTTCATCCCATGTCCAAATGATCTGAGATTTGGGCAGGAAGTCTACCCTACCTATACCTAGGGCCTGTCCGAAAATGGGAATTTTTGGAGAAAAATTTTCAATAGTTTTTAGAAAAAATTTAATAATCCATGAATAAATTAATTAGTTGTCCTAAACATCTCAAAACTCTCCCAAATTTGGGTGGGTGGTCTTAGAGGGTATTTTGGGGCTCTGGTACAATTTTCATCTCATTTGGAGATGTTTTGGTTAGGTATTGATCCAACCCTACGTATACCCTTATAAGGTTATTTAGGTCAAAGAGCTATTTTTGATGTTTGAGTGGTCAAGTCAGCTCAACAGAGGCTGTGACTTTGACCACTGACTTGGTAGGACCATTATCACCCTCTTAGGGAATATGGAGTGGTTTAGGATTGTTTTACCCTTGGATCCAAACTCAAACCCAAGGGTAGATCCCTTAATGAGGATTTTTAGGCTTTGAAGGTCATGGGGTCAAATGACCGTGGAATGACTTGCAAATTGGTGGAGAGGACCATAGGGTTAGTATAGTCCTCTGGTTAAAATTTTAGGGAATTTGGAAGCTTTAAACCCCCTCAAAACCCTAACCTTAGCTTAGGGCACAAACCTTGTGCTGAAGGAAAATGTCACTAAAACTCATTGAAAAGTGTTGAGATTTGGGTTGAGTAGTTTTTAAAGTTAGTACAAGCTCTGGAGATTTTATTATGAAATTAGGATCATTATTTTGGATACTTCATTAACAATTTAGTAATTTGTATTATTTACTTAGAAATTTATTATGAAGTAACTACTTGCTAGAAATTGATGAAATTTAGCCAGAGGAACTTTTATTATGTTTTAAAGCTCTGTAAATATTTATGGAATTTTTGGAAGAATATTTCTAAGGGTTGCTTCATTAAGTATGGTTTCCCATGAAAAATTAATTAAATTTATTTTGGTGTCTAGCAAACCTGTAAAATTATGATTTTTGCACAATGACCCTTTCTGTACCATTTTAAGATTCTGTAATTTTTATATAATTTTCTGATGAATAATATTGGTACTTCCTTCTTTACATATGATTAAGGGAATTATTTTCGATAAATTAATTAGAGGTCAAATATTTTATGAACCCCTAGATCTTTGATCAGCTAGTCGGTAGGGCTTTTTGTAGCTAGCCATGTCTTTCATGATTTGGCTCACTTGAAGCATGATTTCATCTAGTTCGGACTCGTGCGAGTCGTTGCCTTGCTGCTGATAGACTGCAGCTGTTTGAGAAGATGGAGCTAGTGGTAGTAGCAGTTGATCTTGAGCACGATCATGGCTCGGAAAGGAGTATCGCTGGCGTTGAAACCTTTTCTCCTTTCTTGAGTGATATGGGAAATGATGATGAGGAGACCTCGGAGGATGCTCGTGAAAAGGATCTTTCTCTGATAAGAGCTTGGAGACGAAGCCTGGATTGCTCTTCTCGCCTCGGATGTAAGAGTTGGCTAAAGCAATCAACTCTTGGTATGTTCTCGGAGCTCGGACATTGGCTTCAAACTTGAGAGGCCCTTCACGAAGACCGTGGATAAGAGCCACTCGGTACATTTCTTGATCAACAATCTCGATGTCCAGAATCTCTCTCTGGAATCGATCAACGAATTGAGATCAAGTTTCATCACTGCGCTGCCTGATCTCAAAGAGGGCTTCAGGACCACCCTTCCTCTTGCTTGAGGTAGAGAATCTGAGAAGAAACTCCCTTCGTAGATCGACGAAGGAGGTTATGGAGTGAGGACGGAGGCCATAGAACCAGTCCCTCACTTGCCCATCAAAGGTAGTGACAAGGAGCTTGCACTTAGTCGCATCTGAAAGGGTTTTGAGAGCAACGGCTGACTCAAAAGCTTGGAGATGCTTTACTGGATCAGTCTCTCCGGTGTAGATTGACAGTCGAGGCTCTCTGAAGTTTGCTGGAGTAGGTTCATGGCGAACGCTCTCGGTAAAGGGTGATGGCTCTTCTTGCTCTCCCACAGCATAGGGATTAAAGGGAGCATAGGCTGTAGCTGTAAAGGAAGCAAGGAATAAAAGGGAAAAGCTGCTGCAGGAGCAAAGGCAGGAGCTGGGGGGCAAGGATGACTTCCTTGAAAGTTGAGGAATCTTGCAGGGCTTCCCCGGGCTGCTCCCCGGAAGAAGTTTTGACGAGCTGCAAACTCTTCATCTTGAGGTCGCAAAGGGGCTGCAGGCCCTTGCGGAAAGGTTGGGGTGTAAGGTGGATAGAACGACGGGCAAGCTTGAGAATAAGCTTGCTGATGCTCCAATGTTGGTGTTGGGTTGATTGGAGCAGCTGAAGCAGCTGGAGCTGTTGCTGGATGAGCGTCTAATCGCTGTGTGATTGCAGCAAGAATTTTATTGATTGCTTGGAACTGCTGGGCATTCTCACGGCGCGATTGCTCGAAGGCCACCCAGAGAGGATCTTCACTGGGACTTGGTGCAATGTTCTCAGCTGGTTGGTGGTCTGTCATGGCTAACTGTCAGTTTCCACTATCTGTTCGGATCTGAAGGATCGCGTGTTAACTGTTGTTCCACGCTCACCGCACCAAAACTGTTGATGCGCGGAAACGGCACCGGGCACAGCTAACACGGAGGGGGTGTTTGATCTCACAGGCTAGGAGAGGAGGAAGGAGAAGGTTGCGGGGATAGAGGAGAAGGAAGCTTCTGAGTGCTCGAGAGTGGAGCAAGCAGCTTGTCAAGTAGTTGCGGGGATAGAGGAGAGGTTTGATCAACTGAGGAGGTTGACCAAGAGAGGAGGTTGAGGTTGATCAGGAGCTGTCGAGCAGACAGTTACTATGACGATCGACCAGCAGAAAAGCTCAAGGAGCAGCGAAGAGCTTGCTGAGCAGAGAAAAAGCTGGCTGAGCAGGGAGCAAGGCTTGCTGAGCAGAGGGGAGGAGAGGGGGCCGCTAGCAGCGGCAACAACAGACTTCGCCCGTCGCGGGTGGGATGCCACTCTTGCGACGGGCTTTCCTCTAATCAAGAAACAATATTACAGCTTGCTAGAGCACCTTTACATGAAAAAGCACTAAAGGGTACAAATGGGGAAGCTGGCGGTTTGGGAAGGAGTCGCCAGAGACTAAGGAAAAAAGACCAAGGAAAAGAGGCTGCCTGCAGTTGTGGAGGACTGGAAAACTAAGTCCGCAGAGCTTGCTGGCAAGCTGTGGAGGACTGCACGGACTGGGAAATGGAGTCCGCAGAGCTTGCTGGATCAACTGTGGAGGTCTGCGCGGACTGGAAAATGGAGTCCGCAGAGCTTGCTGGCAGGCTGCAGTTTTCCTCTTGTGTCTTCTCTGCCTCTGGCCCCCCCTAAATGAGAAGCATTGGGGGCTATTTATAGGCCCGGGGAAGGATCTTCTAGAAGCGGGGCCCAGTGACGTCATCATGACGACCTGCGCGGACTCGGCGGACTGGAAAAACGAGTCCGTCAGGTCGGCAGGCGAAGCAAGCGGCAGGAGGCTGGGAAAGAACGGAGACCGTCCGATGCTGGGCGGACTGGGCGGACTCAGGGGAGTCCGCCCCTGCTGCTGCTGGAGGGAGTTCGGGCGGACTCAGGGGAGTCCGCCCCTGCTGCTGCTGGCGGGCGGACTCAGGGGAGTCCGCCCCTGCTGCTGCTAGCGGGCGGACTCCGGGGATTCCGCCCCTGCTGCTGCTGGCGGGAGGACGCCGCCCCCTGCGGGCGGCCTGGGCGGACTCCTGGGGGGAGTCCGCCCGGCTGACGGCGAAGCGGAGGCCGCCCCCTGCGGGTGGCCTGGGCGGACTCCAGGAGGGAGTCCGCCCGGCTGACGGCGAAGCGGCCGCCCCCTGCGGCCGGCCTGGGCCGACTCCAGGAAGGAGTCCGCCCGGCTGACGGCGAAGCGGAGGCCGCCTCCTGCGGGCGGCCTGGGCGGACTCCAGGGAGAGTCCGCCCGGATGGCTGGCGGAGCGGACCGCCTCTCGCAGGCGGACTGGGGCGGACTCCAGGGGGAGTCCGCCCGGCTGCTGGCGGAGCGGAGACCGCCCCTCGCGGGTGGGATCCCGATGGCAGGTTGCCTCCTGCAAGGAAGAGCGCTGCACGGTTAGCGGGCCTAACCGCATGGCCTGCGAGGGTGAGCTATGGGAACAGCCTGCCGTCCCGCAGGGCACGCGGTTGCTAGGGGACCTAGGCGGACAGGGAAAACTGTCCGCCTGCACTTGGACTTGTCGCGATCACTAGGGAGAATCTGAAGGTCGCGACTAGCCAGCTGGCTACCTTGGGAAGGATCGTCGATTTCTGGGTTAACAAGTTGATTAAGCTCTAGCAAAGAGGATTCAGTCCATGTGTCCATGTGTCTGATTACCATTATTAGGAAAGGAGAGACGAGATGGCAAAAGCGGAGAGACAATTCACAGAATGAATTAAATTAAATTCAATTCATTTCTCATACAACTTTCAGGGTTTTATAATGCCTTGATATTGCATAGAAAAATAATAGGAGTTAATAGGATGATCATTCACGAGGGTAATCATTCTCCTCAGTTAGATATCTTATTAAAGTAGATGGCGGTTAACAAGTTACAAACAAGTCATTTAATAAAGAGAACTTGCATTAAACAATAACAATATACGAGTTATAATCCAAAGGCAAGCTTCGACCAACTCTCAGAGAATGAGTCCTCCAGAGAGCTTCTCTCTTAAAGAGAGCATAAACTAAGGAATCCAAAAGAGGAGCTATTATTCAATTAGGAGGCCCTTATATAAGATGGATGCCCCTCACCATAAGACAAAATATACTAAGGAAAATTACATAATTAACTAAGAAAATAAGATATTCCATAAAGGTAAACGCAACTCAAGGGCAATTTTGTCGGGATCTTTTCTATATTTATGCGCGAAAATAATTTCTTCTAAATTTTGTATTGGCTGTGAAGGGGTGACATAACCAAAGAGGGGAAAAGCGCAATTCAAAGAGCGATAGTTGTATAAAAGCAACAAAGGGACATGTGGCGTGTGATGTGTTTCTGGTTGTGTGGGAAAATATGATAATTAAAATTGAAATCATTTATCCCGAGCAAGAATTGGTGGGGAAAATAGGTGTGTTGGTGGGTGAAAATCTAATCTGAAGTGGACGGAGCTTGAACCTTGGATGTGATCTTGGGTAGAACACTGCTGGGGTAAGAAGTTGAGGGATCAATTATGAGAATTAGATAGGGAGGCCCACTAATTTTAGGGGGAGAGAGAGGGGGGGTGGTGACAGTGGGTATAATTATATTACTGTGAAAGTGCGTATATGGTATATGAGAGCAGTATACTAGAAAAATGTGAGGGTAACTGCCGTCGTGGGACCCGCAAGGGATTAACGACAACTGTTGCAGGATGGGAGATGGCTGTAAATTGGTAGGAAAAAATCGCTTAAAGTGTCTCGTAGCTTCATTGAAAAATATTGTGGAATGTGTCTTGTAGCCTTGCGACAAACTTCAAAATTGCAAACAAAATGTATTTTGTTGGACTCAAGAAGTAGGGATGGAGTGGTTACATACATCGGGTCTAGCGCAGTACGAGAGGAGCTGAATGGCGTCGGGACTGGGAACGAAGGAGCTCACATTGAGGGGAGGTTGATGGTAGTCACCAGAGCTGGCTATGTGGAGCTGCAAGGAGGCATGGTGCTAGTCGTCAATGTCAGAAAATCGAGTAAACACAAAAAGCTGAGGATGTGGACGGTGGGGGCTATCATGCAGGTCCGAGACGAGTGTTATTGGAGTCAAAAAATTTAAGGCCAGCCCTTGTACATTGTCATATGTGGAGTCCAGAAGAGGAGAAAGAAAATGTGTTAATGTTCGTGGAGGAGGAGAGTGATTGGAGGAGATTGTGTCATATTGATTGAAGCTCTCGTGTACCAATGCCGCAGTCGTTGTCATGGCAGATGTGAGTGATTGTAGCGGAGTCAGGAGTTGCCGATTTCTTATTGGTGGCTGAAAGAAGGGCCAGCGGGAATCCAACAACGAAGGCCGCAACTAAAAGTGGGGGGTCAAATCAATTGTTTCGAGCACAAATTTTCTACGATCGTGAGGCGAGAGAATGAACACTCAAACGGAGCTTGCATTGAACATTAACAACATATGAGATACCAAAAGGCAAGATTCGGCCAACTCTCAAAGGTTGAGTCCTCCGAAGAGCATAAACTAAGGGAACCAAAAGTTGATCTACTCTTCAACTAGGGGGTCCTTATATAAGATGGATGCTCCCACTACAAGACAAAATATGCTAAAAACAGAATACATAATTAATTATTAATACTATAAAGATAGACGTATACTGTATCTGTTAGGCATAGACGTCACAATGACGTATACGTTAGACACCACCATTGGTGTTGTACTTGGCGATCATGCACCCGTCGAGGGGGAAGATCTCCAGGATCTTGAAAAATATCAATGTAATCACTGAGAAGGTTCTCCAGCAGGTTCGCGGGGGTTGGGTGTTGGGAATTTTTTTGGATTTGTTGATACAAAACTTTATCTGATTGATGATAAAGAAACAAGAAGAGTTAGTAGTCCCTGCTTCAAAAGGAGCGACCTTGAAGCAGAAAGAGGAAGTGCGAAGGAAGCTCTTCAGGAGAAGAGATCAGAAAGAGGCCTATCTCATTTTGAAGCTGTCGAAGATCGTCGATCGGGCATTTTTCAATTGGGGACTCGATCACTAACTGTGTACCTGATCACCGATCTGATAACGGGTCGCAGACCGCCGTTCTCAGCTGCAGCGCCCCGAGATCGCTCAGAGATTGCCGTTCGTGGACCGGAGCTGAAGCTGACCGTCGACCGAGCCATCCTTTCATGAGTGCTCAAAGAAGGAAGATTCTGCACTTGCTAATCACTAACATGAGCTCAATGATCGCCGACCGACCTGGATCAGTTATCACTGACCGAACGGAAGACTTTGTCAGGACTCAGAATAGAGCCGTTCCAAGTCAAAAATAAGAAGCCGCTTTCTGCACTTCGGGACTCAAATGGGCAGAAATACGAGAATTCCTTGTACCCCCTCTCCAATCCGAGGTGTCTATTGAAGAAGTGTGAGGACTTAAAGATCAGCGTGGTGAAAGAAAAAGTGCATAGAGAATGCATAATACAAGTTACAGTGGGTAGAATGAAGAAATGAAAAAATTCAATGTCACTCGTCCAAGGAAATCACATATAGAATGGTGAAAAAGCAGTTTTGTTGAACTTTGACCCGCACTCCAGCGCAGATAACTATGTTTCAAATATTCTCCATGTTAGCAATTGCAGTCTTCATTTTGCGAGAGAGAGGTGTAATTTGATATATGAAATATTGTAATTTATATGATACAAAATCAATAAAGTTTTTCTTTGATTGCTTGAAGGTTTTTTATTTTTTATTTTATTTTAAATACACACCTGGTGCAGCATATCCGACCGTTCCCTTGACTCCAATCGATGCCGTTGAACTCCGACCCAAGTTACTTTCTAGAAGTTTTGCCAGTCCAAAGTCGCTCACATGAGCGGTCATGTCATCATCAAGAAGGACATTACTAGGCTTGAGATCACAGTGAACCACCGGCGTCGAACCATGGTGATGCAGATATTCCAGTGCAGAGGCTACATCAATGGCTACATTTATCCTCTGAAGAAATTTCAGCCTTCTTCCTTCCCTTTCTTTTGAATGCAGCCACTCCTCTAGGCTCCCATTGGGCATGTACTGAAATATTAAAGCTTTGAAAATATTTCCCTTGTTATCCATACTGGAACAAGAAGTTATTATCTTTATGAGATTGCGGTGCCTAATTACTTTCAAGGCATTGCATTCAGCTGTGAAGCTCTTTAAGGCTCCTTTCTGATGAAGGTTGAGCACCTTCACTGCAACAACCTTCTCTTCACCACCCAAGTTCAAAATTCCTTTGTACACACAGCCATGGCCTCCTACACCGATCAGGTTGGCCGGAGAGAACCCATCGGTTGACTTTAGTATATCAAAGTAGGAGACTGTGGCATGTTGAGATTTTTCCTTGGAATCTTTTGGTGGAGTATTCTTTCTTTCATGCATCCAATACCAGAATCCAAGAAGACATAGTAGTAGGAGCGCACATAGAGAAGCAGCAGAAATTGAAAGAATTTTTTTGAGATCTCTTTTTGGATGTGATTCTGATGAGCAAGCCGACAAGTTTAGTTTTTGATCTCCACAAAGAAGTTCATTTCCTTGTATCGAAACGGCACTCGTATTCCCAAAGATTCCATTCGCTGGCACCTGGCCTTCAAAATTATTGAATGAAAGATTCAGGTACTGCAGAAAAGTAAGGCGTTCGAGGAACTCCGGTATAGATCCAGACAAGTTGTTGCGGGCAAGATCCATGACTTGAATGCCCTTCAAATTGCTCAGTGATTGGGGAATGGGCCCTTCAAAACTGTTGCGGTCCACGCGAAGTATTTCTAAGACCTCGCACTGGCCAATGGCATTGGGAATTTCTCTGGACAAATTGTTCAATGCAAGATTCAATTCCCGGAGGTTTCTTAGCCTGCCAACTTCGGGAGGCAGAGTTCCAGTCAGTAAATTGTTGGACAGATCAAGATATTTGGAGAGCGACGAAAGGCTCAGAATTTCCTTGGGTATGGATCCAGTGAGTTTGTTGTCAGAGAGGTCAAGAGTTCCCAATGCTCGGCAACCGCCAAGGCTTGTGGGTATGCGCCCTTCCAAATCATTGGCTTTCATATTCAGTAAAGTCAGTTCGCTTAGGTCGCCCATTGAGTCGGGAATCGAACCAGAAAGCTTGTTTGAAGACAGGTCAAGTGTGTTAATTCTCTGGAGCTTACCTATGGTGGCAGGTATGTTTCCTTCAAGGGAATTGTGGTCTAATCCAAGAATTGTGAGATTAACAAGATTTCCAATATCTGCAGGTATGATTCCTGTTAGCTGGTTTCCTCCCATTGTCAGCCATTGTAGAGTTTTTGATAGATTTCCTACAGAGCGAGGGAAGGATCCCCCAAGCCCATTTAGTTCCAAGGAGAGTACTTGAAGGAGGCTGCAATTTGTTAAGGAAGATAAGAAGCTCCATCCCGCCTCGTCTCCAGCTTCGAGCTGATTCCGATCAAGGCTCAGCCAGTAAAGTTGCTGCAGTTCTCCCAGCTTCGCCGGAATTTTCCCTGTGAAGTTGTTTCCGGTCAGTTCAATGTCCTGAAGGCCAGTTGCATTTGCCAGTGAAGCTGGTATCTGTCCGTGAAAATTGTTGAAGTAGATGAAAAATTTCTTGAGACGTGGGAAATATTGTCCGAAATTACGGGGAAGAGTGCCGACAAGGTTGTTGTTGGCCATGCCGAGGTACTCGATCGATGACAGGTTGTAGATTGATCGAGGTACTTCGCCTGAGAGAATGTTGTGTGAGAGTGCCATTACTGAGAGAGAAGACAGTTGTCCGAGTACTGGCGGGATGGTGCCGGAGAAAGAGTTTTCTGTCAACGCGAGCACTTGGAGAGAGGAGAGGCGCCCGAGTGACGGTGGGATGTCACCGGAGAGCGAGTTCGTGGTGACATCGAGAAGGACGAGTGAAGAGAGGTTCCCCATTGAAGTTGGCAGATCTCCTGTGAGATTGTTGTAGGAGAGATCTAAGTATTGCAGTGAGGAGAGGTTGGTGAGAGATGAATGGATACTGCCGGTGATGCTATTCCGGTACAAATGGAGGAAGACCAGAGAGGAGAGTCGGCTGAAGGAAGGAGGGATTGATCCTGATATCGTGTTTTGAAACACCTCGAGGGCTGTCAGTGAGGAGATGTTCCCCAAGGAAGAAGGTATACTGCCTGTGAGATTGTTGCTTGCGACGTCGAGGTAGAGGAGCGCCGGGAGGAAGCCCAAGGCTTCTGGAATTTCTCCGGAGAGCTGATTGTCTTTGAGGGTGATGATCTGCAGGCTGAGGCAGCTGGAGAGGTTGTGTGGGATTCCTCCATACAGCTTGTTGCCTCTCAAGGAGATGACTTGGAGTTTGGAGCAGTGGGAGAGTGCAGCGGGTATCATGCCGTCGAGAGAGTTTGCACTGAGGTTGAGATGTAGAAGGCGGCGCAGGCCACCGAGCTCTGGTGGGATGTGTCCGTGGAGGCGGTTGTCGGCGAGGTTGACTCTCTGGAGGAAGGTGAGGTTGGCAATGGAGGGAGGAATCGTGCCGGCGATGTTGGAGGAGCTGAGGTCAAGCTCGGTCACTCGCGCGGAGTGGCGGCGGCTGCATGTCACTCCTTGCCAGAGGCAGAAATCGGCAGAGGAATCATTCCATGCGGACAATGTTTGGAGCGGGTCGTCGGTGATGGATGCCTTGAGGGAGAGGAGAGCAATCTGATCGGAGGCGTGACATTGGAAGGGGTGGAGGAGAACATGGTGGAGGAGGAGGAGGAAGAGGTGGTGGTGGTGGTGGGGGCGGAGGGGGAGTATGTGAACGAAGGAAAGTTTCATGGAGGAAGAGTGGCAGTGGTTTGGTTTGTATCTCTGATAAAATTGAGCTGCGAGAAAACGATGGGTCTTTAATAAATAGAACGCGGTTTTTTTTTGAAAGATAAAAGTTTGCTGTTTTGGTCAACTGTTGACTTATGGGGCCTTATCACGTTATCTCTCAGGTTGTTTATTTGGAGTGGACCTTTCGAAGTTTGTTTGGAGTAAAAGAAAGTGAGGAGAGTAAGGAGACGAAATGAAGATTTAGCATTTAAATATACATGCAGTCGTGCAGGCTGTTTTTCCTTGCAACGGTGGGGCACTGCAATTTTCGAAATCAATATTTTATCAAAGAGTGTTTTTCTCTCTAGTATATAGATATAGCATCCAAACACACTTTCATTGATTTGCAGGGATGCCAATGTCTTGTACCATTTTAGGCAGATTGCAGGTTGAATTTGAACTGATTTAACTTAAACTTAGTAGGAGTTATTTGTGGAAATAGGTTTTCACTCCTTTCCACATCCCCTACTCGCTTTAAATTTTTGGGTATGCATCGTGGACTGGTTACGCTGTTGAAACATGATCATATTCTGATTGAGAAATGTTGGAATTTGGTGTGCAAATTATACAAATTGGTGTGCAGTTAGTGGCCTCCTCCCTTTGGGATTAGTCTCACATCTCAGATTTTATTTTTGGGTCTCCCTCTTGTGTGTGTATATATGAGAGAAATGTATTGTTTCGTATGTGTGTGAATAATAAGTTTTTATTCCTTTTAATTTGTACTCGATATCAGAGCCAGGTTTGAGGAAAAAAATCAGTCCCCACAAATCCCGTGATTTCAGCCCACAATTTTTTTCTCTTTTCTTTTTCTGGCATTGTAGGGTGCTCAGTGTTGGGAGAAGGAACACGCAAGAAGAGGCATTCATGGCGGAATCTGGTTCGCAGACTGTGACAATCTCGCAGAGGCGGCGCACGCAGGAGAAAGATCAGAGTTGCTCTTGGATTGTCACGCACAGGAGAAGGGAGAAGGATACGCGTCGATTGCGGGAGTCATAAGAGGGGCGTCTCACGTGTTTAGAGGGGGTTTCCATGCGCCGATTGTGGGAGTTGCTGCGCGCACAGGAGTTGTCGCATGCGCACGATTGCGATAACGCACTGAGCGACAGAGGGCGCATAGGAGCGGCATCGTCTTTGCAGGAGGGTTTTCTTGGCTGCGCCTTCGTCTTAGTAGGAGTGAGCGTGTCTATACGGTTTACGAGAGGCACGACGCTAGGAAGAGGCACTGCGGGGAATCAATGGTGTAGCAGTGCAACAGGAAGGAAGGAAAAATTAAGAGGATAAATAAATAATCCAAGAGTTTTGCGTACTTATGGAGAAATTGGTCGCCAAAATGGAGAAGACAAATTTTGAGTTCTTGCGGATGTCCAAAGGCGAGGGCTTGACTTAGTCGTCGTCGCCTCCAATGAAATTGGATCTCCCCCCCTGAGGAGTTGAAATTCGATGGATTTGCTACATATTTAAGCTGGTCTCGTCGAGTGACGAGGGCGCCTATGAAAGGAATCTGGAGGGTTATCTAACTGGTGAGAAGGGGGAGCCAGAGAAGAAATCAGATGGATACAACGAGTGGAAGACTACACATAGCCTGCTCCATACTTGGCTCCTAAACTCGATGATCGCATCTATCACTGTCACAATGGTTGTCATAGAGACAATGAATGATGTTTGAGGAAAGTTGCAGAGAATCTATGCTATAGCCGACAAGGCGACAATAACATGAAGATTTTTCAGATTGAGAGAGAGATAAAGACGATTATGCAGGGAGATCGATTGATCCAGTAGTATGCCTCAGATCTGGAGCGACTGTGGGCAGACTATGATCATTTCTCTCCAGCCACTTGCTGTAAAGACCCCAAATGCAGAAAAGGCGAGCAAGATGCTCAGAGCCGGACTATGCATTTTATGAGAGGATTGAACCATGCTGTAGGAGGAGAGCAGGATTAAGCTCCAGTCTGGCACAACCACTCTTCCAGGGGTGAAATCGGCTATAGCGGTCACCAATTTAGGGCACACGAGATACAAGAGCGAGACACGACAATGTTACAATTGTGGAGATATATGTCATCTTTGACTGGCTTGCCCCAAGCCACTAAAGGAGCGAGATACATGTGGACGGGGTCACTTTGGAAGTTGTGTTCGCAGCCGTAGGGATCGTAGGGATCGTAGAGGGGGTAGAGGAGGCTATTGAGCAAATCTAATGATGACAGACAAGGAGGCAGAATGAAATATGGATGATGCAAGTTACTCAGAGGAGCAGAGAATCGTAGATGCCTACTCTCAACTAATGCGGAAAAAACAGGAGGGTATAACAAATGACACACTCACTGCAGTTTCATCTAGGGGTAACGTTACCTATTTTGCTCACATAGCCACAGGTACTTATAATACACTTATCCTCACATCTACATCCTCCACTGGCTCATTAGATTGGATAGTCGACTCACACGCCTCTCAACATTGTACTGGGGATGCAAAGAAATTCCTTTCGTACACTCCCTAGCAGTCTCAGAGTGCATTCAGACTGTCGATGGCACTGCTCAACTAGTGGTTGGTAAGAGTACTGTGTAATATGCCAACATTTTAACTTTGTCCAATGTTCTGCATGCTCATTCCTTTCGTGTGAATCTCTTATTTATTAGTGCAATTATATCTCAACTAAAATACGTCGTCTTGTTTGATATCCCCAAGATAATCTTCCAGGAAAAGGAGACTGACAAGAGACTTGAGACTGACACATGACATAGTGGCTTGTGGTACTTAGAAAGGAGAATATGTACTCAGCTCTTTCAACACTAGTAGAGAACGCTGCAGAGGGTAGAAGATGCGTAGAGGACTTACTCCTACTTCATCACCGACATCTGGGTCATCCTTCCTTTCCTGTTTTGAAACAAGATGCATCTCGTTTTGTTTAAGAAAGTTATTTATAACAAACTAGTATGTGATGTACGCGAATTGGAAAAATATACCGGAAACTCTTATTCCAGTTCTGGTAGTAGGTATTCTTATCTTTTTAATCTAGTATATTTTGATGTTTGGGGACCATGTCTCACACCTACTGTGAATGAATTTTGGTATTTTGTGTCTTTTATTAATTGTTTCTCTCGTCCAACTTGACTTTACCTAATAAAAACAAGAGTGAGGTGTTTGCTTGCTTGCGGTCTCTGCGGCCTCCCTTGTCCAAAGTCGCGTCTCTCCTGCGGCCTCAGATTTTTATAAAGGGGTTTAAACTCAACACAGTGCAGTCGTAAACGTGTTGAGGTCTGACAATGAGACAAAGTACACCAATATGACGTTTGAAGAGTACTTGTTCACACAGGAAATCCAACATCGAACTACTTATTCATACACACCAGAATAGAATTGAGTAGCAAAACAAAAGAACAGACACATTCTGATAGTAACTCAGAGTATGATGATAACAATGAAGATGCCAAAGTATTTGTGGGGCCAAATCGTGCTAATTACAGTCTATTTAGTCAATCGAATTCCGTCACAAGTATTGGATTAAAAGTCTCTGATCGAGATACTGTGAGGGAAGAGTGAAGATATTCTTCCCCTCAAGACCTTTAGTTGTGTGTGCTTTGTGCATGACAAAAGACCAAATATTGGGAAATTGGATCCAAGGGCCCCAAAGTGTGTTTTTGTTTGATATTCAGCTACCCAAAAAGGGTACGTATGTTAGTCTGGTGAAGAGAAAGTTATTTGTTAGTATAAATGTCTCATTTAGAGAGTTGAGTCATATTACTCATCTTCGATTGACTCGCCTCTTGAGGAAATCACTCAGTATAGAAAATATGAGATAAGAGGGGGAAGATAGCTGTGGTGGTGAGAGACAGATAATGAGTATCCCGTTGACATGTGTGACAAAGGAAGCCAAGTCAGTTGAGATGCCGGTTCTTGAGGAGAGTGAATCTGCTTATGATGGACCTCAGACTCAGGGAGAGTTAAGAGTGTATACGAGAAGAAGGCAGCCAAGTGAGACTACAATGTCTACATCCCCATCTATGTCAAGTCTCCTGCCTCTGCCTATTCCGATCCTTGAGACACTTGCACCATCCGCCACAAGTTCAGATATCCCTGGTAAAATAACCCCTTATCTCTCTACTTCCATTCCCTTACCGGTAAGACAAAGTTCTCGCTAGAATGCTAGAATCTCACCTTATCGATATGACTTCCCACATAACATTGCCAAATTTGTTTCCTACTCACATATATCTCTTGCGCATGGAGCATTCATTACATCTTTAGACATTGTTTCTATTCCCAAGTGTTGACAGGTTTCTAAGAAGGATCCACGATGGAAAAATGCAATGCTAGAAGAACTTGGCTTATTGGAGAAAAAACAAAACCTGGAACCTCGTGTTGCTACCACCAGGGAAACAAAGATAGCTGGGTGCAAGTGGGTTTTCTCTGTGAAGCAAAACCCAGAGGGCCAGGTTGAGCGCTACATAACTTGATTGGTAGCAAAGGGTTATAGTAAGACTTATGTCATCGACTACGAATGTATAACCCGTAATTCATCGAGATCATATATGCCTAAGTAGACGCCTATTTGCAGACCTAGCCACGAGCAAAGGCAAGCTTGGGCGAGCAGAGACGAGCTTGTGCTAGCAGAGACGGGTTTGTGCGAGCAGAGGCGCACTTGGGCGAGCAGAGACAAGTACCTCACGAGTATGGGCGAGTAGCCCTTGATAGTCGTTAGTGGAGACTGGATACTCGCCACCCCCCTAGGATATCTTTATAAATAGCCCCCCAGAGGTACTAGAAATGACACTTTTGGAATAGGTTGAGGTCCCCCAAGCTGGATACTCGCCAAGTCCATGCCTGCTTAGTATCTAGCCCAGCTTTTGGTTGCGGAGAGGAAGTTTCTTCCAAAATTCCGGGTACCTGGTGAGACTTCCCTGTTGGAGCACTTGTGGTGTGCTTATAGACAATTTTCTATCTCTCACGCTAGCTATCTGAATTGTGGCGTCAGACTGTAGAATCAGTAACCTTAGGCTGCATTGATCCAAATATTTTGGAGTTAGATTTTCCCGGCTTCAACATTTTGGTGCGATGAGTGTGGATCGTAGCCGAGGAAGAAATTTTTGCGAGAAGACTTCATAACTTAACATGGCGAGTCGGAGACCACAAACAACAACTCACGAGCATTCGATAAGGTGGGCGAGTTCTCGTCAAGGTGAGCGACTTTCAAGCTCGACGACTTCATGGGGCGAGCTTCCCCTATTACTCGCTCATAAGCCAATTCTAGATCCCGACCTCCTTAGACGAGTTCCAGATGACGACTTTAATTAGCGAGTATACACAGACGAGTTGCAAAAGGCGATATGCTTTGGCAAGTTCCAGATAACGAGTTCCAAATCAACTCACAGGTGTCCTACTCGCAGGTTGGCGAGTTCCTTGTTTCTTTCCCATAGACGAGTTCCATATGTCTACAACCCTTAGCGAGTATATGCAGGATGACGACTTCAAGGAGGCGAGTTCCAATTGACGAGTTTTAGTGGCCGACACCGGAATTGGCGACTTCAAAAAGGCGAGCTTCCCTGTTACTCGCCCATAGGCGAGTATAGGTGAGATTGACAACTTCCAAGAGACGAGTTTCCTTGTTACTCTCCCATAGGCGAGTTCTGCAGGTGACCTACTCGCAGAACCTTCGAAACCTCTGCGTAGGAGGTATAATGTCAAAAGGGACACTTACCCTGGCTAGTCTCTTCCTTCTTCAATATGGTGTTTTTCATACATGTTCATACTTACGGGTGCTTTGGTAAAACCCGTGAGTACTTTTTGTATGACTAACAAACATGATAATTCACGACGAGTTCACCAGAAAAAAAACATATGATGTGTTATGCGAGCTCCCATTCGCGATGATCTTCCCCAAGAGCTTACATTCCATGCGACGACTTACTCATGACGTCTTCAAGCTGGTATCCTGCGAGCTCCTACTTGCGATGATATCCTTCGACAACCTACATTCCATGAGACAACATGACATCTTCAAGCTAGTATTCTGCGAGCTCCTACTCGTGATGATCTTCATGTTTATTGGGTGCTCTCTTCAAATCTGCGAGTTTTATACTCACGAGGTCATCTCTTGAGAGCACCATATCTACTCATGAGTTCCAATCTTAAGAGCACCCTATCGTTCACATACTCCACCTCTCGCGATAGATAGGGTGCTCTCTTTTATTTCGCGAGGTTCATACTCGCAAGGTGATCACTTCAATAACTATGGTGTTCTCCTTCAATTCCGCGAATTCCATACTCGCGAGGTCATCACTTCAACATATAGGGTGCTCTCTTCAATCCCGCAAGGTTCATACTCGCAAGGTTATCACTTCAATAACTATGGTGCTCTCCTTCAATTCCGCGAGTTCCATCCTCGTGAGGTCATCATTTCGACAGATAAGGTGCTCTCTTCAATTCCGCGAGGTTCATACTCGCGAGATTATCATTTCAATAGCTATGATGCTCTCCTTCAATTCCGCGAGACTTTTGGAAGAGGTTGAGGTCCTCCCAAGCTGGATAATCACCAAGTTTATGCATGCGTAGTACCTCGCTCGGCTTTTGGTTGCGGAGCTCTTGGGGTGTGCTTATAGATAGTTTTCTCTCTCCCGCGCTAGCCATCTGAATTGTGACGTCGGACCGCAAAATCAGTAACCTTAGGCTGCCTTGGTCCGAATTTTGGAGTAGAGATTTTCCCGTCTTCAATAACGATGAGACCTTTGCACCCGCTGCAAAAATGAGTACGATACAGACATTAATATCCTTGGGGGAAAATGAGGGATGAAAACTGCACCAGCTCGTCGTAAAGAATGTCTTTTTTTATGGAGATCTGATGGAAGAAGTATACATGAAGGTGCCACCAGGTTTTGACACAACAAACGGTAGGCAAGGTGCGTAAACTTAAGAAAATCCTGTATGGACTAAAGCAATCTCCTCGAGCCTGGTTTGATAGGTTTAGAAAACTGATGGTTAACATGAGATATCAACAGACCAATGCTGATCATACTGTGTTCTTTAGACAAAGTAAAGATCACACTACAATACTTGTTGTGTATGTGGACGATATGATTATTACGGGTGATGACAAAAAGGAAATTGCCCAGCTGAAGACGAGATAGGGAAAAGAGTTTGAAGTGAAGTATTTGTGGCAGCTAAAGTACTTCCTTGGGATAGAAGTAGCTCGCGTTGCAGAGGGAATCATTCTATATCAACAAAAATATGTGCTAGATATACTCAAAGAGATGGGCATACTAGGGTGCAGGCCCGCAATTGCTCCTATTGATCAGAAAATCAAGCTCAACACTGAGGCATGAGAGCCAACTGATAAAGAGAGGTATCCGAAGACCAAGCTCCTATTGACCAGAGGCTTGTAGTTCGTCTGATCAATTTGTGTCACACCCGTCCTGACATATCTTTTGCTGTGAGTATAGTAACCCGGTATATGCACGATCCTAGAGAGAGGCACTTAGATACAATGTATTAGATTCTTAGATACTTAAATGGTGCACCATGAAGGGACTGATCTTCCAAAAGAATGAACATCTGAATATCAAAGGCTATTGCGACTCTGACTGGGCTAGCTGTGCTGTTGACTGGATATTCACATCGGGATATTACATGTTTGTGGGGGGCGATCTTGTCTCCTGAAAAAGCAAGAAGCAGACTGTTATAGTTGAAAGCCCTACTGAGTGAACTAAAGAAAGATCAAGACACATAGATGGTATTGTGGTGTGATAGCCAGTCAGCCATTAATATTACAAATAATCCCGTCCAACATGATAGAACCAAGCATATAGAGATCAATAAGTTCTTTATCAAAGAAAAGCTGGATGGTGAGATACTGAATGTTCAAATTTGAGCAAACATTCACCTGCCAAACTTCTTCCATGGTTGAATTTGTCGTGCGAAGAGGTTGAATTTGATGCAAATGAGCTTTCTGAGTTTCTTCTCGCCAAGAAAATTTACTTCATCCCGTGATGCATCTTTTGATAGAGAGCAGCTAGGATATACTTTGGGGTAGGCTTTTCTCGGATTAGCAAGAGGAGCAGGCAATGTTCTTGCCAGACCAGGAGAAAAGAGTGGGAGGAAGTTCATAAAAAATGATACATAGTCATCCACTACCAAACTTTCCTGGGAACTTAGAGGTGCGATGATGGAGGATCTAAATGCGCTGTGGATGTCGGTAAAATGGAGGGGGTCCTCGAGGAGGCAATTAACCTAGATGGAGCGGCGAAGAGACAGTGCGTCATGGGATTGGGGTTATTTGGTTTGCACTTAGTAATTATTTAGGATAATGGCTGTAGCACATTCAATTTTTGTAGGCGGCACACGCTAAGAGCACTTGGAATTGATATACATTTTTGGGTTGAATTTTTAGTATATTTTCTCCCATGTTTATATTTTTATATTTCAAGTTGTGTTATGTTATTTTATGCGATTGTTAACCGCACCCCTCATTTAGCTATCCATACCCCAATTTTTTTTAAAACACTTGTTTTTTAAGTTTACTCTCAACCCTAAACCCCCCAAATTTGCCCCCTACGAAGCACATATACTTAAAAATGCTTCGCGTATCGGCTCGAATGCGTACCAGATGCGGGAAACACCTGGAAACGCGCGGAAACGCGTTTCCAAAACTCTAGGAAACACATTTTTAAATAAAAAAATATTTTAAATTCGGAATCGCGTATCCCGCTTGTGGGATATGCGATTCCCGTGACATAAAAGTCCCGCTGCTTATTCATTTCACTTATAATGTGTCAAGAAACCGTCTATTGTTGTAACTTCATGGTATATTTGTGTAGTTGTTATTCTTGGCATTGGCTTAGGTTATGTCAAGCTTCCATAGAGCTTAACTTGTAGCGTATGTTTGTTTAAAGCGCCCCCAAGTTATATTTTGATGATATAAAATTTTAGATGAGTATTCCATCATGCCAAGACATGATACCTAAGTTTCAATCCATCAAATGCAACTTTATCACGTTATATCCATACAAAATGTCTCCACATGGTCAATAAATTCATTTAGTATTGGTCTGATTTCAAGCTGTAAATAGGTCAATTGCATTGCATAACACATTATAATTGTCTTGCATACTATCTCTAAACATGGTCAAACAATGCATAACACATTATTTAGAACTTATCATATCTATGACCTATGTTATAGGCTTATTAAATTTGTTTCATTACAATTCAAGATATGTACACTTAGTTTGTTAGTCATCTTATTTTTATATTAATTAGTACTTATATTAAAATAATTTAAAAAACATTTCCCGTATTCTTATTTTTTGAAAAATCACGTATCCCGTATACTTTTCGTATCGTATCCCGTATCATGTTTTCGTCCCCGTGCTACATAGTTTGCTACTCCGTCTCTCCCTCGTTGAAACCGCTCCCGTCTCCCTCCTCGCCGAGCCACTCTCGTCTCTACCTCCTCGCTAAAGCCGCACAATGGAGGCCGCCTTCACCCGCCGACGCAAACGCCGAATCATCGTCCGGTGACAACCCATTCGGCGACATCGACCACGCCATTTCCCTCATGCGTCAGAAATTCGTAAAGCAAGGTCTCCTTCCTCCCAACCCCACTAGAAGTAAGAATGAAGTTATCCATGGTCTTACTGAAATATCCATGGATGAAATTGAGAAGGAGAAGTCAATAAGAATGCTAGAGAAAGAGAATAAGGCAGCTTCTACACTTCCTAATCCACCATCGTTTGAGCTGGATCTGGACAGTTTGAGCAATTCCAGGGATCAGATATTGGAACCCAATTTCAAGATGATGCTTGCTGAGCTACTGGATGAGAGCCGGGTTGCTCCAGTGTCTGTTCATTGCCATTTAAAGGCGCTGATCACCGGAATTCAGCATGATCACAAGGAAGTTAGCTCCGGTGATCTCTTTATTCGCTGTGCTGGGGCAAGCACTGATGGGCATGATTCTTTAACTAAAGCAGATGAGAGAGGAGCAGTCGCTGTTGTAGCTGATAGGGAGATAAATTTAAACGAGACACTTGCATTGAAGGCCCTTCTTATTGTGGAGGACACCGATTTAGTGCTGCCAGTTCTTGCTGATTCTTTTTATAGTAATCCTTCCAGGTCACTGTATGTAATTGGCATTACTGGGACACATGGTAAAACCGGCACCTCCTTCCTCTCCCACTGAACAAGCCGGCGTCGTCTTCCTACTTCAAATATTTTGGGTTGAGGTTAAGAACGGGGTGCGACAAGTCAAATATCGGGATGCGGTTATATTTTTGGTTGTGTTTAACATTGTGGTGCGAACAGTGAAAACCTGATTGCTGTTAACAATCACCTTATTTTATCTTAATTTTATTGTTTTCGTTCTTTTTTATATTGTACGATAAAATTCAATGCTCTTGGTTGTTGCAGTGTGGCACAAGCCTCCTTTTTTAATAGAAATAATTTTTATTTATTTTGTTTTAGGATAAAATTGAACGATCATGATTGTCGCGATGTAGTATGAGATAGCAATGTTTTATTATTATTTTAAGTCATGTTTTTTTGTTTAGTTTAGTTTTATTTTATTATTTCTTTAAAATTTATTTGAAGCGTCCACATTGTTGTGATTGTACAGTATGATTATATATATATTATAAATTGAGTGATTCATTAAATGCGGCCTGATGATAATCAATAGAAATTAGGTCACATATCATGTCTCTGCACCTACAACTGATTGGTTTTGAGTTAGATGCTTATATTCTAACAAATATGTGGTTGTTTTTGTTGGATTTTGCGGAAGAAAATAACAAAAAACTTGAACTGAAAGTGAATAAAACTTAAAGCTGAAAATGCCAGTGGGGCGAGAAGGGAGAGGCGGAAGGAGCAGAACTTTCTTAAGGATTACATTTCTTCAAAATATTTCTCCACACAGGATTTTTGATATAACTTCATGTTTGACTGAAGCTTACTCAAGCCTTAATATAGAGTCTACAGCTCATTTAATTAAAGAGAAAAGGTCAGCATATTAAAGGAGATGCAACTGTTAGCACATAGTCCAAAACGAGCTTCTTATCTTCAAGGTGAGGAGATTTCCTCCAGATATTTTGCTGATTTCTGCAGGTATGGCAGCGAGGAAAAGGCTGACAGGATATGGGATTTCTTCATGCTGTTGCTTTCGGTGCACGCACAAGGCTCCAGGTGGAATTGCAGATGAAGCTTATTTTCAACAGTTTTTACATGTTGCTGAAGGAGTGAGGGAGGAGCACGGGAAGCTGAACAAGGTGCGAGGCATTTGGGAATGCACTGAATTGCTTAACGAATTTGGGGACTGCATCGATCACAATCTCGACGAGTCTCAGATCGAGCATTTATTGCAGACTGACAAGGAAAAAATGAAGGAATATCCAAATGAGGATTGACTGCATTGGCCTTATACATGGCACATAACAACAACAATTGCACTCAATATTCATAAGGGTGACTAAATTTTACGCTGACCGTCTACCTAACACAATCCTCGCCATATTTCATCCGGGCTTGAGTCCTGTTGAGATTATGACACCTCCGCGATCCACGTGCCCGGATCGTCGGGATCGCGACACGTCATCGATCCGTGGGAGACCACGATTCTTAATCCGGGCTAAATCTATTTAGTAATATTATTTAGGAAGACCATTAATAGGAGAATATATATTGTTATGATTGTTCCACCTCAGCGATCCGTGTGTCTCTGATACCAATTGTTGTGCAATCGGACCGAGTACCGCGGTAGCGCAACGGAATATAGCCGAGCAATTTCAATGACGCAAAATCATAAACCAAAAGAGATTCCACAAATACACACACAGACGACAAAATAATATACGTGGTTCGGAGATGAGCTCCTACGCCCACGAGGAGAGCGCGCCGGAAAAGATACACTATAATCAATGAGGTTACAAGTTACAAACAGAGACCGTTAACACGGTCGAACAACTAGAGAAAAGGAAAAAACTGAAGAAGAACGCTGTCGCCGCTGCTGTCGCCGCCGATATCGCCTGGCGATATCGCTCTGTCTTCTTCCTCCTGGATCCGCCGCCTCCTGCAACTGCTGTCGCCGCCTGGATCCACTACTGCACAGCCGGCCGCCGGGATGAGCCCGGCCAGATGTCAATCCGTCTGGATCGCCCGAACGCCGCCGCCTCTCGGTTGCCGCCTGAGCCTGAAACTGCCTCCTCCACCTGGAGTTGTCTGCCGCCGCTGGACAGAACAAGAAGCCGCCTGAAGCTCTCACTGCTCCCTCTAATGGCTCTCACGGTTTTCTCTCTCTAATTGCTTGATTCATCCGGCCAAAAATTGCTCCTATCGTCTATCGTGCAAGGACAAAACACATCGGTGTGCGCTACCAGGAGTCGAGGGAGTTCGCTGGAGGTGGAGGCATGAAGTTGCGAAAGGTCTCTACGAAGGATAACAGTGCGAACATGCAGGCGAAATCTTTGACAGGAGTCGAGTTCAAGAACGGTCTTGACTTGGCTCATACTGATGCATGTTGATCGAGAAGAGGACCCCAGGGAGAGGGGGCTCGTAGTCGCCGTTAGGGGAGATTCAGGCTGGAGGTAGGGTTACGTTCGTTAGGCGTCGAGGTGGAGTTTTTCGCGTGAGGCGTCAAGGTGGAGATTGTTGATATTATGACACCTCCGCGATCCACGTGCCCGGATCGTCGGGATCGCGACACGTCATCGATCCGTGGGATGCCACGATTCTTAATTCGGGCTAAATCTATTTAGGAATATTATTTAGGAAGATCATTAATAGGAGAATATATATTGTTATGATTGTTCCAACTCAGCGATCCGTGTGCCTTGTGATTCCTAATTTGGGGGAGTCTCATAACTTGGAATATCTTCATGAGGAGAAATATGACAATCTCCTAGATTAGAGATCTTCTTCCTATTTGTTTTTGAATCGTGATCCTATATATATAGGAGCAGTTTTTTAGCCGGATGAATCAAGCAATTAGAGAGAGAAATCCGTGAGAGCCATTAGAGGGAGCAGTGAGAGCTTCAGGCGGCTTCTTGCTCTGTGCAGCGGCTTCTTATTTTGTCCAGCGGCGGCAGACAACTCCAGGCGGCGGCAGCAGTTTCAGGCTCAGGCGGCAACCGAGAGGCGGCGGCGTTCGGGCGATCCAGACGGATCGACATTTGGCCGGGCTCATCCCGACGGCCGGCTGTGCAGTGGTGGATCCAGGCGGCGACAACAATTGCAGGAGGCGGCGGATCCAGGAGGAAGAAGACAGGGCGATATCGCCAGGCGATATCGGCGGTGACAGCAGCGACGACAGCATTCTTTTTCAGTTTTTTCATTTTCTCTAGTTGTTCGACCGTGTTTACGGTCTCTGTTTGTAACTTGTAACCTCATTGATTATATTAGTTCTTTTCCGGCGCGCTCTCCCCGTGGACGTAGAAGCCCATCTACGAACCACGTATATTATTTTGTCGTCTGTGTGTGTATTTGTGGAATCTCTTCTGGTTTATGATTTTGCGCCATTGAAATTTCTCGGCTATATTCTGTTGCGCTATCGCGGTACTCTGTCCGATTGCACAACAGAGACCGGCATAGACAGTTTATGGTACCTAATTAAGATTTTTTTAGTATTAATTCATGTATTATATTTTTAAGAAGCTTAATCACACTTAATCTCAGTACTAATATTCATTTGATGGATTGATCAGACCTTGGAAAAGTTCATCCTTTGGTGAGCTTTCTCATTGGGCTGTAGTTGGTTAGCTTTCTCAATGGGCTGTAGTTGGTGAGCTTCATCCTTTATAGTAGAAAATTTTGATTTGTACTCCTTTCTAAGATATAAATGAAAAAAGAGAATCTCAAATAGATTTGGAGTCTGCAGATTCTTGATGAATAATGAAGACAAAAGGCTCTGTTTGTGATGGATGATGCTAATGAGGAAGCTCCATTTGAACCGCAAATGGTGATTTGGGACTGTTTGTTTGCATAACTGTTTCAATCTTATTAAAAAAATGTGTTTTTATGTTTTTTTGGAAAGCAGCCCGTGACCCCACGTTCAGCAGACGAGACTCCCATTCTCATGCCTAGCCCCTTCCTCCTCTCTCTCCCGGCACTCGCTCTCTCCACTCGTGCACCATTCAACATTCCCTGCTCGAGCCCCGCCAGCCAGCTCCTGCTCCTTCTCGGAATCCCCATCCCCGGAGCATGAAGCCTGAAGAGATCATTTTCTAGCTCTAACGCTCAAGAAGTAAGCCGAAACCCCAGATCTTCCCATTGGTCTCTCTGTTCTCATCCTTACCTAGCTCCCAAGACAGCTCGCCGCTGCCGCAGATCCCAAATTCCTTCTTTGCCTCATCTGGAGTTCCATTTCTTCCTTTCATTTCTCTAGCTCCCAGATGATTCAGTCTTACTGCGTGCATTTTTAAAATTCTGCTTGCCGTTGCAATAGTAGAAGTATGGCTTGTGTATGGATCATTATTTCAGGCACCCTAAGATTTTGATTTCCAAGCAATTTTGCATTGCGTTCATATTTACTGTGTAGTGAAGTCATTTGATACGACAATTAAATCCATAGTTGAAAAAATTGTTAATTGTGTTCCAATTTTTGTTTGTTTGTTTTCTATTTCCAGAATTTGCTTTTTTAGTTGCTCAATCAATGTATCAGTATCATTGCCATACTGCATTACTTAAAGTTAAAGTGCAGATGAATGCAATTGCATTGCTTGAGTGCATGCTTCAGGGCTTTACAATTGCTAATTGTCTTCGGAATATCAGGGCTTCAGGGCTTTATAGAGCTTCAGGGCTTTATGGCTGCTAATTGTCTTCTGAATATCAGAGCTTCAGGGCTTTATGGCTGCTAATTGTCTTCGGATTATCAGGGCTTTACGGTTGCTAATTGTCTTCGGAATATCAGAGCTTCAGGGCTTTATGGCTGCTAATTGTCTTCGGAATATTAGGGCTTTACGATTGCTAATTGTCTTCGGAATATCAGAGCTTCAGGGCTTTATGGTTGCTAATTGTCTTCGGAATATCAGAGCTTCAGGGCTTTATGGCTGCTAATTGTCTTCGGAATATCAGGGCTTTATGGCTGCTAATTCTCTTTAGACTATCAGAGCTTCAGGGCTTTATGACTGCTAATTGTCTTCGGAATATCAGTGCTTCAGGGCTTTATGGCTGCTAATTGTCTTCGGAATAAGGCTTTATGGCTGCTAATTGTATTCGGAATATCAGGACTTTATGGCTGCTAATTATCTTTAGACTATCAGAGCTTCGGGGCTTTATGGCTGCTAATTGTCTCCGGAATATCAAAGCTTCAGGGCTTTATGGCTGCTAATTGTCTTCGGAATATCATGTCTTTATGGCTGCTAATTGTCTTCGGACTATCAGAGGTTCAGGGCTTTATGGCTGCTAATTGTCTTCGGAATATCCAAGCTTCAGGGCTTTATGGCTGCTAATTGTCTTCGGAATATCAGAACTTCAGGGCTTTATGACTGCTAATAGTCTTCGGACTATCAAAGCTTCAGGGCTTTATGACCGCTAATTGTCTTCAAAATATCAGAGCTTCAGGGCTTTGTGGTTGCATCACTTCAGGTTTCTATAGTTCGAGAGTGTGATATCAAAAATAATCACGCATTCCAAAAAAATGAATTGTGTACTTATTTCAGGAGCGATAATTGATCATTTAGATCAACTCTAATTCTCACAGATAATTGATCATTTTGATGGTGAAGTCATTTGATACTAATTACAAGTTGTATGATTTGTATTGTGTAGGTGATTCTGTATGTGCGTGTTTGTTTATATGAATATGCTGAATTGTGTGAGACATTTCTCTTTTATTAATATGTTCAATTTTGTGTGGGAAAAAACATGTATCAACTTACCATTTTTTTTTAAAAAATAGCTTTCAAATAGCTGTTCTGCTAAACATTTAAACATGATACTCTATTTTAAACAACACTTAAGGTTCTGTTTGGGGGATTTATTTTCACCGGTCAAGCGGTTACGATCACATGAACATGATCGGTTCATGCGATCATAACCGCTTGACCGGTGAAAATAAGTCCCGCAAAACGGAACCTAAAACACATTCTCCAAAGAGTTTGCAATTTTTTCACTGTTTCATGATAGCTCTATTCTTGCTATTGGTTTTTTTGGGCAAAAATATCAAATTGATCTCTAAACTTTGGTATCTTTTTCAAATCAATTTCTAAACTTTCAAATGATTCAAATATGTCATAAACTATTAAAATCCACTTCAAAGTAATTCCAAAGGAGTTTTAATTATTATAATATCTTATTTTTAATATATTATTTACTCCTCCCACTTCTCATTTCCTCAGCCCGATACCAGCTGTTTTGAAAAGACTGTGCTGTTCGCCGATCTTCCTGACCCTGTACAAGGCCTCGCAATTCTGCTTGTCGGAGCTCATCCATCCTTCCCGCCGGTGACATTATTGAAATTGTAAGTTTCCTCCATTTCTCGCTGTCTTCTATTACCCAGACACCGCGAGAGGAGCCATTTCCGAGTGCCAGTATTTTAGGGTATTTTCCAGCTGTTCTGCTCGCCGGATTTGTCGGGGGTTGTGTCCAGGGACAGCGGGGTTTGTCGGCGGGCATTTAGGATCCAGCGGCGGCGGCAACTTTGCTTACACACCAGACATATTTTGCTCTAAGATGCAGGTAATGCGACAAAAATTGTTTCCTCCATTTCTCTCGTGTCTTCTATTTTCCCGCCGGTGTTTTATATTTTGTTCTGCTCGCCGGATTTGTTTTAGGGTTTTGTTTTAGGATTTTGCTTACAAGACATATTTCACTCTAAAACAGATGCAGGTAATGCGAAAATTGTTTTGTGCCAGCATATACTGGGTTGTTTGAGTGAATTAAAATGCTTTATTTTTTATAATTTTATAATTATTTTTTAGAATTATCTAATATTAGTAATATTAGAGTGAAATGAAAATTTAATTAAATAAGAAAAAAAAAGAAATTTGAGATTACTTTGAAGTGGTTTTAATAGTTTATGGATCTATTTGAATCATTTGAAAGTTTAGAGACTTGATTTGGAAAAAGTTTCCCAAAGTTTAGGAACCAATTTGATAATTTTGCCTTTTTTTTGCATAAGCACAGCAAAAGAGAATCTCAAATGCCTGTTATTTATTCAAGTAAGGTGATTGAAGTTATTGTACTCAAGATCTGTTCACATCCGGTTTTCCAAAATCTCTTACTTATCAAACTTAAAGTAGATGTAAATATATGGATGCATCTGATTTGTGATTGCCTCCGTCATCGTTTAAATCAAAACCTTCAAATTCCATCCCAAATATTTTGCATCCTTCTTACAATATACAGCCACCAGCTCACCTCATTCTTCTTTCAATCTTTTGTATCGAGCTCCACAGTTTATAAGTGGAGCAAGCAAGAAAATGGCAAATATGAAGCTAAATATGACGCTGTTGAGTGGGTATAGAAGGAGGAGACTGTTAAATGTCTATGCTAAACACAATGCATCATCCAAACAGATTTTATTTACAAAATTTATTCGTTTATGTACGCATAATAGGCTAAACACAATGCTCAAGAACTTTTTATCTCATAAAGCCTTAATTTCTTTATATTGCAGTTGTTTTCTTACGAAGAATTAGGGACCGGGAAAAAATGGAGCGAAGTGGTGGCGGCGGCTATCCACATCCCATCCGGCCGGGTGAGACTGTCGTGGGATGGATCGGCACCGGCGTGATGGGAGCCGCCATGGCCACTCGTATTCTTGCTGCCGGGTACTCCCTCGCCGTTTACACACGCAGCCCATTCAAGGCTGCCGCTTTGGTCGCTGCCGGCGCCCGTCTCGCCTCCTCTCCGGCTGACGCTTCTGCCGGCGCAGACGTAGTCTTCACCATGCTCGGGCACCCCTCTGACGTCCGTACCGTGGTCCTCGACCCCGCCTTCGGCGCCCTCGCCGCCCTCCCCGCCGGCGGTGTTCTAGTGGACCACACGAGCAGCCAGCCAGCCCTAGCGCGGGAGATCGCCGCCGCAGCGCTGGCGCGCAGCTGCTGGTCCATCGATGCGCCGGTATCAGGCGGCGATGTCGGCGCCCTGGAGGGCAAGCTCGCAATCTTCGCCGGCGGGGACATCGCGATCATCGAGTGGCTTGGGCCGCTGTGGGGGATTTTGGGGAAAGCGACTGCGATGGGTCCTCCTGGAACAGGGCAGAGCAGCAAAATTGCGAACCAGATCGCCGTGGCGGGGAGTATTCTGGGGCTCAGCGAGGGGCTTGTTTTCGCGCGGGCGTCCGGGCTTGACGCCGGCGAGTTCCTCGCCGCGATTCGGGGTGGAGCAGCTGGGTCGGCCGCTTTAGAGATCTGGGGCGATAGGGTTAGAGCGGTGGATGATTTCCCGGCGGGAAGATTCGGGGAGTACATGGCTAAGGATTTGGGGATGGCTTTGGAGGACGGCGGCGGCAGCGAGGAGGGATCATCTCCGGCGGTCCTTCCCGGTGCAGCGATCTGTCGTCAGTTGTTCCAGGCGATGGCGGCAAATGGAGACGGGAAGCTGCCATTTGGGCTAATTGCTCTAATCGAGAGGATTAGCGGCAAGTAGAGGTACCTACAAATTTTTTAATTGGTGTTGTTGCTTTGGTCTTTATTTTACATGTTGGAGTTTAATTTCTATGCAACTGAAGATCAAAACTCCCAAATTCATTCGATCAAAACTCCCAAATTCTTTAGAATTCTACCAGCTCTTGCTCTATTCTTTTGAAACCTAAGGCGAGGTCCAAAGTGACCGGACCAAATAGCCAATGTTTTTGTTAATAATAATCCCACACCGCCAATCAGCTCTGATCTGATCTGTTTATATGACAAGGCAACCCTCACTTGTTGAGCCGGTTTTTCAGGTTGAGTTAGGCCAAACCTAACATGGTATCAGATCCAGGTTCCATCCAGTTTCTGTCCGGTTCCGTTCGGTCCGTCCATGAGCTTTGTATTCCGATTCGGTCCGGTCAATACATGCTATGGGCGAGGGGGGATGTTAATAATAGTCCCACACTGTCAATCCGCTCTGGTCTGATCTGTTTATATGACAAGACAACCCTCACTTATTGAGCCGGTTTTTCAGGTTGAGTTAGGCCAAACCTAACAGTTTTCATTCCCGTTTGCTTTGTTCTGAATCAAAAATTGTCCTTTTTCTATATAAAGAAATAGACTTCTCTTGCTATAAAGTGAAAGTAGAAACTTTCTTCCTTCATTCTATACAAAGAGGATACCTGTCCATTCTTCTTAGGTGATAAAAGGTGTTAGCTTAACATGATCTCTTTTTTTTTGAGATGCACATAAGACCATGTTATGAAACCAGCAAAAGGAGGTTATCCTGAGGTTTTGTCTAGGGATAAAACAAAACTTGACGAGCGGGTTCTTTCAATCGAAAGTTCTTCACTGCAAGCCAGTCTGTACAGTTTTGGTATCATTCAATCAAAGTGGGAGAAAGTGTGGCTAATAGCAGTCTAATCGTATCATGGCATGACCATCTCTTCCCTTGAAGTGAAGAATTCTAATCTTCATGCATTTCAATCAAAATCTTAGCGAAAAGAATGAATCTCTCGTGGAGTGGTATATTACCGGAATTTGTTAGTCCTCCACGTGTAATTTTTATTTAATAGAAAATTTAAATTTAATAGATACAAAAGTGTTGTAAAGTTTTTTTTGGAGTTTTGGCGGGGCAGTTATTCCAACGAATCTTTTACTGGCGATTATCGGTGTTCTAGGCCTCCGATGGAGATTGTCGGTGGCGAAGCTTCCCTGAATTTTTTGTCAAGTTCCTTGAATTTTCATTTTTTTTGGGCGAGGCAGCTTTTGTTATTGGCCGGCCCCTCTCTGGTCAACTTGACTGGGCTGCCCAGATCCGCCCCTGGGGCATGAGTCTGTTGTGTTGTCTGTTCATCGTTTGCATGTGTGTCGTGAGTCGGTTCGACGAATAATCCATATTGGTAATAAATCTTATAAATCACATGCAAATGTTCATTGACAGTTGCAGATACTTCATGAAGGAGAGCAGGTGATGGTGAGAATCTGCGTTGTGACTTGTGAGGCTCCGTGCGAGGTTTGCTAAAAGTTTGAACGTGCGACAAATGGGTCCCTACCCAGTCCTGAGATGCATTGCGACAAATACTTATGAACTGGACATCCCCGCGAGCACGGGTACCTATACTGTGTTCAATGTCGAGGACCTGCCGCCATACTTTGCACCTCACGAGTATTCGGGCCCACATCTTGGCGGTCCTTCCGAGCCTTTACCACCGTTTTTACCACCCACCACTGATGTGATCCTGTCACTGGCACTCTAGTGCCGTCTCGTTTTTTATTTGCTTATTTACTATCGCAGATATGTTGTTTTGTGTTGTCGTTTATTTATTTACCATCATGAACATGTATGTTTTAAATTTCTTGTATTGTGGTCCGGCACGTGAGACTGACCACCTCACGTGACCCTGAGTGGATTGGTCCGGTTTGGAATGGGCGGGCGGGTCGTCGTCGCTATTTGTTCTTTTTTTTTGAACATCCTTGCTGAAATTGCAAGATCATAATAAATTTCATTTTTATTTAGGGGGGGGGGGGAGAAGGGGCTTATATATAGCCACATGTGTGGATGCCCTAGGCAGCGTGGATAAATAACGAGATTGAGTTTAACTCTCTTGGTGAAATCCCGCCGCAAAGCCCACAGTGAAATCCCGCCGCAAGCTCCGTCCAGCTCTCGTCGACCCCGCGCCAAGCCTCGCCGCTGCCGGTACTCCTCAACAGCTCCGTCCTCCGCCTGCTTCCCTACCTCGCTCTTCACCGAACCCCAACTTCACCATTCTTTACCTTCCTACCGGCACATTTCTAGAAATCGCTCCACCGAAAAGTCTCCTTTCAAGATTGTTATGGCTTTCCTATTCCCCATTACCTTGATCATCATTCTTTACCTTCCTACGAGCACATTTCTTTTGATGCTACTATTTGAGTTGATAGCTTAAAATCTTTGTATGAATTTATTCATAATAAGCTGCAGGTGACATCTGAAAAATACAAGGTTAGCGTCGATAGCCATCAGCGCGATTTGTCTTTTTCTGAAGGAGATTGGGTGCAGGTACACTTTAGAAAGGAAAGATTTCCCAGTGGGATTTACCACAAGCTTCGACATCATCGTTTCGGTCCTTTTCAGGTAAGGAAGCGGTTGGGAGAGAATGCCTACCTTGTTGATCTGCCCTTGGAATTCGGTACATCACCGATCTTCAATGTGGCGGACCTATGCCCTTTCCATGGGTCCCCGCCTACCGCGCCTGTGCCACCACCTACCTTGGAGCCCGGGGCGACCGCGGGATTCAGCCGGCCTTCACGCCTACCATGGAGGAGATTGATCAGGTGCTTGATGTTCGGGAGTTCCAGACTCGTGCAGGTGCTTACCAGCGTTACTTGGTTACTTGGCGGGGAAGGGACATCTTGGACAACAGTTGGATCAGTGCCAGAGCTCCAGCGTCAACGTCCAGATCTCTCCGTTGCTGCCATCAGCTTAGTCTCACCGGAGTCGAGTTCTCTCAGCCCCGGGGAAACTGATGTGATCCTGTCGCCGACACTCTAGTGCCATCTCGTTTTTTATTTGCTTATTTACAATCGCAGATATGCTGTTTTGTGTTGTCGTTTATTTATTTACCGTCGTGGACATGTATGTTTTGAATTTCTTGTATTGTGGCCCGACACTTGAGACTGACCACCTCCCGTGACCCTGAGTGGATTGGTCCGGTTTGGAATGGGCGGGCGGGTCGTCGTCGCTATTTGTTTTTTTTGAACATCCTTGCTGAAATTGCAAGATCATAATAAATTTCATTTTTATTTTGGGGGGGGGGGGGGCTTATATATAATCACATGTGCGGATGTCCTAGGCAGCGTGGAGAAATATCGAGATTGAGTTTCACTCTCTCGGTGAAATCCCGCTGCAAGCTCCGTCCAGCTCTCGTCGACCCCGCGCCAAGCCTCGCCGCCGCCGGTCCTCCTCAACAGCTCCATCCTTCACCTGCTTCCTTACTTCGCTCTTCACCGAACCCCAACTTCACCGCTGAACCCCGCATCCGTCTACCCCGCAACCCTGCTTCAATTCCCGCGATGTTTCCTCCACCGCCATCCCCTCTTAATCCGGCCTCCCAGCTCACCTCCAGCAGAGCCTCCAGCCACCCAAGAGGCCCGTCCACCCTCCCCACTGCAGCTTATCCGTCGGAACACCCCTCCCCTTCTTCTACCGTCCTCCAGCTACCCCGTCGCAACCTCCTCCTCCCACTTCTCCGTCTACCTACTGTGACCGCGTCGTGGAGAATTGAAAGCTATTGCGGAGCCCCTCAGCGAGATCTCTCATTTCCCCTCCCCTCAATCTTCTGTGTTAGCGTTTATTATGAATTATTTCAGCAAGGTTGTTTCATCCCCGTGTAGCACGCGCTCGCCCTAACCATTCCTCGCAGTTTGTTCATCATTTTGTGTTAGAAAGGCTCATTGTTGGAATGTTTAATTTTGTGCCCAGCTAATTTCATTTAGACTTAGGAATTTTGAAGTTTAATTTGCATCAACCACTCAATCTACCCCCGAGCCCTTGCCACCACAGTTATCGCCCCGTGCTCAGCCCATCCCTTTCCCCCACTTACCCGGGACCCTGTCCCCAACAACTTCACCATTGGCACCTCGGATCCCACCAAATCCTTCTACTAGTGTGTTGAGAAATGAGCTTATCACTGAGATCATTGTGCATGAGTCCGCCCCCTCTACAGACAGTCTTGTGTGTCGCTACCTGGTTCGCTGGCGCAGACGACTCTTCTCTGACGACACTTGGATGCTATCAGCGGAGCTTGATCGACTCGCTCCGGGACTTCGATTTCAGTACGACCGTCTCCATTCATCGGAGATGGAAGCTTTCAGCCTGGAGGAGTTGATTGACGATGACACTTTTCCGACGATGACACTTGGGCGATCTCTGGTGGACCTCTTCGAGTTTTACCTGGATTACAACAAGATAATTCTGATCCCTATTCATCGTGAGATGAATTCTTTCAACTCGGAGAGATTGATGCAGAGCAGAGACGAGGCCGAGCTTTGGGCCCATTCATGGCTGATTTGGCAACTTACCATATATGGCGTGCCCGAATTGACGATCCGACTCTGTAGATGTGTCTGGATTCGCATTGTGAATCATTTTCATATATATTTTTGTACTTTTCGGTTTTTATTTCATGTAGTTTTGGCCCCAAGACCAATGACCAATCAAAGCGGTTGATATAATTTTATTTCTTATAAATAGGATATGTAGGACTGCTGTCATCTTCATTGTTGAATGTCGGCATGCCCGTGGGGCTGTTCTGGCCCGGAAGACCGGGATCATCTTATGCAAGGCTGCGCTAATTTCCTCGCCATTGATGGGGAGCTGCAGCATTGGGGGATTCTTTTGCCCGCTGTCCAGTCTTGGTCCGCCTTCCCGGGGAGTATGTCGAAAGCCGGTAAGTTGGACTTGAGTCCGTTCCGTATTTTCTGCTATGCGGTTTACCAGAATTGGAGGGTCCGAAACGCTAAAATTCACGGGCACGAGTTTGACACGCCTTTAGTCCTAGCGGCCTCCATCATGGAGAATATTAATTGCTCTTCCACTTTCCCCTCTTGGCGCTACTGGGGCACCAATCGGCTGAACAGGCCGTTACTCACCATATCTTGGTGCCCCCCGCCGCCAGATTGGATCAAGATCAATATTGATGGTGCGGTTTCCCCAAATAATGGTGCTGGAATTAGCATTACTGCACACAATCATCATGGCGCGGTTCTTCTTGCTGCTGAATCAGGATTGTCTCACTTGGACCCGGCCCAGGTCGAGCTTGAGGCGTTACTTTCCTTACGACGGCTGCTCACTCCTGTGATACTTGAGGTGAAGGGCGTTATTCTCGAGGGGGATTACAAAAATGTGTTTGATTTCTGCAACCGATCCCTACAACGGTCGGCGTGGTGCGACCCAACCTTCATGGAACAAGATCTTTCCTTTTTGGCGGAGCTAAACCAGGTGCTGATTCGGCATATCCCTCGGGAAGCCAATCGGATTGCTGATTTTTGTGCTAAGTTTGGTATGTCTAACGGTTTTGTATGGACTGATGTTGTGATGACCCCTCTTGAGTTCTTGGAAATCCTCCAAGATGACTTAGAAGGGGTGCCAAGTGTGTAACTTTTGTATTTCTTTTCTCCGCACTTTATGATGTTAATGCAATTTTCAAAGATTCGTCAAGCATCACTTTTATTAATTATAAAGGTTTTAGTGTTCTTTGTTAGTTATGTCATTTTGTGTAAGCTATAAATAGTATTCATGCATCATATAATTGAATTTTTATCATTTAATAAAATCAGTTACATTGCCTCCTTGAGAATTTTAACACTCGATCAGTGAGGATTTATTTCATCCCTTCGGGAATGAACTATGTTTATATAGTCACGTTCAGTTTATGGACTTCCCAGTTCTATGTTTTCTTAGTTGCTTCTTTTATCATGAACTGCTGTATGATTTTATGCCATTAAAACTTGTATTTACTGTGGCGATTTTAGGCTAGCTTGAGTTAGTAGAACTATCACCTTGCCTTTTTTATGTCTTGCGATATGACATTGGAGCTTGTTGCAGAAATATATTAGTCTAGGATTATTTTTCCTTTGTCTCCGCCTCTCTTTCTATAAGCTCAGTCCCCCCTTAGGGCCCTCTCCTTAGAATTCTATCAGCTCTTGCTTTATTTTTTTGAATCCTAAGCCAAAGACCAAAGTGACCGGACCAAATAGCCAATGTTTTCATTCCTGTTTTGGTTGTTCTGAATCAAAAATTGTCCTTTTTTTCAATTTAAAGAAAGAGACCTCTTGCTATAAAGTGAAAGCAGAACCTTTCTTCATTCATTCTATGCAAAGAGGATACTTGTCCATTCTTCTTAGGTGATAAAAGGTGATAGCTTAACATGATCTCTTTTTTTTGAGATACACATAAGACCATGTTATGAAACCAGCAAAAGGAGGTTATACTGAGGTTTTGTCTAGGGATAAAACAAAACTTGACGAGCGGCTTCCTTCAAGCGAAATTCTTTTCACTGCAAGCCAGCCTGTACAGTTCTGGTATCATTCAGGCTCTGTTTGGCGGGGCGTTTTGGGAGCAGCACACCGCTGATTTTCGCACCGCCCCGCCAAACATTATTTTAAGGCCAGCAGGGGGAGAGCGGTGGGAGTCGCTGTCGCCCTCTAGTCGCGATATTAGGGATTCTGGAGTCGCGAAATATTATCACGACTCCAGAAATCGCGCTTCTCCACAGTGTTTTTCGCCCGTCGCCCCCTTTTCGCGCCTGGTACTCGCGCCTCTCCCAATCCAGAACCTTTGCTCCTCCCGTTCTTCGCCATTCCCGCAGCTTGCTACAGTAACATTAGGGTATCAGAGAGAAGAACCAGAGCATTGCCACCCAATTCCAGTGATGCTTCCCCTTTTCGCGCCCGATACTCTCTCCCCGCTTTTTCTTCTCATTCCCATATTCTCCCCTACCTCTACTCATCAGAGAAGAAGTTCATTGACATGCGTCCTGTACGTAGTTGCTGGAGGCGATGAGGCTGAGTTTTTGACGGTCTCGTTGCTCTGTACGAAGTGGTAGAAGGGGCAGAGGCCATGTTGCTCCTATATGATGATGTTTCCATAGAGGGAGGCCATGTTGCTCCTATATGATTTCGATTTTCGACGTTTCCGTCTCTGATTTCATTTCCGATTTTCGATTTCGTGTTCGATTTTTGATTTTGTTTTCGATTTCATTTCCGTCTCTGATTTCATTTTCGATTTTCGATTTCGTTTCCGTCTCTGATTTCATGTTACTCCTATATGATTTCGTTTTTCGATTTTTGATTTCGTTTCCATCTCGATTTTCGATTTCGCTTATAGATGGAAGATGCTACATTCAGTGAATGAGTCTAAAGTGGCTTAGGATCACCTGCTTATTGTAGTGGGAGGTATGCACCTTTGTTCTAGATGGTTATGCATCATTTATATTGTCTTCATCATGCATGCTAAAATAAATTATTATTATGGGGCACCTAAAATAAATTAAGTTAGCATGTTAATTTTATGTTATTGTTGTTTGAATTTAAGTTTTAAAAAAAATGAGATGTGCACCGCACAGCTGTTTTGCCAAACAGTTTAAACAACTTATTCATTTGAAACAGCTCTGCAAAAGCTGTTCATCCAAAAGTTTCACAGATTCTGTCACCACTCTGCAAAACAGCTTGATTATTCCACCACTGTTTCTCACCACTGCTTCTGCAGTCGCTGCAGCTGAGCCAAACAGAGCCTCAATCAAAAGTATGGCTAGTAGCAGTCTAATCGTATCATGGCATGACCATCTCTTTCCTTGAAGTGGAGAATTCTAATCTTCATGCATTTCAATCGAAATCTTAGCGAAAAGTATGAATTTCTTGTGGAGTGGTATATTATCGGAATCTGTTAGTCCTCCACGTGTATTTTTTATTTAACACAAAATACAAATTTAATAGATACAGAAGTGTTGTAAGGTTTTTTTTTTGGAGTTTTGGAGGGGAAGCTATTCCACGCAAACGAATCTTTTACTGGTGATTATCGGTGTTCCGGGTGTCCGATGAAGATTGTCACCACCAACGGTCTTGCGGGGACGAGAGGAAGCTTCCCTGAAATTTTTGTCAAATTTTCTTGAATTTGACAAAAATTCAAGAAAAAATCTTGGTCAAAATCTTTAAATGAGAGGTGATGCTATTTTTTTTGGCAAGGCGGCTGTTTGGTCAGCTTGACTGGGCTGCCCGGATCACCCCTGGGGCAAGATTATCCAATCTTCAAAGTTGCTAATTGGAGGGACCCATATCTGGTGTCTCAAATAATTAGAAAGACAAAATTCTCCAAGGACTCCTGCCAAAATCTTTAAATGAGAGGTGATGCTATACATACCACACCCATGTAAGTTGCTCACAAGGACAAGCCCCACTCGCCACTCAACATTTTGCATCCTGCGCCCGACTCTCCGTAATGTGCTCATGCGCGTTGCTCTTCATATCACGCCCACACATGCTGCTCTCCATAACGCGCCCATGCGTGCCGATCTCCATAACACACTCATGTGTGCCGTGTAAAATTTTGTGAACCCGAAAAAGGTCACAAGAACACTCAACCAAACCATATCAAATAAATCAGAAGAAGTAGAAGAACAAGAGCTGTAATTAAATCAATTATCTCCTTTACAATGCGAGACATACATTGCGAGACATGATTTCACAATGTACCCGATGGAAACAACCAAAAAATGCAAGCAAGGGAAAACCGACCGGTCAGAACTCCCTGACCGCCTAACCGCAAACCGCGAGCTGAAGCCGTCTGTTCGCCAAACCGAATAACTGCTGGATACAATCTATCTGCAACTTTGCCTGCCTGATCGCAAAGTTCGGCTAATCGCAGAAGCCGCCCGAACAAATTCCGATGAAATGGGAAACAACCAACCCGCTGAGACTGGACGAACTGCCTTATTGAACTATCTGCAATTCCATGGAAGAAGAC
Organism: Platanthera guangdongensis; assembly: GCA_039583875.1. Classification (NCBI taxonomy): domain Eukaryota; kingdom Viridiplantae; phylum Streptophyta; class Magnoliopsida; order Asparagales; family Orchidaceae; genus Platanthera; species Platanthera guangdongensis. Next base: position 192,013,462 of record CM077148.1, read on the forward strand.
TTCTAGTCGCACTAACCGTGACTTGCTGTAAACCACAACCTGCTATCCGCGAACTGAACCACACTGAGCCAGTACTAGTTGTCTAGTCGCTCGGTGCTAGTTGCACAGTCGGCACAACACAAGTCAACTTCACTTAGTTGCGCGGTTAACAAAGTCTACCGCAAGTTCAAGAAGCGAGTTAAGTTCTCACTGTTCCCGTTATAAATAACGAGCCGAAGACCCCTATTTATAGGTGACCAGGGGGCACGATCACCGCCCATAAGAGATAGGGTAACCGCCCATCAAACTGTGGTTAACAACAACAACTCACACATCAGTGCGAATACCAGAACCTGACTGCAAAGCCGGGTTGCAAAAAACCAACCTGGCGATTTGAGAAATAAGTCGCGCAACCACGTGCGGTCTCCACGAATTAGGCAACCAACACAGATTGGCACTTAGGCAGCTTGGACAAGTTAACAACACCATCGACCTCCAGCTATAGACCACGCAGACAAACCACATCGAGCTAAGAGGTTAACATCCACTAATCGCGCTAGCCGCGCAGCTTCCACATGAACCAGAAAACCCACAAACTCAGCGGTCCCCGCTTTCTCCCAATCCAGAACGCCAAAGTCGCGGTTAGCCAACCTCTAACCGCCAGGTTACAACTCCAGGGAGATTGCTGAGACAAACTGCAGGAAAAGAATACTAGCCAAAAAATGGCTACCCACCAACACCTAACCGCACGATTAGTGCGTTCTGTGCGGTATGCACAATTCAGACCGCCACTTTTACTTCAACATTTTCAACACTCCCACTTGAAGTGTAAGTGAAAACCAGACCGAGCAATCCTCGTAACCGCACAAACTATCCCTTCAACAGCAGCTTTGTGAAGATGTCCGCGACGTTGTTCTGGCTCTGCACATACTCTACCATCAGAGATCCCTTCAGCACCTTATCCCGAACGAAATGATACTCAATCTCGATGTGCTTTGTCCTCGCGTGATGAACTATATTATTAACCAGCTTGAGATCACTCTTATTATCACCACATAGTAGAGTAGGATCTCGCACCTCCTCATGGATGTTACACTAACCTCCGAAGCTAGATGACCTCATGAGCTGTCAAGACCAAAACCTTGTATTCCGCTTTTGTAGTGGAGACAAACACCAAATCCTGTTTCTTGTTGCACCACGAGATAGTTGTCGATCCACACAAGAAAACGTACCCAGATGTCGATTTCCGATCGTCGGTATCTCCCCCATAATTAACATCTGTGTAACCGTGCAGGTTGAAACTTGTGTCCCTCTTATAAAATGACTCATATTAGAGGTGAACTTCACGTACTTCAAAATGCTCTTTGCCGCTACTATATGAGGCTTCTGCGGCTCCTGCATATACCGACCTACTCGACCCACATCATAAGCGATATCCGGTCTTGTAATCGTCAAGTATATAAGACTCCCAACCAGATCCTGGAACACCAAGGGATCTAGAAGAACCCGTCTCTCATCCCGCCGAAGTTTTAGACCGACCTCCTGTGGAGTAGAGCTGCTCTTCCCCTCGCACATACGGAATCACTTAACGATCCGCTCCGCATAGGCTTTCTAGGAAACAAGCACACCGTTCTTCTTTATATCCACCTCGAGATCAAGAAAATGGTGGAGCTCCCCAAGATCCTTTATCTCGAACTTAATAGCTAGCTCTGCCCTAAGCCTAGCCACCTCCTCCGAGTTTCCCATGACGATCATATCGTCAACGTACATCATCACCAAGACTTGAAGCTCCACCACCTTCTTGACGAACAGACTCGAATCAGAGTGCGAAACAAAATATTCACAGAACTAGAGGTATTCTGCAATCTTCTAATACTATGCCTGTGGCGTCTGCTTTAAGACATAAAAGACCTTCTTGAGCTTACAGACGTGTCCTGAATGTTCTTCAAAAACATAAACAGGTGATTGCACCATAAAGATATCTTTGTTAATCTCGTCGTAAATGAAAGCATTATTCACGTTGTGTTGCCAAATCCTACCCTTGGCAAGCCGCAAAACAATCACCACCCAAACTGAAGTCATCTTGTCCACTAGACTAAACGTCTCCTCATAGTTTTTCCCGTACTGCTGTGAGAACTCCCGAGCTACAAGGAAAATCTTGTACCGCTCGTTACTGTTGTCGGCCTTTTTCTTGAGCTTGTACACTCACTTGTAGGTCACATGAGTGATGTCATCGACCTTAGGCACAAGATCCTAAGTCTTGTTCTTCTTGAGGGTGGCTATCTTCTCATCTATGACATCTTCTTACTCCTTAATCACAATGACGTTCTCAAAGCATGATGACTCCCGTTCATGCAAGGGACCCGCAAAGAAACATGAGATGAAACTCACCATGTTCTCGTTCCTATACCGAGCTGGTGCAATAATGATCCTTTTGGACCTCTGCAGGGCTTGACCCTGATCCACTACTTCCGTTGCTTCTTCTGATCTAGCTTTCCTCTCGGGCACACTTGGAGCATCACTCGCCTTGCTTCCAGATCCAGAAGCACTTACTCCAGAGCTGGATGTAGCTGGAGCTCCTGGAGACACGGACAACTCCACCAGAAAATCTTGAGTAGCTTCTTGCCCTCCGTCTACCCTGCTCTCATGTAGTTCCACAGATGACTACCCTGATATGACGTCAATTCGTTAAATACCACATCGCTGGAGACAACAAACTTCCGTGTCTCAGGATCTATGTACTTCCAATCCTTCTTCCTCTCATCATAGCCGATGAAGACTAACATCTTTGCTTTCGCATTTAGCTTCGTCCTGAGAGCATCTGGAATATGCACATAGCAGGTTGACCTGAAATCTCGAAGATGTTCCACGATGGGCTTCTCATTAAACATCAGCTCCTGTGGATACTTTATATTGTTGGGACTTAGGGACATCTAGTTGATGACATAGGCTCCACAGACCATTCCCTTACGTGATCAAAGTCTTGGAGTTGGTTGAATGCCTTTCCCGAAATATCTCAATCCTTTTTTGCTCATAGAAATGTGCCGCTGACACAGTTGCTCCTGGAGTGAACAAATAGGGCTTAGCTGATCTTCTCACTAAAGAGTCAACATGAACAATGAAAATTTGACCAGATTTTTTATGCGTGATCCGTCTTTCAATAGACATACATTTTCACAAAGGAATTGTCCATGGCTAACTCTTGTCCATCCCTCTTCATAATAATCGTGATGGTAATTCAAATGGAATTCATTTCAAGATTTTTTTCCTAGATGAAAATAGGCCCGGAGAATTCCTTTGGAGTGAAGCTAACACTTGCAGGTCTCCGTCAGATAACAGATCTACCTCTTTGCAATTCCGTCCTGTTGTGGAGTATGCACACAAGTAAGCACTCTCCTGATTTCATGCTTCCTACTGAAGTTAGAGAACTCGTTTGAGTTGAACTCTCTTACATTGTATGTTCTCAACTTCTTTATTCGTAGATCGAGTCGGCCTTTCACGAGCTCACTGAACATCACAAATTTCTGAAACGCCTCTGACTTCTCCTTCACGAAGTATACCCAAGTATATCTAGTGAAGTCATAAGCCAAAACCAACATATATCAGCTTCCTCCAAGATTGGGATTGATGGTCGGTCCCATCAGGCCACCGTGGATGCATTCCAACGACGCTTTACACTTAGTCAGTGACTTGTCAAATGGAAGGCGATGAGCCTTTCCATATTGACACCCCGCACATACATGATTGTCGCTCAAGGACGAAAGACTGGGCAGGCCTTTTATCAGGACTCTTGACGTCATAGTCTTTAACTTATCCATCCTAACATGCCCCAGCCTTTCATGCCATATAGTTGCGCTATCGTTGACCCTCATCTTCTCAACGTAGGAACTTGTCGACATCACGAACAAGTCCCTAACCCGTCTCCCAACATGAGTTACGTCAACCTTCACGGCTGACACATTTAAGAGAAATTTCACTTCTATCGAGCCAAACAGAACGTGATACCCAACGTCTACTGCGTTGGTCACGAAGAACAAGTTTTTCTTCATTCCAGACACGTGATAAACACTTCGCAAAGTGAGAGGCCCTTTATCACTGCCTAATGAAACTGTACCCTCATTCTCGAACGCATGCACAATATCTCAACAGTAAAATATCATCATTACCTGAGTATGCCTACAGAGAAGAGAACTTTAACTCGTCCCCGGTGAGATGATGTCCACACCTCGAGTCAACGATCTTGTCATCCTTGAAGTTGGCAGAGACCATGTCACGAACAGTTGTTGCAGATATATCTGCATGAATGCATTCCTCCATCCACTTTCATCATCCCTGAATTCAGCTTCTTCTTTTCCTGCATTGTGCCCCGACTGAAGATTAACTCTACAGCCCTACCTGATATGACCAAGCTTATTGCACCTGTAGCATCTTGGTCCTTTCTTCCTCCCTTCATCCTGCTTAGGAGCCTTGCTCCTTTCCTACTCTGATGAAGTTGATGGATCATCTTCTATATGTGTCTTCTTCTACCTATCTCATCTCTTTTTCTTTTTACCAGAATAAAGAATCTCACTATCTCCTCCTGAGATAATGCATCCAGTCATCTGCATTGTCAATCTCTCCTACAAAGCAAGTAGATTTTCCAACTCCAGCAACGATGGTTGATTGGCCCAGTCTTGCACAGACGTAATAAGACCACATATTCCTTCCACAAGCCGCGGATATTGTGGCTCTTCAGTTTCGCCTCTGAGATATGCTCTTCCGGGTCCAATGCTGAAATTTCAGCACAAAGGTTCTTCATCTTCAAGAACAAAAATGAAATGAACAGCTCCCCATGAGTTGCTTTCGCCAATTCATTCTCCAAGAATTGTACCCGAGCTACATTCTTTTTATTGAATATGTCATCCAAGGCCGTCCACATCTCATCATCATTACCTGAGTATGCCTGCAGAGAAGAGAACTTTAACTCGTCCCCGGTGAGATGATGTCCACACCCCGAGTCAACGATCTTGTCATCCTTGAAGTTGGCAGAGACCATGTCACGAACAGTTGTTGCAGATATATCTGCATGAATGCATTCCTCCATCCACTTTCATCATCCCTGAATTCAGCTTCTTCTTTTCCTGCAGTGTGCCCCGACTGAAGATTAACTCTACAACCCTACCTGATATGACCAAACTTATTGCACCTGTAGCATCTTGGTCCTTTCTTCCTCCCTCCATCCTGCTTAGGAGCCTTGCTCCTTTCCTACTGTGATGAAGTTGATGGATCATCTTCTATATGTCTCTTCTTCTACCTATCTCATCTCTTTTTCTTTTTACCAGAATAAAGAATCTCACTATCGCCTTCTGAGATAATGCATCCAGTCATCTGCATTGTCAATCTCTCCTACAAAGCAAGTAGATTTTCCAACTCCAGCAACGATGGTTGATTGGCCCAGTCTTGCACAGACGTAATAAGACCACATATTCCTTCCGCAACCCGCGGATATTGTGGCTCTTCAGTTTCGCCTCTGAGATATGCTCTTCCGGGTCCAATGATGAAATTTCAGCACAAAGGTTCTTCATCTTCAAGAACAAAAACGAAATGAACAGCTCCTCATGAGTTGCTTTCGCCAATTCATTCTCCAAGAATTGTAGCTGAGCTACATTCTTCTTATTGAATATGTCATCCAAGGCCGTCCACATCTCAGCAGCCGACCTACATCCAATGATATGGTCGAAGAGCTCCGGTGCGATTGTCTGCTTTAGAGTAAACCCCGCCTTCACATTTGTTCTCCTTCAAGCCCCCGTTGTCTCAGCATTCCCTCCAACAACAACAACCCCTTACCCGTCGTCTCCACACACAACCTCCCGAAGGTTCTCGCCAAAAAGATAGCTCTACATGCAAAATCTCCTTTTTTAAAGTTGGTATGCGTCAGGAGCTCAATTCCCAGACTTCTTACATAACCGGCTTACATTGTTGTAACTATGGTTCACTTAAGACTTCCAATGGATTAACACATCTCTGAGGTTGATCACTTCTAACTCCTCTGTCCTTCTGATACCATGTAAAATTTTGTGAACCCGTGAAAATCGCAAGAACACTCAATCAAAGCAAGCCAAATAAATCAGAAACAGTATAAGAACAAGAGTTGTAATTGAATCAACTGTCTCCTTTACAATGTGAGACATACATTACGAGACATGATTTCACAATGTAACTGATGGAAACAACCAAAAAGTACAAGAGAAATCGGCCGGTCAGAACTCCCAGACCGCCTAGCCTCAAACTGCAAGCTGAAGCCGCTTGTCCGCCAAACCGAACAACTGCTGGATACAACCTGTCCGCAACTCTGCCCGGCTGACCGCAAAGATTGGCTAAATGCAGAAGCCGCCCGAACAAATGCTGATGAACTGAGAAACAACCAACCTGCTGAGACTGGGCAATTTGCCTTATTGAACTATTCGCAACTCTGAGGAACAAGACTTCTAGTCGCACTAACCACAACTTGTTGTAAACCACAACTTGCTATTCACGAACTGAACCACACTGAGCCATTACTAGTTGCCTAGTCGCTCAGTGCTAGCCGCACAGTCTGGACAACATAAGTCGACTTCACTTAGTCGCATGGTTAACAATGTTTAACTGCAAGTTCAAGAAGCGAGCTAAGTTCTCACTGTTCTCGTTATAAATGACGAGTCGGAGACCCTTATTTATAGGCGATCAGGGGAGTGCGGTTATTGCCCATAAGCGATAGGGTAACCACCCATCAAACTGCGGCTAGCAGCAACAACTCGCACATCCGTGTGAACACTAGAACCTGACCGCAAAGCCGGGTTGCAAAGAACCAACCTGGCGACATGAGAAACAAGTCGTGCAACCACGTGCGGTCTCCGCGAACTAGGTAACCAACATAGACTTGACACTTAGGCAGCTTGGCCAAGTTAACAACACCAGCGGCCTCCGACTATAGAACGCGCAGACAAGCCACAACGAGCTCAGCGGTTAACCACCACTAACCGCTCTAGCCGCGCGGCTTCCACACGAGCCAGAAAACCCGCAAACTCAGCGGTCTCCCAATTCAGACCGCCAAAGCTGCGGTTAGCCAATCTCTAACCGTCCGGTTACAACTCCAGGGAGCTTGCTTAGACAGACTGCAAGAAAAGAATACTAGCCAAAAAATGGCTACCCGCCAACACCTAACCACGCGGTTACTACGGTCTGTGCGGTCTGCACAATTCAGACCACCACTTCCACTTCAACATTTTCAATATGCCGCTCTCCATAACACGCCCCTGCACGCTGTTCAACATACGCCCATGTGCACCCTTCAAAAGTCCCCTGTACTCCGCTAAACATATCACACTATTGTGCACCCCTCCTTAGATGTGTGCCCCGAGCTCCAAGCTCCAGAATCACATGTCTTGTGCGCCGCTGACGTGATCGCTCTCTCACACGCGCTCTCTCACACGCGCGCTCTCACACGCTGCTGAACATTCCTCAACTTACTTGTGCATCCCTCAACTTACTGTGCCCCAATGCGCTGCTCAAGTTGTCGTGCTTGTGACTGCTCAGCATGTCGCACCCTTGCGCTTCCCTCGATTAAATTTCATGATTTACTGTCCCCAAAAAAATTCGATTGAAAAAAACTTCATCATAACTCCCTCAAGAAACGCTCACAAATAACAATTCAGATTAAAAAAACATACTCACGAATCGAACTTCAGCTCTACTGCGATAAAAAGCGAAAAACTCTAATTTGAGCTTCATTTACTCCCCAGAAGTTGAATTTTTTATTTCTCTTTCAAGCTCTATTTTTACAGGAATCACAATGAGAGCCTCATTTTTAACTGGATGCATCTCTCTAGATTTTTATCGTTGAATGACAGCACTCCTAAAATATTAACTAAGTTTTGGTTTCTTTTCCCTTAAATTTGATTGCAGAACTCCAGAATATTTTAAAAAATTGTAAAATAATTTAGAATATTTTGGTACTTTTTACGTGCAAATCAGTTTCGTCTATGTGCAATATGCGCTTTCAAAAAAATTGTCAAAACAGTTATGTGCAATCCGATTTATTACGGGTTCACAAGTCTTATTGGTTTCATAGTTTGATTTGCACTTAACCTGATTTGCACATAAAACACCCATATTTTAAAAGTGCGTGGAATCTTTTTTGCGAAATAAAAGTGTGGAAAATTTCTACAATATTTTTGAATTTTAGAAAATAATTTAGAATATTCTTGAATATTATTGAATAAATTAAAATGTTATTAGAGTTTTCCTTTGTTGGTAGAGAAAACCTTATGAAGATTATAAAAAAAATGAAGAATGTTCATTTGAGGGGGCAATCTAAGAAGTAATGCAATGTAAGCAAGTCATCAAGTAGTCAAAAAGTTCAATAATTTTGAGGTTGTGAATGAAGTTTCAAGTATTTTTTTTCTTTAGTGTTCTCCCTCTACATAATATATTTGTGTTAATAATTTCGCTGCTCGAAAAAAAAAGATGGGATTGAGGCTTCGTTTGGCACGGTGCTAGCGGTCATAAACACATGGGTTAAACCGTCATCCGTTAAAGATCATCTAATAAATATCATTTGTTTGAATATAAAAATGGATGAAGTTTCTTAGGTGGGTGTTAACGAATGACATTCATGTTTATAATTGCCACCACTGTGCCAAAGGGAGCCTGACTTAGGCTTCATTTGATTCGGCGGTGGCGGATCGATCCAGCGGTTGGAAACGGAGTGTTCAAATCGGTGGGGGGAAGTGGTTTCTCCAAACAAAGCTTTTTGGGGCATTTCTCAAGGCGGGCGGGCGGGTGGAAACGGAGCAAACGCCGCCAGAGGTTCATTTGTTTACCCGCCTTCCAGCGGCGTTTGTCCCAAACAGAGCGGCAAAACGCTGAACCAAATACTGTTGCGAAGGGAGAAAAAGAAAAGCTAAGGCTTCATTTGGTTTAGCGGTGGCGGGAGGAGCAAGCGGGTCTAAACAGAGCTTTCATGTTAGGATCGTGACACCTCACACGCGCACGGATCGTCCGGATCGCGCCACGTCGGCGATCCGTGGGAGGAGTTAATTCCAAATCCGGGAAAGCTTGTTTTGGGAAGACTATGTTTAGAAAGCTACTGAGGCCGATTAAATTCTGAAATCCCCATTTTAGGAAGATCATTTGTGGTCGGGTATCTCATTCCAATATTAGGATTTCTCTCCTATTCAGATGGGTGAGTTATTGCTGCTTATTGTGGGTCTAATTGCTTCCTAAAATTGGATTTAACTCATAATTAGAGAAAGCTAACTGCCATTATAAATTGGGGGGGGGGGGGTCATTTGTCTTACCGATGAGAGAGATCAGGCCATCAACAGAGAGAAAATTTGTGAGATCCAAACTGTGAAACCAACGGGAGGAAGAGTTGTTGGAGTTGTGTTCCGGCGGCTTCGGCTTCCTCTCAGGCAGCGACGGCGGGTCTTGGGCCCGGTGGCAGAGCAGCAACGAGACAGGCATCAGGCGCGGCGGCGAAGGAGCACAGTGGTTTGGAGGGAGTTCCGGCCGAGCTTGGCGCGCGCATTTTGGTTGCTCAGGAGGAGCAACGTTCCGGACGACAGCGCTGTCGGAAATCCGACAGCTCTAGTTTCAGTTTTTTGTTTTGCCTTTTGTTTCCTTTCTCTGTTCGACCCATTGAGGTCTATTGTAATCGGTAACTTTCTGACTTTAGTGGATCTTATCCGACGCGTTCTCCCCGTGGAGTAGGAGTCTCATACTCCGAACCACGTAATCTTTTGTGTCGTCTGTGTATGCTAGAATCTCGTTCCGTATTTTATTTTGCGCGATACTGGTTCTTGCTCATTCGTGAAATTCCGTTGCGCTACCGCGGCTTAACTCGATCCGATTTCACAATAATTGGTATCAGAGCGGAGGTTGCGCGGGGGTGATCGTCTGGACGTTCCGGTTCTAGATTTGGGTCAACGGTGGGTGACGTCATTGGTCCGCTCCCTATCTTCTCAGATCAGTTCCGCGAATATCATCTTGATCGCCCAGTAGCTCTGCGAGCAAGACAATGTCGGCAAAATTCGAGATTTCTAGGTACGACAGCAAGATTGATTTTGGCCTTTGGCAGAAGCGCATAAAGGCCGTTCTCGTCCAGCAAGGTCTTCACAAGGCTCTCCTCGGCAAGGAGAAGTCCGGGAAGAAGGACGACAAATGGGAGGAGCTCGATCTAAAGGCCATCAACACGATTCAGCTGTGTTTGGCCGATGAGGTGATGTACAACGTGGTGGGTGCTGAGACGACGACGGACTTGTGGAAGAAGCTTGAGGAGCTATATATGTCCAAGTCGCTGACGAATAAGCTGTATGTGAAGAAGCAGCTATACAGCCTGAGAATGTCGGAGGGCTCGCAACTGCTAGATCACATGAACGTGTTCAACAAGCTCGTCTCCCAGTTGCGGAGTATGGACGTTAAGGTCGAGGAGGAAGACCAGGCTCTGCTCCTGTTGTCTTCATTGTCGAGGTCCTTCGATCATCTGGTCACCACTATCCTCTACGGGAAGGATACCCTGAAGATGGAAGAAGTGATGACGACGCTGCTCTCGAACGAAACGAGGAGCAAGTCGGGCCCTAGGTCCGACGAGGGCTTATTCGTAAAGAGCAAGGACACATTGAGTGGTAGATCGAGAGGGAAAGGCAAGTGGGAAGACCGACCTAGGGTAAAGTCCGTAGGCAGGAACACGTGTCACTACTGTAAAGAGGAAGTGCACTGGAAGGACAAGTGTCCGAAGCTGAAGCTCAAGGAGCAGGCGCATGGGCCAGATTTGGCTGCGGTGGCATCTGAGGATGAGAGCGATGCCGACGCTCTTCATGCTGCACCCAGCAGTGAGACCACATGCTCCTGGATCTTGGATACAGGATGCACGTTCCATATGTGCCCGAACAGTGAGTGGTTCTCCAGCTTTAGGCAATATGAGGGTGGTCGAGTTCAGATGGAGAATGTTTCAGAGTGTGAGATATCGGGAGTCGGTAACATCAGGATCAGGATGTTTGACGGAGTGGTTAGGACGACCCTCACCGATGTTCGGTATGTGCCCGAGTTGAGGAAGAGTTTGATTTCGTTAAGCACTCTGGAGGCCGCCAGGTATTCTTTTAACAGTAACGGCAGATATTTGGAAGTCAGGAGAGGCGCACAGACAGTCTTGAGAGGAGAGCGTTTCGGATCGCTCTATAGACTGATTGGCACCACGACTGCCAGGGGAGATGCGAGGAGAGAGGTCAAATCGTCTCTCAAGCTACAAGGCACAATAGCATATGCATTTCATGCGATCTCCCTAGACCGCGGTTCCTTCGATAGAGCTATAGAGAGCAGGATCCGCTCTCAGCAGAAAGCTAGGAAGGACCGGCGGAGGAGCAGGGCAGGTTTTGTGGCGAGGGCGTGTGCGCAGAGAGAGGATATTGGCGAAGGTAAAGCTTTTGCATCCGTGGGCGGAGAGTCATCTCAGGAGAGCCCAGACGCCGCAAAGGGAGCCATCCGGCTCAAGGGTCCCACCAGGGAACTCATTATCACTCAGGAGAAGGTGGAGTCGCACAGTGAGAGGTTGAGTACGAGTCGTCTTGCAAAAGACTCGGTCTATAGGGCAAGGGCGAAGCACGTCGGGGTGCGCCACCGGGAGTTGAAGGAGTTCGGTAGAGGTAGAGGGAGGAAGATGTGGGAGATATCCTGGAGGGATATTAGTACGGACTTGCGAGGAAGTCCAGTGACTGGAGTCAAGTTCAAGAGCGGTCTTGACTTGACTCATTCTGATGCGCGTTGATCGCGGTCAGGCCCCAGGGAGAGGGGGGCTCGTAGTCGCAGGTAGTAGAGATTTAAGCTGAAGGTGGAGTTTCGTTTGCGTGAGGCGTCAAGGTGGAGATTGTTAGGATCGTGACACCTCACACGCGCACGGATCGTCCGGATCGCGCCACGTCGGCGATCTGTGGGAGGAGTTAATTCCAAATCCGGGAAAGCTTGTTTTGGGAAGACTATGTTTAGAAAGCTACTGAGACCGATTAAATTCTGAAATCCCCATTTTAGGAAGATCATTTGTGGCCGGGTATCTCATTCCAATATTAGGATTTCTCTCCTATTCAGATGAGTGAGTTATTGCTGCTTATTGTGGGTCTAATTGCTTCCTAAAATTGGATTTAACACCTAATTAGAGAAGGTTAACTGTCATTATAAATTGGGGGGGTCATTTGTCTTGCCGATGAGAGAGATCAGACCATCAACAGAGAGAAAATTTGTGAGATCCAAACTGTGAAACCAGCGGGAGGAAGAGTTGTTGGAGTTGTGTTCCGGCGGCTTCGGCTTCGTCTCAGGCAGCGGCGGCGGGTCTTGGGCCCGGTGGCAGAGCAGCAAGGAGACAGGCATCAGGCGCGGCGGCGAAGGAGCACGGTGGTCTGGAGGGAGTTCCGGCCGAGCTTGGCGCGCGCATTTTGGTTGCTCAGGAGGAGCAACGTTCTGGGCGACAGCGCTGTCGGAAATCCGATAGCTCCAGTTTTAGTTTTTTGTTTTGCCTTTTGTTTCCTTTCTCTGTTCGACCCATTGAGGTCTATTGTAATCGGTAACTTTCTGACTTTAGTGGATCTTGTCCGGCGCGCTCTCCCCGTGGAGTAGGAGTCCCATACTCCGAACCACGTAATCTTTTGTGTCGTCTGTGTATGCTAGAATCTCGTTCCGTATTTTAATTTGCGCGATACTGGTTCTTGTTCATTCGTGAAATTCCGTTGCGCTACCGCGGCTTAACTCGATCCGATTTCACAACACTTTCAAACCGGAGGGGGGAGGTGGGGGTCAAAACAGAATGGTGGGGGCGTTTCCTCCTTCCTACGAGTGCAAATGGAGCAAACGGAGACGGAGTTTCGTTTGGTTACCCTCCGTCCGGTGGCGTTTGCTCCAAATGCCGTCCAAAAATGCTAATACTTCATTTGATTCGGCGGTGGTGGGTCGATCCGGTGGGTGGAAACGGAGTGTTCGAAACGGAGGGGGGAGGTGGCTGCTCCAAACGGAGCTTTTTGGGGCGTTTCTCAGGACGGGCAGCTGGAAACGGAGCAAATGCTGCTAGAGGTTCATTTGTTTACCCACCTTCCGATGGCATTTGCCCCAAACGGAGCAGCGAAAAGCGGAACCAAATAGTGCCTATAAGTCGGGTCCCGGGGGTGTGTTGTGCGAGCACCGTGCAGTGCGGGATCGTGTGGCTGCGAGTGCATCAGATCTCACGCGCACACATCTTAAAGATGTGCACGCATCTCCGCGCGAGATCTGATGCACTCGCAGCCACACGATGCCGCACTGCACCGTGCTGTGCAAATTCCGCACAGCACACCCCTCGGACCCCTATAAGTCTAAGGCTGGGCGCAGAATCTATACTTACAATGCCCTGGCAAAAAATTGGATTCGGATCTAACTTAAAACATACTATTTAAATAAAAAAATGATAATCGGATAGAAAACGCTACAGGAAATGCCACACAGCATTTGCCGGGTTGTGGGGGGAAGGCAATGAATTGGGCCGGAATCTATCCAGCCTCGACACAAGGCAGCGTTTCACGGGATCTTGATTGTCCGAGCGCGCAGATTGAAGCCACGTGTGCAACCGCTCTGATGAAGCACGTGACAAGCGGGCACGTGGATGACGCTTTATGGCACGAGATTCTACCACGTGTACACCCGACAGCAGCTTGGCGTATCTCGGGATGCCCGAGAGCTTTGACGGCCCTCTGACGTCGTCACTAGGACATTAACAACTTACGGGACAGATGACACGTGGGACGTGACCCCAGAATATTTGATCGCACGACTAATTTGTGATCCTACACCCTCACTCCGCAATATCGCAAGATCATAAAATAAGGCTATTGTTAACTGGAATTCGGTTTTGGCAATTCGCATCTCATTGTTAAACGTAATTCAAAAATATAATTGTATCTCATTTTTTTTCTTGCCACATCTCGATATTTTTCTTGATGCGCCCGAATATATCCTTCAGTAGTGTACGTGAGACGGTTAATAGAGTAGTATTGGACGATGATTTCTCTCAGGTAATATATTTTTTTTCCATTTTTAGAAAATCTGGAACGAAAAACCCATTTGATATATTTTCTCCATTTTTAGGTTTGGGTACCTGAAGGAATCACTGTTAATTGGAGAGAAAGGTGGCGTGAGGAAGAAGCAACAGGTGAGAGCGTCGAATGTCGGTGCTAGTAGGGGAGATGAGAGCGGCTTGACGAATAAGGGGACACGGGCAACGACGGAAGGAGCATGCTGGAAGGAGTGCCGACTTGGTAACCGAAGAGGAAGATGGCCCAAGGAAGATGCCAGAGACGGGAGCAGCTCGGCGAAGAGGAAGACGGGGTGAAGCTTCTGCAAAATGGGGGAGATGTGGTGCGAGTAAAGTTTTAGAAAAAAGTTTTTTAGAACAAAATGGGAGTGCGGATAGTCATATGAAGGGTGCGGTTAACCATCACCTAAAATAAATTGCCCGTTTTGAAATTCTAATCGCTATTTTGTGATCCCACGCGATCATTTTGTTGCTTACTAATCCTCCTTATTTTAATAGGGCGATGTTATTGGCATACAAGTTTAGCTATAGGTAGATCATTATTAATGATAAATCAAAATAAAAACCAAGGAGATGGACATGTGAACTTGTAAAATGATTGTTATTAGAGCATCTTCAATGGGGATCTCTATATTTAGAGATTCTCATTGTACCATGTTCTTCAAATATGAAGGACATGGTATGAGCAACTTCAATCATGTTCTCCATATTTAAAGAACATGATATTTTTAAAAGCTATATAGGTATATATATGTTGTTTTGATGCTCAATCCGAACCGGACCGGTCCAGCTGGACCGGTTCAGTCGGTTTGCCCTATTGCTATATATATTATATACAGGAGATAAATCGAATCAGAAAATCTAACCAAATCGATTGTATCCGTTGGGAGAAAAAGCGGTTCAGCGGCATCCGATGATTTCATCGGGCGGAAGAACAGGAGACGAGCGGCGGCATCGGAGCGGCGGCTTCGGGACGTGGTTTAGCGGCGATCTTGGAGATCCGGAGCGGCGGCAAAGAGCGGCGGCATCGGGCGAGGTTCAGCGGCGGCTTCACCCCGATCGCGGCATCCGGCGACAGTAGGGATCAAGATCGAGCGATCGGCGGGCGGTTCTTCTCCGACGACAGCAGGAACCAAGATCGGCGGCGGGCGGTCCTTCTCCGGCGACTTCGGCAAGGGATCGGGATACCCAATCTATACCCGATCTAGGGTTTCGTCTTCGGCGCCTTCCAAGATCCGGCGGCGGCAAGGGATCGGGATACCCGATCTATACCCGATCTAGGGTTTCGTCTTCGGCGACTTCCAAGATCCGCCGGCGACTAGATCGGCAGAGGCGTCTCCTTCTTCTCCGACGACATCAAGGCTGCAACGGTCTCACGCTAGCAGCGTCCAGGGGCGAGGAAGAGGGCAGCGGCACCGATCGATTTTTTGGGCGTTTTTCTCCGGCGACAGCTCCGGCGGCGGCAGCGCATAGGGGAGTTTTCTTCCCTCTCTTTTTTCTTGTTGTTCTTCATTTCCTATTATAGGTTAGTGTCGATCCGTGGAGGATCGTTGAGTGTCTGTGTTGTAATCGAACAATATTTTTTGGTTAGTGGATCCGGCGCACTCTCTCCGTGGATATAGGAGCTTAACTCCGAACCACGAAAATCTCTTGTGTTTGTGGTGTTTTGGAATCTTTTACTCTTGTTTCTTTGGTGTGCGCCATTATTTCCTCAAAATTTGCTTCCGTTGCTATTGTCCGCGACGAGTTCCGTACTCGCGGACCGGTGCCAATTGCACAACAATTTGTATCAGAGTGAGGTTCGTCCTTCGGACCAGTGAGCAAATTCAATGGCGGCCAAATTCGAGATTCCAAAATATGATGGCAAGATTGATTTCGGTCTTTGGCAAAAGCGCATAAAGGCCGTACTCGTACAGCAGGGACTTCACAAGGCACTCCTTGGACAGGAGAAGGCCAAGGTGAAGGACGATGACGAGTGGGATGAGCTGGATCTCAAGGCCATCAGCACCATACAGCTGTGCTTGGCAGATGTGGTCATGTACAATGTAGTCGAGGCGCAGACTACAACGGATCTATGGAAAAGGCTCGAAGAACTTTATATGTCCAAATCGCTTACGAATAAGCTATATGTTAAGAAACAACTGTATAGCTTGAGGATGTCCGAGGGAACGCAGTTGTTGGACCATATGAATGTGTTCAACAAGCTGGTATCCCAGCTGCGGAGTATGGATGTGAAGGTCGAGGAGGAAGTCCATGCTCTTCTCCTCTTGTCCTCACTCCCGAGACCGTTCGATCATTTAGTCACCACCATCTTGTATGGAAAGGATACCCTTAAGATGAAGGAAGTGGTGACGATGCTTCTTTCAAATGAGAAGAGGAGTGGTTCTGGATCGAGGGCGAGCGAGGGTCTGCTCGTGAAGAGTAGAGACCCATCCCGAGGGAGATCGAAGGAGCGAGGCAAGAAGGACTCTCAACCCAGATCGAAGTCCAGAGGCAAGAACAATAAATGCCACTTCTGCAAGGAGGAGGGGCATTGGAAGGTGAACTGCCCTAAGAGGAAACTCAAGGGGAAAGCACCTGAGCCTCAGCAGACTGCTATAGCAGCCAGGTACGATAGCGATGCAGATGTTTTGCACGTGTCACAGATTCATGAGATCACAGATGAATGGATCATGGACACTGGGTGTTCATACCACATGTGCCCATGTAGAGAGTGGTTTACCACTTTCAGGGAGTGCGATGGCGGTCTGGTCCTGATGGGAAACAACTCTGAGTGCAGGACTATGGGGATCGGGACTATCCGGATCAGAATGGGGATCGGGACTATCCGGATCAGAATGTTTGATGGAGCGATTCGGACACTCGCCGATGTGAGGTATGTGCCTGACCTAAGGAAGAGCTTGATCTCCTTAGGTACCTTAGAGGCAGCCGGGTATTCCTATACCGGCGAGGGAGGATTTATCAGGGTGAAGAGAGGCGCGCTAGTAGTCATGAAGGGGGAGCGTACTGATACGCTTTACAGGTTGATAGGCACCACGATAGCTGGTGATGCGGCCGTTGCCGCGATGTCTGATGAGGATACCTCTGCGCTATGTCATGCTAGGCTTGACCACATGAGTGAGAGAGATCTCGTAGAGTTGCATAGGAGAGGACTCCTAAAGGGAGTCAAAACATGCAGACTTGACTTCTGTGAGACCTGCGTTTTAGGAAAGCAGCACAAGGTCAAGTTTATGACATCGAGTCGGCGCAGTAAGGACGTCCTTGAGTATATTCACTCGGATGTATGGGGGCCAGCCCCGGTGCCATCACTTGGAGGCGCAAGTTATTTCGTGACGTTCATCGATGATTACTTCAGGAAGGTTTGGATCTACTTCCTCAAACAAAAATCCGAAGTGTTTGAGAAGTTCAAGATCTGGAAGACCCAGGTGGAAAATCAGATGGGGAAGAGGGTGAAGTATCTGAGATCCGACAACGGTGGCGAATACACATCGTCGGAGTTTCATGGGTATTGTGATCAGGAGGGTATCATTAGGCACTTCACCATCCCTGGCACGCCGCAGCAGAACGGCGTCGCCGAAAGGATGAATAGGACGCTTCTAGAGAGGGTCAGGTGCATGCGTCTATACGCAAACCTACCCAAGCCCTTCTAGGCTGAGGCAGTGAGCACTGCACGGTATCTAGTGAATCTATCTCCATCGATGTCACTAGATTTAAAGTGCCCACAGGAAGTATGAACAGGTACGCCAGTCACGTATTCTGACATCTATATCTTCGGTTGTCCTGTATACACCCTGATGCTGGACACAGAGCGGACGAAGCTTGATGCTAAGTCTAGGAAGTGCATTTACTTGGGTCGAAAGAGCGGCACCAAATGATTCAAGTTGTGGAATCCCGAGACCAAAAAGACTGAGGTGAGGCGCGATGTGGTGTTTGATGAGGATTCTATATTGAAGAAGTCTCAGCCCCAAGCGAAGGAGGTGGAGGAGACTCCGAGTCCACCAGTGGAGGTGGAGCTCGAGAGTAGTAGCAGAGCTGCAGATAGGGGAGTGGAGCATGAGGGTACTAGCAGGACCGATCATCAGGATGATTCATCCGAATCTGATGGATCAGACACTGTACAACCCGCTCAGGAGGAGCCGTATACGATTGCCAGGGGAAGGGCTAGGAGAGAGGTCAGAGTGCCTCTCAGGCTACAGGATTCTGTAGCATACGCTTTCCAGATTATCTCCTCCGACCCTAGATCCTACAAGGAAGCCATCAAGAGCAAGGAAAACTCTCAGTGGATGGCAGCCATGGAGGAAGAGATCGAGTCTCTCCACAAGAATAGAACTTGGGAGCTGGTGTATCTCCTGAAAGGAGCTAAGGCGATTAGCTCCAAATGGGTATTCCGGAAGGAGTCTACTTCCGGGAAGGACCCCTGGAGATACAAGGCCAGGTTCGTCGCGAAAGGCTTTGCGCAAAAGAAAGACATAGATTTCGATAAAATTTTTTCGCCTGTCGTAAAGCATTGCTCCATTAGGTTATTGCTCGCCTTAGTGGTACTCCACGATATGGAGTTGGAGCAATTGGACGTGAAGACTGCATTTCTTCACGGAGTCCTAGATGAGGTGATCTATATATTGCAGCTTGAGGGGTTTGTGAAACCCGGCAATGAAAAGAAGGTGTGCAAGCTTAGAGCATCTCTCTACGGCTTGAAGCAATCACCGAGGATGTGGAACCGGAGGTTCGATGTCTTCATGGCTTCATTGGGGTTCACCAGGAGTCAGTACGACACTTGTGTGTATTTTAGATTCCTGGCGAATGGGGATATCTTAATTCTGATGTTGTACGTCGATGACATGTTAATCGCGTGCAAATTAGCCCAGGAGATCTTCTTATTGAAGGAGAAACTGCGCTCGGAGTTCGAGATGACAGATCTCGGACATGCGCAGAAGATCCTTGGGATGGAGATTCGTCGAGACAGAGAGCGCGACATGCTCTGACTATCTCAAACTGGGTATATTAAGCAGGTATTGGAGAAATTCAGTATGAGTGACTCCAAGACTGTCTCAACCCCCTTGGGACAGTATTTTCGGTTATCGTCCATTCAGTGCTCTACCACTGAGAAGGGACGACATGAGATGCTGAGTGTACCGTATGCGAATGCGGTGGGGTGCCTAATGTATGCGATGATCTGCACTAGACCAAACATCGCTCAGGCAGTGAGCGTCGTGAGCAGATATATGGCAAATCCAGGGTGACAGCATTGAGAAGCTGACAAATGGATTTTGCGATATCTGAATGGGACACCCAACATCAGATTACTCTTCAGGAAGAGTGGTGTTGCGGGTGTGTTAGAGGGCTATGTAGATTCCGACTACGCAGGTGACCTAGATAGGAGGTGATCCACGACAGGATACATCTTCCTTCTAGGTGGAGGTCCCATAAGTTGGAAGGCTACTTTGCAGGATATAGTCGCTTTGTCCACTACAGAGGCGGAGTATATCGCTGCGGTGGAGGCCGCGAAGGAAGCCATTTGGCTCAAGGGTCTCACCGTAGAGCTGCAGGTTTCTCAGGAGGCTGTGAAGCTTCATTGTGATAGTCAGAGTGCTATCTGTCTTGCGAAAGACCCGGTCTACCACGCAAGGACCAAGCACATTGACGTTCGTTATCACAAGTTGAGGGAGTTTGTCGGAGGAGGGGACATTCAGTTGCTGAAAGTCCCGACAGAGGAAAACATAGTGGATATGTTGACCAAGCCTCTGACCGGAATCAAGTTCAAGCATTGCTTGGACTTGGCTCATATCGGCTCATGCTGATCGTGCCGGCCCCAGGGAGAGGGGGCTTGTAGTCGCCAGTAGGGGTCTGTGTGTTATAGGCGGTATTTGTGTTCGTGGAGTATCAAGGTGGAGATTGTTGTTTTGATGCTCAATCCGAACCGGACCGGTCCACAGCTGGACCGGTTCAGTCGTTTTGCCCTATTGATATATATATTATATACAGGAGATAAATCGAATCAGAAAATCTAACCTAATCGATTGTATCCGTTGGGAGAAAAAGCGGTTCAGCGGCATCCAGCGATTTCATCGGGCGGAAGAACAGGAGACGAGCGGCGGCATCGGAGCGGCGGATTCGGGACGTGGTTCAGCGGCGATCTTGGAGATCCGGAGCGGCGGCAAGGAGCGGCGGCATCGGGCGTGGTTCAGCGGCGGCTTCACCCCGATCGCGGCATCCGGCGACAGCAGGGATCAAGATCGAGCGATCGGCGGGCGGTTCTTCTCCGACGACAGCAGGAACCAAGATCGGCGGCGGGCGGTCCTTCTCCGGCGACTTCGGCAAGGGATCGGGATACCCGATCTATTCCCGATCTAGGGTTTCGTCTTCGGCGACTTCCAAGATCCGGCGGCGGCAAGGGATCGGGATACCCGATCTATACCCGATCTAGGGTTTCGTCTTCGGCGACTTCCACGATCCGGCGGCGGCTAGATCGGCAGAGGCGTCTCCTTCTTCTCCGACGGCATCAAGGCTGCGCCGGTCTCACGCCAGCAGCGTCCAGGGGCGAGGAAGAGGGCAGCGACACCGATCGGTTTTTTGGGCGTTTTTCTCCGGCGACAGCTCCGGCGGCGGCAGCACATAGGGGAGTTTTCTCCCCTCTCTTTTTTCTTGTTGTTCTTCATTTCCTATTCTAGGTTAGTGTCGATCCGTGGAGGATCGTTGAGTGTCTGTGTTGTAATCGAACAATATTTTTTGGTTAGTGGATCCGGCGCGCTCTCCCCGTGGTTGTAGGAGCTTAACTCCGAACCACGTAAATCTCTTGTGTTTGTGGTGTTTTGGAATCTTTTACTCTTGTTTCTTTGGTGCGCGCCATTATTTGCTCAAAATTTGCTTCCGTTGTTATTGTCCGCGACAAGTTCCGTACTCACGGACCGGTGCCAATTGCACAACATATATATTTATATGTAAATAATATTTATATATTTATATCATTATATGTATACACATATATATATATATATATATATATATATATATATATATATATATATATATATATATATATATAATTATAATTATAATAATAAGAAATTATATCCTCGGCATCGTCATCCTAGTCTCCGGCATGAGACTTTGATTATTTTAAATAATAATTAAAATGTATTCAATATTAATCTCATTTTGTAGGTCTTGAAAAATCGATTTTATTGATATATTATATGTCATATTTGGAGAAATATATTAGAAACTATGATGATTATAAATTTATATAACAATTTTGTAAATAAACAATTAAAGAATTAAAATAATAATAATAATAAATGCAGCCGACCTGCATTTTCTCTTCGCTCCTCTAAATTTAGAGGAGGGGAGAGAAGAACTGCATTTATGCATGTCCATTTACCGACCGATTGGAGTTTTGTTTTGCCAGCAAAAATAGAAAAAAAGGAGAATTTAAAGACCGGTTGGAGATTCTCTTAGCACTACAGTTTTACTAGTCGCAATACGTTTTCTCTTAATTTTTCGTGCTTTTTGGAAATACGTCTTGTGCATGCATTTTTAGGAAAAGTGTTCAACAAAAAAGTTGTAGCTCTCGAAGAGATCTACAACTTTCGTGTTGTACATTTTTCCTAAAAATGCATGCACAAAGCGTATTTTGGAAATACACACAGATTTCGCGTCTTTTAGAAATACGCCTTGTCCAGGCATTTTTAGGAAAAGTGTTCGGCACGAAAGTTGTAGATCTCGAGATCTACAACTTTCGTGCTGAACACTTTCCCTAAAAATGCATGCACAAGACGTATTTCTAAAAGATGCGAAAAATTAGGAGAAAACGTAGTGCGACTAACCAAAACTATAGTGCTAATAACAATCACCTAAAATTTTCCTTATAATAGGCTGTTAATAATAGTCACCTGATGTTTAGGGTGTAAAGGAGAATATGTGATGTACGGGCTCCGTTTGGCATTGTGGTGGCCGTCGTAAACACATGGGTTAAACCGTCATTTATTAAGGGTCACCTAACAAATATTATTCATTTGAACATAAAAGTGAATGAAGTTTCTTCGGTATGTGTTAACGAATGACAATTTAACCCTCATGTTCATGACTGCCGCCACCATGCCAAAGGGAGCGTAATGTCAATATAAACAAAAAGTTAATAATTTTTTTAAAAAAATAATTATGAAATCTTAATGAGATTATTTGTACACATATTTCAAGATTTTATTTATGCATAAAAATGCTTTTACAAATTAGTTTCGGCCGGATTTTGACATTTCGACTGAAGATCGTTTATTATTATTATTATTATTATTATTTTTATATAAATAACTAAAAAGCTGATCGTCTGATCATTGATTGAAGAGCTGACAAGTCATCTGCACGGGAGAATCGTATGTTAAACATACTACAAAACTTCTCTTTAAATTGATGAATCCGGTGGGAAGTTAGAATATGCATACACGTTGAAGTATATTGGATGGAGTTTCTCAAAAGCAGTTCTGTTAAGCTGGAGTTTTTTGTCGTGATCTCGATCGGCTAGCCTACACAATTCTAGTGTTAGAGCATTTTCAATGAGGATCTCTATATTTAGAGATCCTCATTGTAATATGTTCTTCAAATATGAAGAACATGATTAGAGCAACTCCAACCATGTTCTACATATTTGAAGAACATGATATAATTAGATTCTATTTATATTATATATACTATTTCAAAAAAAATGAAGGTATGCAAATAACCAACAATTAAAAATTCATTCAAAAAATTTGGGCTGTCGGATCTATCAGATCTGGACTGCAAAAAACTTTTCCCCAAAAACCCCTCCTCTCTCATGAATACCGAGCCACCTAAAAAACTGCCGATTTTTTTCGCCCAGCCCCGCCCTCCCCCCTCTTTCCAAAGCCGTCGCCGGCGGCCTGACCGGGGCCAACCGACGGGTTCGCCTGACTCCGACGAACCCTCCGGGGGTTGCGGCGGTGGCCCTGCCCTCTCGCCGCCGGACAAACCGCGGCAGGCTCGCTGGTGGCCAGCGAACCTGCTGGTGGGTGCCGGGCAGGCCGCCGGGGGCCGCCGCCCGCGGCATGAGCATTTTACCCGTCTAGGAGGACGGGCACTCACGGGTAGGGCCACCGCCGGTGGTGGCCCTGTCCGCTCGCCGTCGGACAAACCCTGACAGATTCGTCGGTGGTCGGCAAACCCGCTGGTGGTAGTCGAGTAGGCAGCTGGCTGTTGAAGTATTAGACCGGGCGGCCTTGTGGTCTGATCCAGCGGTTTGTTGACCGAGCGGTCTGGCGGTCTCACTCTGGAGCCTGGAGACCGGACGGTCTATCGGTCGCCCATTGCGGCCTGTTCTATCCAGCTGGAGTTGCCGAGCGGTTAACCCATCTGTCTAACCGCGCGGCCTGTGTGGTCTCCTTTATTTCTAGCCGCTCAGTACTGTAAATGTTTAGTCCCACATTGTTTGTATACTCTCTCCCATATCTCCTCCATTCTATATAAGGGAGGTCATACCTTTGTAAATGATATCTTTTTTTTGGATAATAAAATTTCAATTATTCAAAAGTCTATCCGTTTGTTCTTTCTTATTCGCTACTTTCTACATGGTATCAGAGCACACGGTCGTTTCCTCCTGATTGTGTGCGCTCTCTGCTTCTCGCGGCTTGTTTCCGCTTTCCGCGACCTGTCTCGCGGCTTGACTTTACTTCTGTCCGCTGCCTGTTCGCGCGACTTGTTTCTGTCCGCTGCCCTGTTCGCGCGGCTTGTTTCTGTCCGCTGCCCTGTTCGCGCGGCTTGCTTCTCCTTGATTCTCTTCTCCTACTGCTATTCGTCGCCGCGACCTATTTCGTTGTCGCCGCGCTCCTGCTTCTTTCTTGCCTCTCCGACTTCCTAGTCGTTGCGGCCTGTTTCTGTTCACCCGGCCTGCGACTTGTTCTAGTCGCTGCTTTTTTGCCGTCTCTTCTCTTCTGTTCGCTCGGCCTTTTCAGTCCGCGCGACCTCTTCCCCGCTGTGCCTTTGACTGCTTTCTAGCGGCTTGTGTTCGCGCGGCTTCTTCCTTTTCTATCCGCTGCGGTTTCGTGCTGGTTTCTATGACTACTTCTGGTCTCACCACTACTCCTGCCGCTCCTTCTCCACCTCCTCCTTCGGGCAACCTTGGCACCCTGTCTAAGCTTGTGGGCTCCAACTATCCCGATTGGAGCGTTTCTTTCACTTTTCTCCTTCGCTCTCAACGCAAGCGTCATCACCTCACCGATGACCCTCCTCCTCGTACCTCTCCTGAGTTTGATGACTGGGATGCGAGTGATGCTCTTGTCCGCACCTGGCTGGCCAACAGCCTTTCTGATGAGTGCCTTCCCGTCATTCGCCATGATGAGACGATCAAGGCCGCCTGGCTTCACCTCGCTGCTCTCTATTCGAAGGGGGGCCAGACGTCCCGCATTTACACTCTCTATGCGGACCTCTTCGCCTGCCCTTCCATGTCTCCTGCTACGGCCTATCAGCAGGTTCAGGCTCTTGGTGCTGAAATCCTCCAGAATCGCCCCTTCTCCGCGGACTTGGCCGACCAGCACAAACACTTCCAGGAACTCCTGGTTGTTTGTTATCTTCTTTGTCTTCCCGATTCTTATGATATGATCCGCCAACAGATCTTGGGTGAGGCGGAATCTCCTACTTTGGATGCCACTGCGGCTCGCATTGCCGCTGTTACTTCACTGCTCCAGCGGCCTCTGTTGGCCTCCCCCCTTCCCAGGACTCCTTTGCTCATCAAGCTCAGAGGGGGGCCCTAGTAGCCGCGGCCACTCCGGCGGACGGGGTCATCCCGGTTCCTCTGCTCTCACTGTGGTTGTACCGGCCATTCTGTTGACCGCTGCTGGCAGAAACATCCTCATCTTCGCCCTTCCGGTGATACTCCTTCTTCGGCCTCCGCCTCTTCTCGGCCATCTGCCTCTGTGGCCACGACGTCAGGTAGTGCCCACGTCGTTACCCAAGGTAAATGATTGATTGACTCCGGTGCTACCAATCATATGACGGGCAACCCTCATTGCTTCTCCCGTCTTGAGACACATGACCGCTTACCCCCGGTTCGTGTGGCGGATGGTTCACCGTCCCCGGTTCATGGGACGGGCATGGTTCAACTCACCCCATCGCTTTGCTTGGAGGACACTCTCTATGTCCCAAAGTTCCCGTGCAATTTGTTATCAGTTACTACTTTATGCCGACAACTTCAGTGCTCCGTCTTATTCACTCCCACTACTTGTTCTTTTCAGGACCCGAGGACCCAGCGGACGATTGCTACTGGGACTGAGAGCGGCGGCCTCTACTTCCTCGACGATGTTTCCGCTCTGTCCGCCTACTCCTCCTCCACAGATCTCCTTCAATGGCATCTTCGCCTTGGACATCCTCCTGCTCGGATTCTTCGCCAGCTTCTGCCCCACTTACCTCCTACCAGTTCTCCGCTCAACTGTGATGCGTGTCAGCTTGACAAACATCATCGCTCCTCCTTCCCACCGAAGCAAGGCCGTGGCTCCTCTCGCCCGTTTGATCTTATTCATTCTGATGTATGAGGTCCTGCTCC
Organism: Platanthera guangdongensis; assembly: GCA_039583875.1. Taxonomy (NCBI): domain Eukaryota; kingdom Viridiplantae; phylum Streptophyta; class Magnoliopsida; order Asparagales; family Orchidaceae; genus Platanthera; species Platanthera guangdongensis. The sequence goes on from CM077148.1 coordinate 192,039,057, forward strand.
TACCCTCACTGTTGGTCGGGGCAGTTCCTATTTTGTCACTTTTATAGATGATTTTTCACGCTGTACTTGGGTGTATCTGTTAAAAGATCGCTCTGAACTCTTTTCAGTTTGACAATCATTTTATTTTATGATTCAGACTCAATTTGCTATTTCTATTAAAGTTTTACGTTCTGATAATGCCAAGAAATATCTGAATCATGAGTTCTCCTCTTTCTTTCACCACCATGGCCTGCTTCATCAAACGACTTGTGTTTACACCTCCCAGCAGAATGGGGTGGCGGAGCGTAAAAACCGTCACCTGCTTGATGTTGCTCGTACTCTCATGACACAAATGCACGTCCCTCGCTCCTACTGGGGCTACGCTGTGTTCCTCACCTACTATCTCATCAATCGCCTTCCCTCCACAGTTCTCCACGGCCAGACCCCCTTCTCCATTCTCTACCCCCACAAGGAACCTTTTCCTCTCCCTCTCCGTGTCTTTGGTTGTACGACCTTTGTTCATGCTCCCTCCGCTACCCGCGACAAGCTCTCCCCCCGTTCCACCAAGTGTGTCTTTTTGGGGTACTCTACCACTCAAAAAGGCTATTGCTTCTTTGACCCCCTTCTCCGCAAGCAGTTTGTCTCCGCGGATGTCACTTTTTTCGAGAATGCTTCCTATTTCTCTCCTACCTTTTCTCTTCCTTCTGATATCTCCGTTCCTTCCACGTCTCTCGACGTTTTCCCACCTCCGTCTCTTCCTCCACCGACTCCTTCCCAGTCCGTCTCACCACCCACCCCTCCTCCCTCCTCTCCGCCGCCGTCTCTCTCTAGTCCCGGGCCAGCCTTCTCCGCCACGGACGCTCCGGTCGCTGACGCTCCCGTCGCTGACGCTCCCGTCGACCTGGATCTTCCCATTGCTCTTCGCAAAGGGGTGCGGGCGTGTACTCAACACCCGCTTGTGGCAGTTGTTTCATATGATCGGCTTTCTCCTTCTCGCAGGTGTTTTGCCTTGGCTATCTCTGCTACTACTACTCCCCGCACCTACCAGGAGGCTCTTGCTCTCCCTTATTGGAAGTCTGCCATGGATGAGGAGATGGCTACTCTTACTGAACGGGGTACCTGGACCCTGGTTCCTCCTCCCGTGGGCACTGATGTGGTTGGCTGTCGCTGGGTCTTCGTTGTGAAGTTTCGCCCCGACGGCACTGTGGATCGCTACAAAGCCCGGCTGGTGGCCAAGGGCTTCACTCAGACTTACGACATTGATTACTTTGATACCTTTTCTCCGGTTGCTCGCCTTAGCACCATCCGGGTTCTTCTTTCTGTGGCTGTTAACCGGGATTGGGCTATTTCCCAGCTTGATGTGAAGAATGCCTTTCTCTATGGCGATCTTCAGAAGGACGTCTATATGGAGCAACCTCCTGGGTATGTTGCTCCGGGGGAGACACATGTATGTCATTTGAAGAAGGCCATTTATGGCCTAAAGCAGAGCCCTCGGGCATGGTTCGACAAGTTCAGTGGTATTGTGGCTACCATCGGCTTTCGAAGGAGTTCGGCCGATCACTCCTTATTCATTCGCAAAACGGCCTCGGGACTGGTGGTTTTGGCCGTATATGTGGATGATATTCTTCTTACTGGCGATGACCGAGATGGGGTGGACTTGACGAAGAAGCACCTCCGTCATCACTTGGTCACGAAGGATATGGGCTCCCCGAAATACTTTTTGGGGATAGAAATCTCTCGGAAACTTGACTCGTTGGTTCTCTCCCAACGGAAGTATGCCCTTGATCTTCTACAAGAAGCAGGATTGACAGGTGCCAAACCGGCTCGGTTTCCCAAGGCTATCGGAGAAGACAAAACGTGGACGGATGACTCGCCTCTTCTATCTGATGTCACAAGGTACAGACGTTTGGTAGGCAAACTCATCTATCTCACGGTGACTAGACCCGACATCGCCTATGCCGTAGGCAAGGTCAGTCAGTTTATGCAAGCTCCCAGGGACTGCCATCTTCAGTCCGCCCTGAAGATTTTAGAGTATATCAAAGCAGCACCAGACAAAGGGTTACTCTTTCAGAAGAATGGTCATCTGAGGGTTGAAGCCTACTCAGATTCAAGTTACGCGGATGACAAAGGCGATCGTAAATCCACATCAGGCTTTTGTACCTTTGTTGGAGGTAATCTCGTGAGTTGGAAGAGCAAGAAACAGTCTGTTGTCTTCAGATCCAGTGCAGAAGCCGAATACCGGAGTATGACGTCAACCACGTGTGAGTTAAAATGGTTGCGGGCTCTCATGCTTGACCTGGGCGAGGTATATGACTGTCCTCTCCCTATGTTCTGTGACAACAAGGCCGCTATATACATATCCAGAAATCCGGTCTTCCATGAGAGAACAAAGCATATAGAGGTTGACTGTCACTTCATTCGGGAAGAGATTTTGAAGAAACAGATTTGTACTCCATTTGTCACCTCTGACAAGAAATTGGCAGATATCTTCACCAAGCCGGTTTCTACTTCATTCTTCCACATTTGTGACAAGCTGGGCATGATTGATATCTATGCTCCAGCTTGAGGGGGAGTGTTGAAGTATTAGACCGTGCGGCCTTGCGGTCTGATCCAGCGGTTTGTTGACCGAGCGGTCTGGCGGTCTCACTCTGGAGCCTGGAGACCGGGCGGTCTATCGGTCGCCCATTGCGGCCTGTTCTATCCTGCTGGAGTTGCCGAGCGGTTAACCCATCTGTCTAACCGCGCGGCCTGTGCGGTCTCCTTTATTTCTAGCCGCTCAGTACTGTAAATGTTTATTCCCACATTGTTTGTATACTCTCTCTCATATCTCCTCCATTCTATATAAGGGAGGTCATACCTTTGTAAATGATATCTTTTTTTTTGGATAATAAAATCTCAATTATTCAAAAGTCTATCCGTTTGTTCTTTCTTATTCGTTACTTTCCACACTGGCGGCTCCGCCGACGGCGGCATTAGCATTTTGCCCGTCCAGGAGGACAGACTCTCACGGGCAGGGCCACCGCCGGCGGTGGCCCTGCTCGCTCGTCGTCGAACAAACCTCGGCAGGTTCGCCGGTGGCCAACGAACTCGCTGGTGGCCGGCGAACTCGCCGGTGGTGGCCGGGCTGGCCGCCGGCGGCTTCACCGCCGACGACATTGGAAAGAGGGGCTCCCCGTTTTTATTTTATTAATTTTAATTAATATAAATATATATATTATATTATATAGGCGCGAAGCCCGCCACCGCGACTGGGTAATGTCGCGCGGTGCACGCGGGTCGGAGGCCCGTGCCTATCACTCGTATTTATATATAAATATATGTAATAATTGTAATAATAAATTATTATTTTAATTAATATTTTGTATTATATTAAAATTTATTAATTTGATGAGGAGAAATGATGTGTGAGTATATTAACAACTATATAGATTATAGAACGTATTCAAGATTAGTCTCGTTTTATAGGTCTCAAAAGGTCGATTTTATTGATATATTATATGTCATAATTGAAAAAATATATTGACGGTTACGAAAATTATAGATTTATATGGAAATTTTGTAAATAAATTAATTAAAGAATAATAAAAAAAAGAAAATACAAAAAAATGTGAGAGAGAGGATCGAACAAAAATGGAGATGATTTTGCCGATCGATTCGAGCATTTATTTTCGGCAAAATTGGAGATTTAGAGAAAATGGAGGCCGGTTGGAAATGCTCTAACCGTTCTCGCATAATTTCGAGTCTGTTTGGTCTCTCAAAATGAGTGATGAAAAGCACCCGAAAAATGGGCGCGCAAGCCACTCCGGTCTTAGGCGTCCTCAAACAGATCAGACGACGAACTGACCACAACCTGCCGTGCGCACCGCCGCCGCCACGAGCACCGCCGCCGCTAATCGCCGCCCACTGCCGCCTTCCGCCACCACCCATTGCCACATTCCACCACCACCGCTGCCGGCTAACCTTTCCGAACTGCCCGAGGGACATGTCTGTCATTTTTCAAAAGTTGGTAATCCAGGTGAGCAGAATCGTGTTTCCAATAGAGCGCTATTATCAAGGTGTCACTCAGAAAAGATATAAAAAGGCTCATAAGCTTTCATTTGAAGTCAAGCAACCTAGCAGAGGAGAAATAACTGAAGTTTTCCAACGAAGATTTCAAACTCAGCTTGCTCTCTGGCTCAAGTGCTCACTTTGTTCAAGTGTTTGCTTTGCTCAATCTCTCGCTTAAGGGTGAATTTTGCTCTACAGTGTTTGCGCTAAAAGCTGCTCTTGCGAGTATCGAGCACTTAATTTTTTTTTTCCCTTTCAAGTTTTTGTAAACGGTGCGGTGACCTGTCACACACCTGAAGATTCTAACACTTGTAAAACCGAGCGAATTTGTGAATTTGTTTGGCACCAAGCCGATCCCGTGTGTTTTTTTTCCGTTTCCGGGTTTTTCCATATAAAAAATCTTGTCGTTCCTGTTATTGGTTCAGTTTTACCTATTTGTGTGTTTGGTTCACTTTCAAGCTAAGGTAGTTTGATTTTTCAGATCGGGAGAGCGCTAAACAACTGTTGACTTGGTTTTGATCTTTCAAACTCATGTGTATCTTGCTTCCACTTTCCGGCTGCCGATGTTGACTTTCCAAACTGCCTATGTATTTCACAAGCTAGGAAACTTCTAGGTAAGTGATCAAGTCAAATGAAATGGCAATATAAGGGTTGAGTTATGGTTTGGATGGACACGCCGCCGGTTCTCATCTTGGAGAAAGAGACCCTTGAAGGTGGATTCAAGGAGAAGAAGAAGGCGAGGCTGCAACAGGCTGTAGTGAGTGCGACAAGGTTGTAGTGAGTGCGACAAGGTTGTAGTGAGTGCGACAAGGTTGTAGTGGGGCAAACAACGTAGTGAGCAGGGGGCTTATACATGAGCTGGATATTATTTCGTGTTGACTTCTCCTGTGGTGGCGGTGGTGGTTGATCGTCTGATGATGAGGAACGTTTTCCAAAGCGAACCTTGTGCGTCCTAAGGATTGCAATCCAAGATCATTGTCCACCCGCAGATTAAACTAATCAATCTCATCAACGGTGTACTTGTAACATATTGGTACTTTTGTCTCCTCTATTTGTAGTTTTTGATTAATTATCGTGCGTTGAATTTTCTCCGGATTATTGTGTGTTCTTTGTACCTTCATGGTTATTGTGACTGTCTTGAGGATTGTGTAAAATCCCAACAGGTGATATCAGAGCCATGTTCGTTAAACGATCATGATGGGATGTTTTAGCAAGTGTTTGACTGTAGTAGTGAATGACTAGCTATGCTCTCTTCCCACTCTTTCATATTCAACCATTAAAAAATAGGTCCCCTAGTTTGCCGAGGGAAGTCATGGAAGGAAAAAATGTAGTTCTGGAGAAATTTTCAGTAGAAAAATTCGATTGTGGCGGGAATTTTAGCCTTTGGCAGGAAAGAATGTGGTGCTAGTTCTGTGAGGTTTGATTTGAGTCTTGCAGGGGCGCGACAAATTGTCCGCGACAATAAAAGATGAGAACTAGAAAGATCTTGATGAAAGATCCACGAGCACAATCAGGATGCGCGTTGCTGACCAGGAGCTCTTCAATATTGGGACTGAAGAGACGACAGTCGGTCTTTGGGAGAATTTGGAGCGACACTACCTAGTGAAATCTATGACAACGAGATTATTGTTGAAGCAACGCCTCTATGTGCTTATGATGCAGGAAGTTGACAACCTGTAGAAACTCTTCAATGTATTTAACAGTCTTCTGAGCTAGTTGCATGTGATTGGATCTAAGGTAGAGGAAGAAGACAAAGTCTTCTGAGTCAGTTGCATGTGGTTGGCTCGAAGGTAGAGGAAGAAGACAAAGTCCTCTTACTTCTTACCCCCCCTCCCAGCGTCATACAAGCATATGGTGACAACACTCCTATATGGGAAGGATACAATGGGGCTGGAAGAAGTCACATCAGTGCCTTTATCTAGTCAGATCATGAAGGACCCCACTTCTATAGGTGGTCAGATCTTGGTAGCGCATGGACGATGGATGAGTTTTGATAAAGGATCGAGCGACACACTGGTTTGGTCAACTTCGAAGAAGGCAATGACGTGTTTCCTCTACAAACATGTTGGTCACATTAGGAGACACTATATGCACCGTGCCGGGAGTTTTGGTACTTCAGGTGACGCACAAGATGCGGATATGGTGACATTGGACTTGGCAAGAGATGACAGCTTTTATTGCGTCACTGAGAGTCAAGATGTGTCTAATAGCTGGATGCTTGATTGTAGTGCATCACAACACGTCAGATGCGTCAATGTTTAGTTCCTTAGAGGTGTCGACCATGTTGGTCATATTGGGCGATGACTCGAGATGAGAGGTCACTGAGATAAGGACAATGGGCTTGCAGATGTAGGATGGAGCAATATGTAGGCTTGAGAGCGTGCATCTGGCGCCCAAGCTGCGTAAGAATCTGGTGTCGTTGGGTAAATTGGACTCGGAAGGCTGTAGCTGGGTGGCCAGGCCCATGGTGCGAGGGTGCACCGTACTCATGCGAGTTGTACATCGCGGTAGATTATGCCGACTGATGGGGATAGCAGTGCGAGGTGGTGAGTCCATGATCTTTGCTGTCAATAGGATTGATAGTCGTGGTGGTGCATCAGATTGCCTTCCCAGGACTTGGGTTCGACGAGTCAGTTTTCACGATCTGGCAGCGTCGACTTTCCCAGGTTAATTTAGTGCAAGATGGAGTCGACTGGATCAGGTCGATTGATACCTTCGTCATTAAGGAGGTGTTTTGTGCAGATTCTCAGTGCAGTTTGGTGTTTCGTGCAAATGCTCAGTGCAGTTTGGTGGTTCGTGCAGATGATGCTTCATGGAAATGCTCGGTGCAGTTTGGTGTTTGATTTAAAATATGATGTTTTTGAAATTCAAACAAAGGTGATGATTGTTGTGTGGGTTGATCTTTCAAACCCATGTGTATCATGCTTTCACTTACCGGCCGCTGATGTTGACTTTCCGAACCGCTCATGTGTTTCACATGCTAGTAAACTTCTACGTAAGTGGACAAAAAATGAAATGGATATATAAAGGGTTGAGTTATGGCTTGGATGGACACTACACCGATTCTCATCTTGGAGAAATAGGCCCTTGAAGGTGGATTCACAGAGAAGAAGAAGATGAGACTACGACGAGCTGCAGTGACTGCAGCAAGGCTGTAATGGGGCAAGCAGCGAGCAACGGGCTTACACGCAAGCTCGGCATTATTCCGTGTTGACTTCTCCGATGGCGATGACAGTGGTTGGTCGTCTGACGACGACGAACGTTTGCCAGAGCAAAACTTGTGCGTCTTTCTAAGGATTGCAGTACAAGATCATTGTACACCCGAAAATTAAGCTAATCCGTCTCATTTGCAGTGTACTTGTAACGGATTGGTAATCTCATCTGCTCTATTTGTAGTTTTTGATTAATTATCATACATTGAATTTTCTCCAGATTATTATGTGTTTTTTGTACCCATACGATTATTGTGACTATCATGTAGATTGTATGAAATCCCAACAGCGACCCGCAACAATACTCGTGCACAACATCAAGAGTTCATCCAACACGCAGATATTATACAACAAACACATTATATGGAGTCGCTTCAATTTTTGTGTACATAAAAAAAATAAGAAGAGCTAGTAAATGCAAGCAAACAAAATATTAAAAAGAGCATACAATACAATATGTGATCATTATTGTTGTGCATGATCATTTTGGTCTCACAAGTGTGATTTTGCACGATCGTTGTGATCTCATTGCACGATCCTTATGATCATGGGTAATTTTATTGATTGCAAACACAATTGAAATCATTATGATTCCACAAGATCTTCTTATTTGATCATACTACATCACAAACCATCATTTTGCACGCAATCAACACTCTAATGTATCCGGACAACATAGGAAACACTCATGATTCTTTTGTTGAGAGAAGTGTGAAGACACATTTAAATTGTGCCTAGTTTTGGTGGTGACAATGTGCAAGTGAAGGAGCTGAAATAGGAGGATTGAAGAAGAGGAGTTTTGTCAAAACGTGGAAGCCATCGAGGCATCATCACAATTGAAGATGAAGATTGCAAGAATCGATAGAAAGTCTCGCCTCCTTGATCAAAGCATGAAAGCCGACGAGGTGGCATCACTATTGAAAATGAAGTTTGTAAAGATGGATAGAAAGTCTACCCTTGTAAGAGTAATGACATGCACATAATTGAGACTAAATGTTTTGCACATATAACTTTTATGTGTTTTTTAGTTTTAGGAAGAATTCTTCCTTGTGTCAACATCATGGTGGTCCTAAATTTTGATTAAAAACCTAGATCTAGGCTGTAATATTCCATGTAACTACTATTGAGGTATATTAATATTAATGGTAACAGGTCATTAACGGGTTGGTTTGGCTCCGTTATACATCCAATAACCCGTCGTTAGGGATTTAAGATTACGCCTATAAATACCCCTGCTAGGGGCAACATGGAGGTTCATTCCAAACTTGACGGCCACACAAGATGCTTCGAGTGCAATAATATTCTCGAAGCATCCCGTATGGTCGTCAAGTTTGGAACGAACCTCCACGTAGCCCCCAGCAGGGGTATTTATAGGCGTAACCATAAATTCTCAACGACGGGTTATTGGATGCCTAACAGACCCAAACCAGCCCGTTAATGACCCGTTATCATTAATATAAATATACCTCAACAATCTCCTCCTATGTTATATATAATGGTACCACATAACAATATATGATGAGATTATTGAGGTATATTTATATTAATGGTAACGAGTCATTAACGAGTTGGTTTGGGTCTGTTAGGTATCCAATAAACCGTCGTCGGGGATTTAGGATTACGCCTATAAATACCTCCTCAATTATCTTTCCAATAGAATGACAGAGACATACAATAAGATGAAAACCGCAAAGGAGATCTGGGACGCACTGGAGGAGCAGTTCAGAGAGGAAGAAAACATATCCAAGACACACATGGTGGACAAGTTCATGGCCTTCATCTTCACTTATGAGAAGGAGATACTTCCTCAGGTTGTAGAATTTGAGTCTCTCATTGACAAGTTAAACAGTGAGAACATCCCCTTGCCAGATGGGTTTGTTGCAGGAGCCATCATTTTCAAGCTTCCAACGGTATCACATATAGGAAAAATAGAACTTTAACAAAATGTTGAATTCTATGATGTTGACTACTGACATGCCTGCGACCTATTGGGGTAAAACTGTTCTCACGTCAAATCACATTCTTAATAAGGTTTCTCATGCAAAGTTGAAACAAATACCCTATGAGCTTTGGTTTAAGAGACCTTCTAGATTTGATAATCTTAAGACCTGAGGTTGTATCGCTTATGTTAGGATGTCTGACTCTAGAAGAGTTAAGATTGGACCTAGAACAAACATCTGCGTCTATCTAGGATGTGCAAAGATAGTGCTATAGAAAGATTTCTAGATCTCTCATCTAATACTGTAATAGAATCTAGAGATGCAATTTTCTTTGAGGATAAATTTCTTAAAGATAAAAACTTGATGCTTCCAAGTCTGCCAGCAACTAGTACTGAGAATACTATTGAACCAGGACAAAGAATATCTGACACTGAGCACATATACACTAGTGATTTAACATCTAAAAGATTATCTAATAGTGAACGTGTGTCTAAAAGCTTTGGTATAGACTTTGTGACTTACCAAGTAGAAACTGATCCATCTACCTATAAGGAAGCGATGCGATCTAGGGATTCTCTATTATGGAAAGAAGGCATATATGATGAGATGGATTCTCTCATGCAAAATCACACTTGGACCGTGGTTGACTTGCCCAAAGGGGCTAGAACTATTGATAGTGAGTCCTGAAAAAGAAGCTAAATTCTGATGGGATTATGGACAAATACAAAACACGTCTAGTTGCAAAATACTTCACTCAAGTGAGTGATATATACTACTTTAATATATACTCACCTGTTTGTCACATTACGATAATTAGAATTCTTCTCGCATTAGCATCTATTGAACATTTAACCGTTCATCAGATAGATGTCAAGACTGCATTTTTTAATGGAGATCTGACTAAGGAGATTTATATGCACCAACCTGAATGGTTTGTCAAAGAAGATCTAAAAAAAGTCTGTAAGTTGATTAAGTTACTTTACAGATTAAAGCAAACACCAAAATTATGGCACGAGAAATTTGATACTTATGTTAAAGTCATGAATTTCAAATCCAGCTTATCAAATAAATATATGTACATAAGAATAAGTTCAAATAAAATTGCAATTATATGATTGGACATTGATGACATGTTAATTCTAAGTACTGATCAGTCTGAGGTGGAAGACATGAAAGTTACTTTGATGAGACAATTTAGCATGACAAACTTAGGTATGTTGAAAACCATCCCAGGAATAGAAGTGAACTTCACTAAAAAGGGTATCACCCTGAGTCAGAGTCACTATATAAGAAATCTACTAAAGAAGTGAAGTTACGATAATATCAAAAAGATTATGACTTCGTATGACTACAACAATAGACTGAAATTGAATGAAGGTTCACATATTAGATAGTTAGATTACTCCAAACTCATAAGTCTCATGTATGCTACAACATGCACTAGACCTAACATAGCCTTTACGGTCGGCATGTTAAGTATATTTACAAATACCCCTATGAAGGACCACTGAGATGCCTTAGAAAGGCAAATGTGATACTTAAAGTACGTTGAGAAGTATGTTTTATGTTACAGTGAACATCCTCATGTGCTTGAGGGGTATTCTAACACCTCCTGGTGCTCAGAAATTACTGATAGTAGATCCCTTGGTGATTTTGTGTTTACACTAAGAGGAGAAATGATAGCTTGTAAGTCAAAGAGATAGTCGTGCATTGCACTATCCTCTATAGAATCAGAACTTTATGCTCTCGCTTCAGCAGGAGAAGAAGCAGAGTAGATAAGAGATCTGCTAATAAACATTCTGACGACGAGTCTGAAAATGCACTCTATTTCGATCTATTGTGAACTTCAAGCCACAAAGACCATTGCAATAAATGCGTTGTTATGGAAAGCGAAGACAACTAAGGATGAAACAAGCCTGGTTGACCTATCTCACTAGTCATGGGATAATCTCCCTATTAGACGTGAGATCAAAAGATAACGTAGCAGATGTCCTTATAAAGGGTTTATGTAAGGTTCTAACAACTAAAACATCGAGAGAGATGAGATTCAAGTCCATTTAGTTGGACTTAATACCATACTTATGTTTTACATTTTAGAATCGTAGTCTGCTTACATTCAAGCATCTAGAGTGAGTACATTGAAGTATTTTAGATGTTATCTGATGAAAGCCAGAGATGAATAGTTGTCATTCATTCCAAACTTGATGACTTACACAATTATTTTATTCAAAGGCTGATTTGGGTATCATTCCAAAAAGGAATACTGAAGTTGCTGATATGTGCCATGATATTATGATTATTAGTTATATCATTCCAAACTTAATGATATAATAGTTACAACATCTAGAGAAGGCTGGCCGCCGGTCTCGCCCTGCGAGCTCGCCTCCTAGGGCGAGAGGGCTGGCCGCCGGTCTCGCCTCTCGCCGCCTGGGGGCGAGAGGGCTGGCCGCCCGGTCTCGCCCCTTGAGCTCGCCGCCTGGGGCGAGAGGGCTGGCCGCCCGGTCTCGCCCCGCGAGCTCGCCGCCTAGGGCGAGAGGGCTGGCCGCCCGGTCTCGCCCCTGCCCAAGGCCAGGGTGTCGGGGGCGGGATCCTGGTCTCCAGCCAGTCCCATCATCCCACCTCGCACCTAGCACGCCAGGGGGGTGCCGGCCATCTTGCCGCACCCGCCCCTCTAAATGGCCTGGGGGAAGATGTTGATTTTTCCTCCCCCTACTAGTATGTTTCCAAGCCAGAGCCAAAATTGGCCTCCGAGAGTGCAAAATCTCCAAAAAGCTTAAAAACGCGTTTGCCTTATTTTGGGCCCACTCTTCGCGAATACGGGGTTGCACACAATCCCCGCTCTTTTCGAGGTTGGCACAAGCTCGGAAAGAAACATCCAAACCGACGTATTCACGGAGTGTAACTTCCCTGCGGGGTCAACCTGCCATGCAAGCTATGGGAGCCTGGGTGGCGAGACCTCCTCTGGGTGAAAACACTTAGCCTCCCCGAGGGGTCAACCTGTCAAGCCAGCTAATGGGAGCCTGGGTGACGAGACGGCCTCGGGGTGAAAACACTTAGCCTCCCCGAGGGGTCAACCTGTCAAGCCAGCTAATGGGAGCCTGGGTGACGAGACGGCCTCGGGGTGAAAACACTTAGCCTCCCCGAGGGGTCAACCTGTCCTGCCAGCTAGTGGGAGCCTGGCCGCAGAATCATCATCGGAGCAAAGGACTTGAGATACCACGAGAGATCAACCTGCTCTGCCAGCTAGTGGGAGCCTGACCGCGGAATCATCATCAGAGCAAAGTACTTGGGCTACCACGAGAGATCAACCTGCCCTGCCAGCTAGTGGGAGCCTGGCCGCGGAATCATCATCGGAGCAAAGGACTTGGGCTACCACGAGAGATCAACCTGCCCTGATAGCTAGTGGGAGCCTGGCCGCGGAATCATCATCGGAGCAAAGGACTTGGGCTACCACGAGAGATCAACCTGCCCTGCCAGCTAGTGGGAGCCTGACCGCGGAATCATCATCGGAGCAAAGGACTTGGGCTACCACGAGATATCAACCTGCCATGCCAGCTAGTGGGAGCCTGGCCGCGGAATCATCATCGGAGCAAAGGACTTAGGCTACCACGAGAGATCAACCTGCCCTGCCAGCTAGTGGGAGCCTGGCCGCAAAATCATCATCGGAGCAAAGGACTTGGGCTACCACGAGAGATCAACCTGCTCTGCCAGCTAGTGGGAGCCTGGCCGCGGAATCATCATCGGAGCAAAGGACTTGGGCTACCACGAGGGATCAACCTGCCTTGCCAACTAGTGGGAGCCTGGCCGAAGAATCATCATCAGAGCAAAGGACTTGGGCTACCACGAGAGATCAACCTACTTTGCCAGCTAGTGGGAGCCTGGCTGCGGAATCATCATCGGAGCAAAGGACTTGGGCTACCACGAGAGATTAACCTGCCCTGCCAGCTAATGGGAGCCTAGCCGTGGAATCATCATCGGAGCAAAGGACTTGGGCTACCACGAGAGATCAACCTGCCCTGCCAGCTAGTGGGAGCCTTGCCGCGGAATCATCATCGGAGCAAAGGACTTGGGCTACCACAAGAGATCAACCTGCTTTGCCAGCTAGTGGGAGCCTGGCCGAGGAATCATCATCGGAGCAAAGGACTTGGGCTACACAATCAAACCTTACCAAATCCTACATCCTCAAACGGGGAAAATAAATGAGTTACATGACCCCCCCCCCCCCCCCCCCCCCGACTCAGTTGATCGGGGGTTGGACTCATTACAAGATAAGATATATACAGGACTCTGCTGGGGCGAGGCTTCCTCAAGGAGTCTGTGAAACACCCCAGATTTGGAGAAAGGGTCGATTTGCATTTCTGGCCAATTTTTGGTTTCTATCAGGGGGCACACGGCTAGGGACACGGGCGTGTCCCAGGCCGTGTCAGGCCGTGTCGACGACTTGGTCGCGTGGTCGACACTTTGCGCTCGACGATGTGTCGATACAGGGTACACGACCTGCGACACGGGCATGTCGTAGGTCGTGTCGAGCCCGTGTCGACACTCGGCCTGGGGTGTCGACATTGTCACTCGATCATGTGTCGAGACAAGGCACACAGCCTAGGACACGGGCGTGTCCAAGGCCGTGTGGGTCTGTCGACGAACTTCAGTCGACGATGTTCACTCGACGAGTGTCGAGTGTCGAGACTGGGGCACACGGCCTGTGACACGGGCATGTCACAGGGCATGTCCCGCTTGGTCGACGACCTTCGCTCGACGTTTTTCCGCAGTGTCGACACAAAGGCTGTCGACGAGTGTCGAGACTTGGCACACGGCTTGGGACACGGGCGTGTCCCAGGCCGTGTCACTTCTTGGGCTATTTTCGGGGCTGTGTCGATAGAGACACACGGCCGACCACACGGCCGTGTCACTTGGGACACGGGCGTGTCGGATCGAACACGGGCGTGTCGGATCGAACACGGGCGTGTCGAGTGCCCGTGTGCTGTTCCAGGCGAGTCGATTTGAGACGGCGAATGAGGCACACGGCCCTGGACACGGGCGTGTGCCAGGCCGTGTTCGGCCCAGGTATTTTATTTTTCAGGCGGATCGTGGCCATTCTTTCCCTGATTTTAGGATCTGACGGTTCAGGACTGTTCTTGGGGAGTTAAGTCCGAGAATAGGGTTGGAAGAGGAGTCAGAAGGTAACGACACTTCTCCTCTCGGTCTTAGGATGCATGTCTTTAGCATCATTTTCCTTTCTAGTTTTGGGCACCAAACACTCAAATGAGAGGGGTTTTGGGTTTCCAAGGTTCAAGAGGAACCTCTGGGTCGATTGAGTCCGTCCCCGGTATGATTTGCATTAAAGATCCGCTCCGTTAGTGGATTAGGCATGGTGGGTGAATCCGTAGCCGCGACCATTAGTCCGACTCGGTGATGTTGCATACGAACTTTAGGGATTCATAGAGTTTCCGTTGCGGCAAGATGTCGTTTGTGATGTGGTGATGTTTCCCCCTTTTTTCTCGAGTGAGTACGTGTAGTTAGAACCGGACAAGGTTAGCTCCTCGTGGAGGTAGATGGATTCCTTGGTGGACAAGGTTAGCTCCGCACGAGTTGTAGATGGTTTCCTTGGTGCGCGAGAATGCTGCAGTACAAATGAGGGACTACGGTGGAGTTGTCTTGGTTTGTGATGTGCCAAGGCGTGGCTATGTCTCCGTGGTCGGCTGGCTATCCCGTGACGTTCACGTCATGTGCGGAGAGTGTCCCGGCAAGACTAGTCCCCTTCTGTGAGACTGACGAGAATGCCAAGCATGGGGGCAAGCCCGGGCAATGAGGCCATGAGCGGGTGGGGTCCGACAAGGCTTCTTAGAATCAGTCAGTTTTGTGTTTGTTGGAATCCTGACATGAGACGTCAGAGCTTGTAGGCAAGCCCAGGTCTAAGACCTTGAGCGGGTGGGGCCTTTACAAGAGTTCCATGTGGCGGCCTGTGTGCCGTTGGGGGGGGGGATGGTGTTACCCCTTTGTTTGCGGCTTTATTCCAATGGGGAATCGATGAGTACCCATATGATGTGATGATGTGCTAGATGCATACGAGTTAGGGTGCCTTGAGTGAAACCCGGGTTGTTGCATACATGATTGCATAAGTAGGCCCTTTTTTATTATATTCTCAACCCGTAGAGAACATGTATGATGCGTGTGACATCCAAGCCTGTTTTAGTAGTTGCTTTTCTTGCTTATGATTATTGCATACGAAGTGCTAACTTGCAGGTTGGAGGGGTACCCCGGGGTCCGTTAGGGGCGGCCGGGAGGAGATGTGTTGTTACACAGTTTGAGGTCAGCTTTTGCTGACCCACGTTACTAATAAATTTTACAGGGCAAGGATCGCATGCAGCAGCTAGCTCGCCGGCCAAAAAGGCCTAAGCCTCATGAAGTGCTTTTCTCTTTTGTAGCTCTACTTATATGATGTTGTATGTTTGAGATTCATGTTGTCCGGCTTGCATGCCGAGGTAGACTAGAAGTGTTATGCACTTTCTTGACGGTTGTATTATTTGATTTTGGACACTTGTTGTAAGGCCATAAGGCCATTTGTTTTACTCTTGTAGTAGTGGATAACTTCTAGTCTTGCTTATGTTTCCTCTATGTTGTGCAAAGTGTTTTGAGTGTGGGTAGCTATATCAACTTATAATACTAAAATTGTGGCGTCCGTATGTTGTGGGGCCCCGGCCGGACCCATATTATACGGTCATTACAGGGGAGATGTTACAATTTGGTATCAGAGCCGGGTTAGATTCAAGGTCAATGCGTAGAGAAGTTATCCACATAAGAGTAACGCGGGACCATGAGTATCCTCATATTTAAGTCTTGAGAGTTGAGACTGATTCCTTGTTTCTTGTTTTCTTGAAGAGTGCAAGCAACGAGGCGGGTACGTCGAGAGCTAGAGAAGAGCTTTCGGCGAGCAGTGCTACTGCTCCAGGTCTTTTGGGCACGGGTGTTAACCCGGCCGATTTTTGACGCATGCTCGCGGAAGCGATGGTGGCGGCCCAAGCTGTAGCGGCAGCTCAGGTAGCAACCCCTGCTACACCGGATATGACGACGGCCTTGCCAGGAGGAGAAGCCAGGCGAGTGGAGCCTTTGGCGGAGAGGGTAGTTGTCGGACATGGAGACCAGCACTTGAAGTATTTCCTGAGCTTCCATCCCCCATCATTCAAGGGAGTGGGTACGCCAACAGATGCGGAGGATTGGTGGGTTCGCATTCAAGAGCTTATGAGGGCGGCAGAGACGCCAGAAGAAAAGAAAGCTGAGTATGCGGCGTTCATGTTGGAAGGAGACGCCAAGTTGTGGTGGGTGAGACATAGCGGCCGCCAGTTCCCGGGACGCACTCCGTCAGTGGAGGAGTTTGGGGATGCGTTTCTAAAGAGGTATATTCCAGTTTCTACACGATTGGCCCTTCAGAGGCAGTTTCTGCACTTAATGCAGCGAGACAAGACGGTGGATGAGTATGTGCAGGAGTTCACCCGTTTGGGTCGTTACGCCGGAACGACGATGGCAGATGATGTAGAGAGGGATAACCTCTTCTACCAGGGGCTGAGGGAGAATCTGAGGCAACCCCTCATCTCCATGAAGAGGGCTGGATTTAATGAACTAGTTGAAGCTGCCAGGATATTGGAAAGTGATTTGGAGCGAACCCAACGTCGTAAGAGTTTTACTCCCAAGCAAGGGGAAGGGAAGCCTTCCCAATCCCATGGAAAGTCTGAAGGGAGTAGGTGGAGGAAGAAACCTCACACTTCCAGATCCTGTGAGAAGAGCAATTGGACACATTGAGGTTCTCACTCTAGGGGACCGCCGACGTGTTACAACTGCGGCAAGGTGGGGCACATCGCTCGTGTTTGTCCCCAAGGAGGAGCGGGGCAAGAGGCAAGGCAGGAGCAGACTGTGCGCTCCGGCCCCAGTGCTGCAGAGAAAGGGAAGATGGCGGAGTCGAGCGCTTCTCGGTTCCAACCGGTGCAACCAAGGGCTTACAACCTTGGACAGCAAGAAGCGATCCGCCAAACCGATGTGGTGACAGGTATGAAGAAAATTTAAGTTGAAATTTTGTGCTTCATACTTTTAGACCATTTTTGTGTGATGTCTATGTTGTAGGCTTTGTTTTAGTTTCCGGATACCCCGCTAGGATATTGTTCGATACGGGAGCATCACACTCCTTTCTTGCGGAGAGTTTCATCCGGAGAATAGGAGTTGAGTCTTTCTCGGCGGGCGCAGAGCTGAAAGTGCGCATGCCCAATTGGTCATCCATGACCATCGGGGCCAAAGGGCGCATTTGTTGGGAGCTGGACGGAGTTGACTTCGTTTTGGTAGCAGCGATTTTACCATTGGTTGAGTTCGATGTTGTTTTGGGCATGGACTGGCTTGCAGAGCAGCGCGCCAGTATTGACTGCCTATCTAAGGTAGTGACCCTAAAGAGCAAAGGGCAGGCGGAGGTCAAATTTGAGGGCCTTTGTGGAGTGGCCTGTTCCCTGCTTTTGGCCATGCAATTGATGCGGGCGGTTAACCAGGGTGGTGTAGCGCTTGTAGCGTTATTGGAGGTTCGTCTCTCCCAGCTGTCTATTGAGGAAGTGCCCGTTGTGGCAGAGTTCAAGGATGTGTTTCCGGATGAACTTCCTGGAGCGCCTCCTCGGAGGGAGATCGATTTATCGATCGAGTTAGTGCCGGAGGCTAGGCCGGTGTCACGTCCTCCGTTTAGGATGCCACCAAAGGAGTTGGCTGAACTTAAAGTACAGTTACAGGAATTGTTGGAGCAAGGGTATATTAGACCTAGTTCTTCACCGTGGAGTGCGCCGGTGTTGTTTGTAAAGAAGAAAGACGGTAGCATGCGGCTATGCATAAACTACCGAGAGTTGAATAAATTGATCGTCAAGAATAAGTATCCGATTCCTCGGATAGATGACTTGTTCGACCAGTAGGTGGGGTCGGTGGTGTACTCCAAATTGGACTTGAAGTCAGGCTATTATCAGATGCGAATTCAGGATGAGGACATACCCAAGACTGCCTTTGGTACACGGTATGGACACTTTGAGTTTACGGTGATGCCGTTCGGGCTGACGAACGCACCATCTGTGTTCATGGATCTTATGAATTGAGTATTTCGGGAATACTTGGATTATTTTGTGGTTGTCTTTATTGATGACATCTTGGTGTATTCCAAATCGGAAGTGGAGCATGAGACCCACTTGAGAGTGGTCTTGCAAGTGTTGTGGGAGAATCAGTTGTATGCAAAGTTCTCCAAGTGCGAGTTCTGGTTAGAGAAGGTGGCATTTTTGGGCCACGTGATTAGTGGGGATGGGGTGGCAGTGGATCCAACAAAAGTGGAAGCCATCAGAGATTGGCCGGTTTTGAGGACCGTGGCGGAAGTCCGAAGTTTTCTTGGACTAGCCGGGTATTATAGGAGATTCGTGGAGAATTTTTCGCGGATAGCTCTACCCCTCACCTCACTCACTCGTAAAGATCATAAGTTTGTGTGGACTCAAGAGTGCAGTCAAGCATTTGAAGAACTGAAAGAGAGACTGATGATGGCTCCAATCCTAAGTCTACCGCAAGGGACCGAGAGATTTCAGATCTTCAGTGACGCATCGGGATGCGGTTTGGGTTGTGTTTTGGTGCAACATGGCAATGTGATAGCTTTTGGGTCTAGACAGCTGAAGCGTCATGAGAGGAATTACCCCGTCCATGACTTGGAGTTGGCGGCGGTAATTTTTGCGTTGAAAATATGGCGGCATTATGTTTATGGTGCAAAGGTGGAGATCTTCACGAATCATAAAAGCCTGAAGTATCTCTTGGATCAAAAGGACTTGAACATGCAGCAACGCAGGTGGGTTGAGTTTCTTGCAGACTACGAAGTGGCGATTCAGTATACGCCAGGTAAAGACAATGTGGTGGCGGATGCCTTGAGTAGAAAGTACTCGGGGCAAGGGAATTGGATCGAAGCTCATGATGAGCGGTTGGTACGGGAATGGGAGTCCCTTGGTTTAGAATGTGTTGCGAGAGGCGAGTCCAGCGTGGCTCGGTTAAACTGGATTGAAGTGCAGAACGATTTGACCGATCGCATTCGAGAAGCGACTCGATTGGATGTGGAGTTTCAACCATTTGTGTTGGAGGCTCAAACGGGCGAGAGCAGCACCTGAGAGATGATTGATGGGATTCTGAGGAAGAACGGAAGGGTTTGTATACCGTAGTTCGGCAAACTCCGTGAGGAGTTGATGTTTGAGGCTCACTTCACAAAGTACTCCATTCACCCGGGCAGTACAAAGATGTACTTGGATATGAAGAAATCCTTTTGGTGGTCCGGGCTGAAGCGGGATGTAGCTTTGTATGTGAATCGTTGCCAAACTTGTGCCTTGGTGAAGGCCGAATGTCAGAAGCCGGGCGTGTTCCTGAAGCCCCTTCCAATCCCTGAATGGAAATTTGATGACATCTCCATGGACTTTGTACATGGTTTGCCTAGATCGAAGCAGGGTAATGATGCTATTTGGGTGATCGTGGACCGCTTAACCAAGGTGGCCCACTTCATCCCAAATCGGAAAGAGGACAGCGTGGAGAAGCTGGTGGAGTTGTATGTTCGCAACATTGTGCGACTGCATGTGATTCCAAAGAGTATAGTCAACGATCGAGATGGACGATTTACGTACAAGGACTGGAGACTAGTTCAAAAGAGTTTGGGCACGAAGCTAAAGTTCAGTACGGAGTTCCATCCTCAAACTGATGGGCAAACTGAAAGAACAAACCGTACTATGGAGGATATGCTGAGAATGTGCGTTCTTGACTTCGGCAAGAAGTGGAAGGATCACCTCTTCATGGTAAAATTCGCGTACAATAACAGTTACCAAGTATAAAAATGGCGCCATACGAAACTTTGTATGGGAGACGGTGTCGAACACCGATGTCTTGGCCAGAGGCGGGAGACACCAAAATTTTGGGAAAGGAGGTGCTAGTTGACGCTTGTGAGTTTGTACGGACCATTCAAGAGCGTATGAAGGTAGCGCAAGACCGGCAAGCAAAATACTTTAATGCTCGCCACCGGAAGTTGGAGTTTGCGGTAGGTGATTGGGTCTATTTGAAGATCAAACCGTTCAAAGGCGTCTCACGGATTCGCCGACTCAAGAAGTTGAGTCCAAGGTTTTTGGGGCCTTTTGAAGTTGTTGAACGGGTGGGAGAAGCAGCCTATCAGTTGGCGTTGTCCGCGGAGCTGAGTGGATTGCATGGCGTATTCCATGTCTCCGTCTTGAGGAAAGCCTTGTTGGAGGCTAGTATGGTGATCGAGCCGGCATCGGTACCAATTGAGGAAGACTTGAGGACGCGAGTCCTTCCAATTACTATAGAGGATTCAGAGACTCGGCAGTTGCGGAATAAAGAGGTTAAACTCGTGAAAGTCCGATGAGACAACTACGGTCGTGAGGAGCTCTCTTGGGAACGAGAGCAAGCCATGCTAAAAGAGTATCCAGAACTCTTCATTTCCGGTACAATTTAATTTTTGTTCCCTTTTGTTTTGTAATTTCGGGACGAAATTCTGTTAAGGGGGGAAGAGTTGTAACACCCCAGATTTGGAGAAAGGGTCGATTTGCGTTTCTGGCCAATTTTTGGTTTCTGTCAGGGGGCACACGGCCAGGGACACGGGCGTGTCCCAGGCTGTGTCAGGCCGTGTCGACGACTTGGCCGTGTGGTCGACACTTTGCGCTCGACGATGTGTCGAGACAGGGCACACGACCTGCGACACGGGCGTGTCGCAGGGCGTGTCGAGCCCGTGTCGACACTCGGCCTGGGGTGTCGACATTGTCACTCGACCATGTGTCAAGACAAGGCACACGGCCTAGGACACGGGCGTGTCCAAGGCCGTGTGGGTCTGTCGACGAACTTCAGTCGACGATGTTCACTCGACAAGTGTCGAGTGTCGAGTGTCGAGACTGGGGCACACGGCCTGTGACACGGGCGTATCACAGGGCGTGTCCCGCTTGGTCGACGACCTTCACTCGACGTTTTTCCACGGTGTCGACACAAAGGCTGTCGACGAGTGTCGAGACTTGGCACACGGCGTGGGACACAGGCGTGTCCCAGGCCGTATCACTTCTCGGGCTGTTTTCGGGGCTGTGTCGATGGAGACACACGACCGTGTCACTTGGGACACGGGCGTGTCGGATCGAACACGGGCGTGTCGAGTGCCCGTGTGCTGTTCCAGGCGCGTCGATTTGAGACGGCGAATGAGGCACACGGCCCTGGACACGGGCGTGTGTCAGGCCGTGTTCGGCCCAGGTATTTTATTTTTCAGGCAGATCGTGGCCATTCTTTCCCTGATTTTAGGATCTGACGGTTCAGGACTGTTCTTGGGGAGTTAAGTCCGAGAATAGGGTCGGAAACCCTCATTCTTCTTCAAGCTTTTCTCTTACTAATTTCTAGAGAGAAGGGAGAGCAAGGAAGAAGGTGAAGGAGGGTTTGGGCTGTAGGAGAAACTTCGGTGCTCCAAATCGCGAGCCGAGTCCAGATCCGTGGAGGCTAGATCGTTGCGAAGGTTTTCATCCAGCTATTTTGCCATGGCAAGGAAGAGGAGTCGGAAGGTAACGACACTTCTCCTCTTGGTCTTAGGATGCATGTCTTTAGCATCATTTTTCCTTTCTAGTTTTGGGCACCAAACACTCAAATGAGAGAGGTTTTGGGTTGCCAAGGTTCAAGAGGAACCTTCGGGTCGATTGAGTCCGTCCCCGGTATGATTTGCATTAAAGATCCGCTCCGTTAGTGGATTAGGCATGGTGGGTGAATCCGTAGCCGCGACCATTAGTCCGACTCGGTGATGTTGCAAAGTGTTGTGCAAAGTGTTTTGAGTGTGGGTAGCTATATCAACTTATAATACTAAAGCTGTGGCGTGCGTATGTTGTGGGGCCCCGGCCGGACCCATATTATACAGTCATTACAGGGGAGGGGTTACATCTGGGCCCAGTGGTCGTCATCCGCTTCCTTCTCGCCGGACACTTCCATCCTGTTCAGGCTCTCCATGACCTTCTCCATCTCCTCGACCTTGGCCAACCAAGAGATGTTGTTGACGGCCATAACGTAGCACTGTCTTGCCATCCTGGAGTCTCCCTTGACTCTGACCTGGATCCCTCCGGAGCTGAACTTGAGGCATTGGTGGAAGGAGGATGGCACGCAGCGGAAGGCGCTGATGAGGGGCCTTCCGAAGATGGCGTTGTAGCTGCTTGGAGCGTCAACAATGACGAACCGGCAGTTCCTTGAGACTCCCCCCAATTTGACTTGGAGTCCGACTCCACCTTCCACTTCCTTCCTCTCCCCTGAAAATCCAAACAAGGGTCCGTCCGAGGCCAACACCCTCCTTGGCTCTACCTTCATCTCGTCAAACGCCTTCTTGAAAACGACGTTGACGGAGCTCCCGTTGTCAACCAAGATCCGGGAGACGGTGTAGCCTTCGATGGCCGTCTGGATGACCAGCGCATCGCAGAACGGATCCTCATGATCCGGTAGGTCCTTCACCGAGAAGATGATCTTTTTCTCTGGGGGCGGGGTCTGGGAGGTTTAGGCGACGCTCCTTCGGTACATGACATGGAGGCTTGCCTTTCTAGTGGCCTCAACCCCCACTCCACCGTGGATCACTCCTATACCACCTCGGGTTCCCACGTCGACCGGTCCTCGCACACATCATCCCCTCCTTCTCTGGGCAGAACCTCTTCAACCCGCACTGGTGGCTGTGGCTGGGCAGGGCCTCTCGCCCCCCCTCACCTCCAGGAACTCGGGGCAGGTAGCTGTGGCGTGCCCCTCCACCTGGTGGAAGTCACAGTACATCAATGCTCTTTTTCCCCTCTTTCAGCGGGTTGGGCGTTCTCTCCTGTTACCTCTTCCCCCTCCTATCGCCAAGGCTTGTTGCGGCGGGGGCAAGAGCTGCCTTGGAGCTTGCCTCTGGAAGTTATACCTCCCCTGTCCCCCATGATAGTTCCCCCCTCCTTGGATGAGAGCTCTTCCTCGACCTTGGGCAGGTCCTCCTTGCTGCCTCCAGCCTGGTTCCGGACCCTCCTGTCCTTGGAACCCCTGAGTTCTCTGCTCCTCTCTTCTTCTTCCTTCCTGATGCCTTGAGCCACCCTGCTCTTTTGACTCCACCTCCGTTAACTTTGCCAACTTCTTGACAAATGCCGAGTTGGCTGCCTCCATGGCAATCTCCTCTGCCGCCCTTTCCATCAAGGGGGCCTTCCGTGTCAAGCTCATCTTGTAGAAGCCCTCTTTCAGCCCAACGGTGAAGGCCATCTGGAGAGCATACCCTAGCATCTCCTGGACCTCTAGGATCTCCTCTTGGAACCTGTCAACGTAATGGGCCAGCGACTCCTCGGCCCCCTGTCTTATTAGGAAGATGGACTCAAGACTCCTCTTCCTCTTCTTGGAGGTGGAGAAGCGAAGCTGAAAGCTCCGGCTCAAGTCCTCGAACCCATAAATCGACCTTGGAGGGAGTTGATGAAACCAGTCCCTCGCCTTCTCCTTCAACGTGATCGCAAAGAGATGACACTTGAAGGCATCTGTCATCGGCCTGATGGAGACGACATCCTCGAACCACTGCAAGTGCTGGACGAGATCATCCTTCCCGGTGTAGTAAGCCATGTCTGGCTTTCTGAACCCCTCGGGAACGGGAGCTGAGATGATCAGCTCGCTGAAGGGTGACCCCCTGAGGGGGGTCTCGCCTGGTCCACTCGCGCGACCTGCTCGTCTGGGAGGTTGGCACTCGCCGGGTTGGAGAATAGCTCCCGGCCGGTGAGGTCTCGCTCGACCCCATCTCCCATCCTCTCCTTTCCTGGCCTTCTTCCTGGTGCACTTCCTTCTCCCCCCGCTGGGGTCATCTCGCCTAGACCCCTGGGAGCCGACTCATCGTGAGGGTGGGGAGCTAGCTCCTGTGGGGGGGGGGGGGGGGGGTTGGGGTGGAGCTGCCACCCTGAGGAGCAATGCTTCGCAGCATCTCCATAATGCCTTGGATGGAGGCCATGAACTCTTGCCTCCCCACAAAGGGTCTTGGGCTGGGGAGCTCGCCAAGATCATCACTACCTCACTGACCTCTAGTCATGACACTCTCCCGAGATCTTCTGTGCTGGTCACTCTCCACGCTCACCACACCAAAATGTTGAAACCAAAAACTTGGTCTCTGGGGAGTTCGGGGTCCCAAAAGAGGGGTGACCTCACACCTACTACACTCGGGGGAATGTCACGGACCAAAGACCTGGGAAACTAGGAACAGACCCTCGGCTCTAGCGCGGAGGCCCCACCACACACCCGGAAGGCTACTTGAGCTCTTCCCCTCCCTTACCAAAGGGCTGGGCTGGGCGCCTTGGAGAGCTCTCTCTACTATACTAAGAAGAAGCTAAGGGAGGAGTAAGCCAGGAAAAGTCCCTCTCCAAAGGCACCCAAGGGGGTCTATTTATAGTTTTTTCCAAGTCCTGGGGGTAAAATGACCAAAATACTCTTACGCCCAATATACATTGGGCCAATAAAGAACAGCCACGTCGGGGGGTAAAAAGGTAATCCCCCCCCCCCCCCCGAGGGCAAAATGGTGAAACCACGGGGTCCACAAGGGTCTAGGGGGCGGAGGGCGAACCCTCCCCGGACTAGCCTCCTGGGGCGAGAAGGCTGGCCGCCCGATCTCGCCCTGCGGGCTAGCCGCTTGGGGCGAGAAGGCTGGCCGCCGGTCTCGCCCTGCGAGCTCGCCGCCTGGGGCGAGAAGGCTGGCCGCCGGTCTCGCCCCGCGAGCTCGCCGCCTGGGGCGAGAGGGCTGGCCGCCGGTCTCCCCCCGCGAGCTCGCCGCCTGGGGCGAGAGGGCTGGCCGTCGGTCTCCCCCCGCGAGCTCGCCGCCTGGGGCGAGAGGGCTGGCCGCCCGGTCTCGCCCCGCGAGCTCGCCGCCTTGGGCGAGAGGGCTGGCTGCCCGGTCTCGCCCCACGAGCTCGTCGCCTGGGGCGAGAGGGCTGGCCGCCCGTTCTCGCCCCTGCCCAAGGCCAGGGTGTCGGGGGCGGGATCCTGGTCTCCAGCCAGTCCCGTCATCCCACCTCGCACCTAGCACGCCACAGGGGTGCCGGCCATCTTGCCGCACCCGCCCCTCTAAAGGGCCCGGGGGAAGATGTTGATTTTTCCTTCTCCTACTAGTATGTTTCCAAGCAGAAGCCAAAATTGGCCTCTGAGAGTGCAAAATATCCAAAAAGCTTAAAAACGCGTTTGCCTTGTTTTGGACCCACTCTTCGCGAATACGGAGTTGTACAAATTCATCTGTGATCGAAAATAAAATATTTTCCGTTCTTCAAAGCTTTATCAACTTGATAACTTACCTTCCCTCTTTTATCATCGAGCATAGCGACTAGGGATGCATTAATCTTATCTCTGTATGGGCAAGAAAATTATAAGCTAAACTGTAGTGCACGAATGTGAGAAGAAGAGAACACCTACCGATTATGTTAACAATGTGTTGAAAGCACCGATCATGCGTATTTTACCACGAAGAAGTTGCCCTGATTGTTGTCACTTCGTGATAATTATAATTGCTACACCATACTTCAATATCACTC
The DNA here is from genome assembly GCA_039583875.1 of Platanthera guangdongensis. NCBI lineage: Eukaryota > Viridiplantae > Streptophyta > Magnoliopsida > Asparagales > Orchidaceae > Platanthera > Platanthera guangdongensis. The sequence continues at coordinate 192,064,797 of CM077148.1, forward strand.
AATCCTACATGCCCGCTAGGAAACTATTAAAATGGGTGATTAAAATGGCTAAACATAATCATGCTCATAGGCAAAGGCCATGCAAGGAAATAGTATGACTTCATTCTAGGGTTGCATATATCATTTTCCAATTATGGACAAAAAAAATTCCACTTTTATGGTTAAGCTGTTGGATCCATTTAATTCCTTCTTTATGCTTAAAGTTAGGTTATGAGTAGTTCATTTCACTCATTTTTTATGCATCTTGTATTTGGTTCATTAAGCCCCGCTAATTAATATTCCAATGTTTATTGACAAAAAATATTGATAATTGGATGCTTGGCAGCTCCGGCCGTCTCCAAACATTTCTTGTGGGACTCTAATTAATATTAGTAGTCATTTTTGTTAGAATATTTAGTTATATGTCCGCGCGTGTCAGAACCGACTCGGAACGACCCTCTGGGTTTCTTGTCAGTAGAGTGTAACGGTTCTACGCTGGCGATACTATATAAGGTCATTCCACACTTGATGAGCCTTAGTGGACTATCTTGAGCGGAGTCCTTCTAACAATTTTGACCCCTTGCTCCAATTCTTGCCTGAATTGAAATTGGAATGAATTCCAATGCTGATCATGTTCTCATGAATGATGATTTTTTATAACAAGAACTGAAATTGACCAAATTTTTTTTGTCTGGTATAGGCAATTTTTAGTTGCAGAGGCGTTTTACATTGTGAATTTGTCAGATGAATTACTTTTACAAAACATATAATGCTATAAAGGCTCCGCTTGGCACGGTGGTGACGGTCATGAACACAGTGATTATTAACCGTCGTTCATCACCACCCTACCTCACCTAAGTAACTTCACCCACCCAGGGGCGGATCCAGGATTCGAAGTAAGGGGGGACCCAAAAAAATGGTGAATCAAAATATAATAAGCAAAAAAATTTCTAGTTTGAAATTTTAGCATTAACAATAAAAGAAAAATTACAATATGAATGTTATCTTATTTTATTTGTGCACGTCGTTTTTTCAACTCATAGAATTCATCAATAAACACATTTTTCTTGATCTTCTCTGCTATTTCCCGTTTTATGTAAAGAGTCATACAATTTGCCAGAAATTCATCCTCCATTTTGTTGCGCAGTCTTGTTTTAATAAGCTTCATAGCAGAAAATGACCATTCTGTAGTCACTGTTGAGACCGGAAGTGTCAAAATTAGTCGAATTAGCTTGTCAACAAGATAATAGTTATTTGATTTCTTCGTTTCAGTCAATTTCTCACAAAGTTTAGAAATTGTTGACATGTTCTTTAAATCGGAATGAGAAAAAATGTCTAACTGATAATGGTGCAGCTGAGGAGAACTTACAGTGAAATTTATGGAAGGAAGGGGAAGAAAACTCAAAGGTAAAGTCTGATTCAGAATTTCCCCAACCCAGCACAGCCGACGTCGCCCAAATCTCGCTATAGCTGTCTGGATTCACGCCGAATAGCACAATACGGCTTTGATTCCACCGAAGGAGGCCGCCAAATCGCCAATCGAGGGAAGAGCTCTTCCTAAGAGGCTTTCAGCCAAGCCTAGCGGAAAGGGGAGAGGGAGACGACTCAAACGAGAGAAGCGAGAGAGACGATCTCTTTCTGTATAGGAGAGAGAAATTGAATCTGAAAATAAATTCACATGAGTTATTAACTATATATATATATATATATATATTATATACATAACTTATATTTTATAATTTATAAATTTCATCACTTATATTATATATATATTTATATTTTATAATTAATAAAAACTAAATATACATAAACTTCAAAATCCTTGGGGGGGGGGCTTGCCCCCTCTGGATCCGCCACTGCACCCACCTTTATATTCAAAACAAGTTTTTTGGTGGCGATCATAGCCATTATTGTGTCAAACATACATTTTATAATATTATCATTTTTTGCCCAAACTCACTGGCGCAAAAACGTCATGCTAAACAGAGCCAAATTCGATATATTTTGGAGTTATAAGCTCGGTTAAAGATCATTGTTTATAATTCCAATCATAGCCAGCCCTCCATACTGCCATCCCATTATTTGAAACATTCCCTAGAAAACAATAAGATAGCTATCTTACTATTATGTATGTCCCTCTCAAAAGATTCAAAAACAAGTGATAAATAAATTTAATATTTTGACTAACCAAAAAAAATAGCAATTTTGAATGAAAAATAATTTCATAGTAAAACTAACAAAATCATAATTCATTATTAATAATAAAGTTGAGTAAAATATGCATAGAATCTAAAATTCTATTACAATTTCCATAAAATCTAAAAAATCTATTACAATATGTAACTAGGGTAGTACTAGTAGTCAATTTAGATTAGGATTACTACTAACTAAATTTTATATGCTGCTTATGGGATGACTTATGCTTCGTTTGATGCGGGATTTTCGCCGGCCGTTTGGAGCAAACGCTGCCGGACGGTGGGTAAACAAACGCTCTCCGGCGGTATTTGCTCCGTTTCTCCCCAACGCCCCCTAAAAAATGGTGGGCCAAACGAATTAACCAGCCTTCTGTTGGGTTTGCGATCAATGATCCACTAGGGGGCCACACCCACACCAATTAACCAGCCTTTAACCATTTGAAACAAATTAGGAGGGTTAATCAAATTGTCCAAGTAAACTTAAATGACATGATCAAAAATATTTTGAGTCATAATTGTCATTTTCCTTTTTCCAAATCATATATTTTATTTACGTAATAAAAGCAGTCAATTTTTATTCAAATAATTTTTTGATTTATGGATAAGACTAGAGTTGCTTATAAAAAAATACCATAATGATTTTAATTACAAAAATCCAAATATTTGGACACTTTTAAAATCGTAATTTTTCGCATAAAAATTTAAATTTAATGCACCTAAATAATTAAAATAAAGTATATTTTGGAAAATCTTAAAAATAAATACATAAATAATATTTTTAGGGAGGGCAATTCCGTCATACAAACACAGTAATATTTAAAAATCCCCCGCACAAGGTCAGGTAACTGGCCGTTTATTGTACGTCCGCTTCGCTAACCCGGCTCCGTCTTCCGCATTTACCCTCGCTGTCTACCACGATCAGGGAGGAAACCTTTCATCAGCATCATATCCGTCAATTTCACAAAATATTTATACGGACGGTGTAGATTGCGATTTACTTTTAATTGCTACAGCCAGTGAAACATCGAAATGTTTTACGCTTCAACCAAGCGTAGCAGCAGCTACGTGCCCTTGAAATTATGTTTTCTGGGCACCACCTCACCATCCGCATGCGCTCCGCCGCCCTCGACTGGCGCCACGTGTCCCACAACTCTCAAATCTCGAACAAAACCGTCATCGCCATCCCAAACGGCGTCAGTCTTCATTTCCGTGCCCGTCATTGTAACCGCGGTCAGGGTAACCATGGTTAGTTCTGTCTCCCTTTCAGTTTATATTCTCAGTCCCCTCCTCACTAAAAACCACCGTGGAAACCGCGAGAAGAAATCCAGAAGTATGATGATGATGGGAGAAGGAGCGTACCGAAATACGACGATAGACGTCCCGCCGTGGTCGCCGTTCGACGATCAGACGGCGGCGATGGGCTTCCAGCTCTCCCCCACCGGAGAATACCTTCTCAACGACGCCGCCATGACCGCGCTGCGGCGCTACCTGCCGGCAAACGACGCGGTGCTGGGAGATGCGGAGGCAGAAGAGGAGGCGGAACTCACCGATCCGCCGATCGACGCTTACTCGTGCGACGAGTTCCGGATCTACGAGTTCAAGGTCAGGCGATGCGCGCGGGGGCGGTCGCACGATTGGACCGAGTGTCCTTACGCGCATCCCGGAGAGAAGGCTCGCCGACGTGATCCGAGAAAATACCACTACTCCGGCGTGGCCTGTCCTGATTTTCGCAAAGGAATCTGCAAGAGGGGCGACGCTTGCGAGTTCGCCCACGGGGTTTTTGAGTGCTGGCTTCACCCGGCGAGGTATCGGACCCAGCCGTGCAAGGACGGTACGGCGTGCCGCCGGCGGGTATGCTTCTTCGCCCATACGCCGGAGCAGCTTCGGCTTATGCCTCATCAGCAGCAAAGCCCGCGCTCGATGGATTCGTATGACGGGGCTTCCGTACGGCTCGATGGGTACTTCCACAAGGGGCTGATCTCTTCCCCGCGCACATCAACTATGATTTCGCCGCCGATGTCCCCGCCGGTAGTTTCACCGCCGTTGTCTCCGAGCGGGGGCATGGTAATCCGTCCCATGGGATCATCTTCTGTGAACGATGTACTGACCTCGCTGAGGAGGATGCAGATCAGTAAGGCGAAGTCAACCCCAAACTCCTGGGGTGGGTTTGGTTCTCCTGGTCTTGGGTTTAGTTCCCGATTCTGTAGCTTTCCGGCCACACCGACTAGTTCTCCGGCAGCAGTTGACGGCGGTTGTCTGGATTTGGATGGGTTTCCGGAGATGGAGGAGCCGGCGGAGAGGGTTGAGTCCGGTCGTGCTCTCCGAGCCAAGATGTACGAGAGGCTAAGCCGGGAGACCGGCTTGAACCGGTCCGATTCTGGTTTTGCGCCCGGTGCGGGTCCAGACGTCGGTTGGATTTCTGAGCTCATCAAGTGACGATCTTTAAATTAAAAAAAAAAGCAGCTGTAGAGCTATGCTTTTGTGAATATATATTAAAAAAAACCCTATGAAAAATACAGATATCCAGAACTGTTGATGGGCCTGTTGTGTAGCTGGCGCCTTCTATTTTGGGATTTTTGAAGAAAAAAAGGAGAAGAAAAACAGAAAAGCAGAGAAATATTTTGTGTACAGAGTTGAATGAATGAAGGATTCAAATCGCAATTCACGGTGGCAAAGGGCGGCGGTGAAGGGGATGACTGCGGCTATGTCTTATCCAAAATGCTTTCGAAGTTTCCGTTTCCAATTCATGAGTTAGTAGGCATTATCCATAATTCTGAACATCTCTCTTAATTATTATCTGCGGTTTGCTAAATCATATTTTTTGCTGCTATTTTGAACTGTCAAATTATATTTTTACTGTAATGCTCATGTAATCTGTAACTAATGCTCTAAGTTAATGCAATATCTACGTTTGATTATTGAAATCCTTATTTTTTTTACCTCAGTATCTGCCTTTTTTGTATCGCGTGCAGTGTATATATTTTTGCCTCTTATGTGTAATGTAGTGTAATTAAAAAGTTACTTAAAATAGGCCTTTTTTTCCTTTTCTTTTCTCCCCATGGAGCCATGGAGGAGCGGGGGTGATGATGCTGGGGTTTTGGAGACACGGCAGTCTTTAATTACCACTTTTATTAAATATGTAAATAAAAATGAGTAGTCGTTGAGAATGGCAGAGGCTTTGATGCGTAATTATTCTTCTGAATAGGGGGATTAAGTCGGCTTTTAGAAGAGTGGAGAAGGGTTGGTATATCTTTCACGTGGTTAAAGCTCCGTGGTGGGGCCCTCGGCCCATGGGCAATGGTACGGACGTGTGTACTGTGGGGGCAGGAATTTCGAGGAGGGCGGGTTTTGTTAATCTGAAGATTGTTTTGTCGGGTAGCGGGGGAGGGGTGGGTGTTGTTATTGTGGGCGGGGTTTTGCAGCGGGGTTGCTGATTTGCACGCAATTGCATGCACGGATGTTAGGTAGTGCGTTTTGTCGCTAAGCACTCTTTCACAAGTAATGTGGGTGTGGGTGCGGGTGCACACGGAGGGGGTGCATTGATGTGTGTGCTTGTGAGTCTACCCGTGTGAGTGGTCGTATTGGTTATTTATTAGGTTCAATTTGTTTGGGAGTTTCACAACTCTGGTATGGGGAAACACCAACTCCGTTTTGGGCAAACGCCGTTGGAAGGAGGGTAAATAAATGAATTTCTGCCGGCGTTTGCTCCGTTTCCACCCGCCCGCCCGCCTGCATGCTTTGAGAAACACCCCAAAAAGTTCTATTTGGAGCAGCCACCTCCCCCATCCGGTTCGAACTCTCCGTTTCCATCCGTCGGATCGACCCGTCACCGCTAAAACAAATGAAAGACTATAAGACTTCAACAACCCGATATGTCGTGATGGAATCGGGGAGGAGTTAGTGTGTATGGACTCGGATCGTTACATGTGGTGTGCGGATAAGTGTGGGGTGCCCGGGTGTACTGTTTATGCTACAAGATGTGTATAAATATCCCCTACCACCAAAAAAGAGAAATAAAGGATGGTAGTAATGAGGAATGGGATGGAAACCTTTGGTTGTACTCCAAGCAATGAGGGTTATATGGTGGATAGTGCTTCAAATTTATGTTTTTCTTTGGTAATAGGGTAAAAGTTTTATTTGAGGAGTATTTTGATGAGGATGCCAAGTATGGCTACCTAGGAAAGAGTTTAATTTTAGCTATGTAGAGAAAATTAAAGTATTGTATGATTGGGGGGTGTACACGAGAAATGGAAACTGGCCAAACCGAATTGAGCCAATCAAATTGAATTTCGGACCGAATCAGTGGTGAATTTCGGACCGAATCAGTGGTTCGGTTTCGGTTCTGGGGGGATGAAAATCGAACATGTTCGGCTTGGCTGTGATTTAAACCTTTGGCGAACCAAAAAAGTTGAACTGACGACCCTTGCTTCAAATGTTTTTATACATGCATTACAATGCAAGAATAGTATACAAGCAAATATTTGGTCTTTCTTTAAACATTTTTGCAATGTAGATGTCAACATTTGATATAATGACAGATTATTGAAGGGAAAAAATCATGTATGACATTCAAATAGTATGTGTAAATTTTGCTTACATTTATAATTTAGTACGTCGGTTACCGAACCGTGGTTTAAAAACTGAACCAAATAGATGAGTTTCTGTTTGGTTTTGGTTTAGGATGGGAAAAAACATGGTTATTCGGTTCGGTTTCACCTAAAACTAAATCGAACCGTACCGGTTACAGGCCTATGTATGATGTGTCGATCCAATTTGTAAATGACAAGTATTTGATGGAGAGATGGAGCCACCTATAGGAATTTTTTCGTGCGTCCGACGCAGGCAAGTTGTGTGCGCTGAATGCAATCTCAACCGACCATCAATTTTTTTTAACTTTTTCTTAAAGGCATTTGTTTCTAAGCCTTTAGATCATTGATCAGGTGGTCTGCTTGCGCTTCACACACACCTATGTACGCATGTGCACCTAATTATCTCTCCTCCTGACGAGGTTAACTCCAATTTATAGGGAAATCAGGTTGTACTTACCCGGTTTACCCTCACCCCTAATAGTGTAATGGGACGTTACATGCGTAACCACCGCATGCGCGATCCGCACAACCGATCCCTGCGGTAACCACCGCACGCCGGATCCCGTACGTTGTGCACCTGACGCCGACCGACGGCGCCCCTGCCGCACCCTCACCTCGGCCGCCCATCCCTGTGCGGCCTCGCCGCCCGTCCCTGGGCGGCCTCGCCGCGACCGACCCCACGAGGGCTGGTCGAGGCCACCTAACCACGGGAGGCCTCGTCGCGGCCAGCCCCCGCAAGGGTCGGCCAAGCCCGGGCGGCCTTGGTGCCGCCGGCCCCGCAAGGGCTCGCCGAACCCCGCTAGGGCGAGCCAAGGCCGCCTGTTTCTGGGTGGCCTCGCCGCGGCCAGCCCCTGTAAGGGCCGGCCAAGGCCGCCCAAACTCGGGCAGCCTCTCCCCGGTCAGTCCTTGCAAGGGCCTGCCAGGGGTGCCCGGATCCGGGCGGCCTCACCGCGATCGGCCCCCAAAAGGGCCGACAAGGGGCCGCCCGACCCCGGGCGGCCTCGCCGCGACCGTCCCTTACAAGGGTCTGCCAAGGCCGCCCGTACTCGGGCGGCCTCGCCATGATCGACACTCGCAAGGGTCGTCCAAGGACGCCTGTACTTAGAGCTGTCACGATTCCGGTTCGGTTCCGGTTCTTCTAAAACCATGAACCGAACCGCTAAGATAACGATTCTTCAAGTTAGAACCAAAATCTTATTTGGTTTGACCGGTTTCAATTTCGGTTCCGGTTCCATCATAATTTTTGGAACCATCGTGTCAACGGTTCCGGTTTAACAAGAACCAAAACAAAACCAGTTACTAACGGTTCGGTCCGGTTGTATGCGGTTCGGTTCGGTTCCAATCGGTTCCAACTAAAACTAAAATCAAATTTGACAGAATGAAATAAAAGCAGTCTGCAAAAAACTTAAAGCACCTTCAGAATAGAAATAATTAAGTTGCACACTTCTTGACGGTCTCTTCCACGATCGGTGGGCTAGTATATGTCGCCTTCCTATGCGTGTAGACTTGCTATGACGTCTAGTTGACTTGTGTGCATCTCGTCGACATGCTTTTATGTGATTCGGTCCGGTTCAAATGAGTTCTAACTAAAACAAAATCAAGCTTGACGGAGTGAAATAAAAGCAGTCTGCAAATAGTAAAACTCAAAACAACAAAAAAATAAAAATAATTAAGTTGTGCACTCCTCGTCAGTCTATTCCACGATCTGTGGGCTAGTATCGGTCGCCTTCCTACGTGTAAAGACTTGCCACAATGTCTAGTTGGCTTGCGCACATCTCGTCAGCTTGCGCAACCGTAATAATCGGCTACGATTAGTTGTGTCTTTCATGATTACTATTTAATAGTAATTGTATAGCTTCTATATTTTTAAAATAAAATATTTCAGAAAAATATGTAAGCAAAATTGAAAATACATTATATCTGTATAAAACTAAAATATGTACTGTAAAAACCGATTTCAAACCGCACCAATGTCAAACCATATCACATGATTTTGGTGCGGTTTTGTTCAGTTCAAAACCGACTCATTTTGATGCGATTACAATTTGGGTCCAAACCGCACCAGTTTCACCCCGGATAGTAAGTATAAATATTATAATTAGATTATAAAATTATAATAATATTATAATAAAATTAATAAAAATAAACGGGTTGCACTTCGGTTCTACTTCGGTCTGGTTCGGATCGGGTCCAAAAATCTTAAAACCGCTTGAGACTTGTATGTTGCGGTTCCGGTTCCGGTTCCAGTCCGGATAATAACATGTAAGAACCACACCCGAACCAAAGTTGTTCACGGTTCCAAAATTCAAACCAGAACCCGAATAATTTGCAAACGGTTCGGTCCGGTTCCGGTTCGGTTCCAGTTCGATTTACGGTTTTCGGTTTTAAGTGACAGCTCTACCTGTACTCGGGCGGCCAGGATGTGGCAGGTCCCCGCAAGGGCCGGCCGAGGCCACCCGACCACAGGCGGCCTCGCCGCGACCATCCCCTACAAAGGGCGGCCGCCCGGATTCGGGCAGCCCCCTGGCCGCTCGCCGGGTGCGGGGGTGGCGGCTGCCGACCCTGCCGTCGTCGTCTGGCCGCCAATTTTGGCGGGCGGGCTATCTTTTGGCCCAAGTGCGGGATCATAATTTTTCAAAAATGACGATCTACGCGGTTAGTTTCGAGCAATCTTATTGGTCGGTTCGGAAATTTTTAAGCAAAATTACCAGACCTCCCCTCTTAAAATCCTATAAATAGGCCAACATTCACTTAAAAAGGGGTTTTTTCCGTAACACTCTAACTTCACTCATTCTCTTTCCACTCTTTCCCTCTGCAGGATTTTCCTCCCAAATTCTCTCCTGCAAGGCACCGTCAAGATAACAAAGAGAAGACGAGAGCAAAGAAAAAAAAAGACAAGGATGGGACGCTCAGACCCATCCTCGCCATCGCTTCAAGATGACTCAGAAGGAGAAAGCGTCGCCCACTCCCACAAGAAGCGATTGGCGGAGGGCCTCGAGAACAGAACGGCTACGAGCGATGCTCGACGTCTATTCTCCTTCATCTTATCAAGTATAACGAGGCGCGGCCTGTTGCCCTCGCGCTTCTCCTAAAAATTCTGTAATAAACACTATGATAGTGGAGTTAGGCCGACACCGAACCGACTGCTTTGTCTTTTACCCTGATTGCAGATTTTCCATGTCATCAAACCGCTTACTCAACATTCTGTGAATCTTTAACTATTGGTACGCTCGACCGCTCTACAGGCTAGGACAATTCAAAAGGCCTGAGCTAACAAGAGCGCCGCACGGACCCTAACATTTTGGCATCGTCTGTGGGAAAACAGTTCCCAAAAGCTCCAAGGAGACACGGAGGATAAGCACCCTGTAACACCTCCCCTGTAATGGACGTATAATATGGGTCCGGCCGGGGCCCCACAACATACGAACACCACAGCTTTAGTATTAAAAGTTGATATAGCTACCCAAACTCAAAACACTTGCACAACACAGCGGAAAACCAAGCACAACTAGAAGTTATCCACTAATCCAAAAGAGTAAACAAATGGCCTTAAGGCCTTACATCAAATGTCCAAAAGGGTATACAGTACAATCAAACATGAATGTGCTCAGCACTCCTAGTCTACCTCGGCATGCAAGCCGGACAAAAATAGTCTCAAACATACATCATCAAAAGTAGTGCTACAAGAGAGAAAAACACTTCATGGGCTTAGGCCTTTTTGGCCGGCGTGCTAGCTCCTGCGTGCGATCCTTGCCCTGTAAAAATTATTAGTAACGTGGGTCAGCAAAGGCTGACCTCAAACTGTGTAACAACACAACTCCTCCCGGCCGCCCCTAACGGACCCCGAGGAACCCTCCAACCTGCAAGTCAGCACTTCATATGCAATATAAATTTCTATAAATAGAAAAACATTAAAACAGGCTTGGATGTATCAATCAACAAACATGTTCTCTACTGGTTGAGCATATAAAGAAAGGGCCTACTATGCAACATGAATGCAACACCCGGGCTTCACCCAAGGTACCCTAAACCGTATGCATCTAGCACAACATCACAACATTTAGGTACTCACATTTCCCCAATTGGCATAAAGCCGCAAACATTGAGGGAGACACAACTCCCTCACACGGCGCACAGGCCGCCACATGGAAATCTTGCCAAGGCCCCACCCGCTCGTGGGCTTAGCCCCGGGCTTGCCTGCAAGCTCTGACGTCTCATGTCAGGATTCCAACAACCACAGACTGCCCGATTCTAAGAAGCCTTGCTGGACCCCACCCGCTCATGACCTCTTTGCCCGGGCTTGCCCCAAGCTTGGCATTCTCGTCAGTCTCACAGAAGGGGACTAGTCTCGCCGGGACACTCTCCACACATGACGCACGTGTCACGGGATAGCCAGCCGACCACGGAGACATAGCCACGCCTTGGCACAACACAACCAAGACTAAACACATCGCAATCCCTCTTTGTACCGCAGCGTTCCCGCGCTCCAAGGAAAACATCTCCAACTCGTGCGGAGCTAACCTTGTCCACCAAGGAAACCATCTCCATTCTCATTTGGAGCTAACCTTGTCAAGGAAACCATCTACCACCACGAGGAGCTAACCTTGTCCGGGTTCGACTACATGTACTCTTTTCAAGCAAACGGGACAATCACCACCACAACACAAACGACAACTTGCCGCATCGGAAATCTCTACGAATCCCTAGTTCGTATGCAACATCACCGCGTCGGACTAACGGTCGCGACTACGGCTTCACCCACCATGCCTAATCCACTAGCGAAGCGGATCTCTAATGCAAAGATATGCCGGGGACGGACTCAATCGACCCGGAAGTTCCTCTTGAAACTTGGCAAGCCAAAACCCCTCTCATTTGAGAGTTTGGTGCCCAAAAATTAGAGAAAAGAAAACTAGATGATGCTAAAACGTGCATCCTAAAGACCGAGAGGAGAGATGTCGTTACCTTCCGACTCCTCTTCCTTGCCATGGCAAAAATAGCCGGATGGAACACTTCGCAATGCTCCAAGCTTCACGGATCCGGACTCGGCTCGCGATTCGGAGCTCCGAAACCCTTCCTACAGCCCAAAAGTTCTTCTTCTTCCTCCTTGCTCTAGTTTCTCTCAAGAACTAAGAAAGAGAGGACTTGAAAAAAAAAATGAGGATCTGTAACCCTAAGATCGGACTTAACTGTCCAGGAGATGGCCTGAACCGTTAGATCCCAAAACCAGAAAAAGACTGGCTGCGATTCGCCTGGAAAATAAAAGACCTGGGCCGAACACGGCCTGGCACACGCCCGTGTCCAGGGCCGTGTGCCTCATTCGCCGTCTCAAATCGACGCGCCTGGAATCAGACACGGGCATTCGACACGCCCGTGTTCAATCCGACACGCCCGTGTCCCAAGTGACACGGCCGTGTGGCCTGCCGTGTGTCTCCAACGACACGGCCCCAACACCAACCCGAGAGGTGACACGGCCTGGGACACGCCCGTGTCCCAAGCCGTGTGCCCCAGTCTCGACACACTGTCGAGCAAAAGTGTCGACACTTGGGCCGAGTGTCGACACGGCCTCGACACGCCCTGCGACACGCCCGTGTCGCAGGCCGTGTGCCCCACTCTCGACACTCTGTCGAGCACAAAGTGTCGACACTTGGGCCGAGTGTCGACACGGCCTCGACACGCCCTGCGACACGCCCGTGTCGCAGGCCGTGTGCCCCACTCTCGACACTCTGTCGAGCACAAAGTGTCGACACTTGGGCCGAGTGTCGACACGGCCTCGACACGCCCTGCGACACGCCCGTGTCGCAGGCCGTGTGCCTCCTGCCAGAACCCAAAAATTTTTCCAGAACAGCAGACTGAACCTCTTGCAAAAACTGGGGTGTTACAACTCTCCCCCACTTAACTGAATTTCGTCCCGAAATTACAAAACAAAAGGGTACAAAACTTAAATTGTACCTGACAACAATAGTTCTGGATAGTCTTCTAGCATGGCCTGTTCTCGCTCCCACGAGAACTTCTCACGACCGCAGTTGTCCCAACGAACTTTCACAAGTTTAACTTCTTTATTCCGCAACTGCCGAATCTCCGAATCTTCTATAGCGATTGGAAGGACTCGCGTCCTCAAGTCTTCCTCAATCGGCATCGATGCCGGCTCAATCACCACGCTAGCCTCCACCAAGGCTTTCCTCAACACGGAGACGTGGAAGACGTCATGTAATCCACTCAAATCTGCGGACAATGCCAACCGATAGGCTGCTTCTCCTATCCGCTCAACAATTTCAAAAGGCCCCAAAAACCTTGGACTCAACTTCTTGAGTCGGCGAATCCGCGAGACGCCTTTGAACGGCTTGACCTTCAGATAAACCCAATCACCAACTGCAAATTCTAACTTCCGGTGACGAGCATTAAAATATTTCGCTTGCCTGTCTTGTGCCACCTTCATACGCTCTTGGATGGTCCGTACCATCTCACAAGCGTCAACTACCGCATCCTTTCGCAGAAGTTTGGTGTCTCCCGCCTCTGCCCAAGACATTGGCGTTCGACACCGCCTCCCATACAAAGCTTCGTATGGCGCCATCTTTATACTAGCTTGAAAACTGTTGTTGTACGGAAATTCTACCATGAAGAGGTGATCCTCCCACCTCTTGCCAAAATCAAGAACGTACATCCTCAACATATCCTCCATAGTACGGTTCATTCTCTCCGTTTGCCCATCAGTTTGAGGATGGAACGTCGTACTAGACTTTAGCTTCGTGTCCAAGCTCTTCTGAACCAGTCTCCAGTCCTTGGACGTAAACCGTCCATCGCGATCACTGACTATGCTCTTAGGAATTCCGTGCAGTCGCACAATGTTGCGAACATACAACTCCACCAGCTTCTCCACGCTGTCCTCTTTCCGGTTCGGGATGAAGTGAGCCACCTTGGTTAGGCGATCCACGATCACCCAAATAACATCATTCTCATGCTGCGATCTAGGCAAACCATGCACAAAGTCCATGGAGATGTCCTCAAATTTCCATTCAGGAATTGGAAGGGGCTTCAGGAACCCGCCCGGTTTCTAACATTCGGCCTTCACCAAGGCACATGTTTGGCAACGACTCACATACAAAGCCACATCTCGCTTCAACCCCGGCCACCAAAAGGATTTCTTCATATCCAAGTACATCTTTGTACTGCCCGGGTGAATGGAGTACTTTGAGAAGTGAGCCTCAAACATCAACTCCTCACGGAGATTGTCAAACTGCGGTACACAAACCCTTCCGCCCTTACTCAAGATTCCCCCGATCATCTCCCAGGTGCTGCTCTCGCCCGTTTGAGCCTCCAACACAAAAGGTTGAAACTCCACATCTAATCGAGTCGCTTCCCGAATACGATCGGACAAGTCGCTTTGCACTTCAATCCAGTTCAACCGAGCCACGCTAGACTCGCCTCTCGCAACACATTCCAATCCAAGGGACTCCCATTCCCGTACCAACCGCTCATCATGAGCTTCGATCCAATTTCCTAGCCCCGAGTACTTTCTACTCAACGCATCTGCCACCACATTGGCTTTACCCGGCGTGTACTGAATCGCCACTTCGTAGTCTCCAAGAAACTCAACCCATCTGCGTTGCCGCATGTTCAAGTCCTTTTGATCCAAGAGATACTTCAGGCTTTTATGGTCCGTGAAGATCTCCACTCTTGCGCCATAAACATAATGCCGCCAAATTTTCAGCGCGAAGATTACCGCCGCCAACTCCAAGTCATGGACGGGGTAATTCCTCTCATGAGGTTTCAGCTGTCTAGACCCAAAAGCTATCACCTTCCCATGTTGCACCAAAACGCAACCCAAACCGCATCCCGATGCGTCACTGAAAATTTGAAATCCATCTGTCCCTTGCGGTAAACTCAAGATCGGAGCCATCATAAGCCTCTCCTTTAGTGCCTCGAAAGCTTGACCGCACTCTTGGGTCCACACAAATTTATGGTCTTTGCGAGTGAGAGAGGTGAGGGGTAGAGCTATCTTCGAGAAATTCTCCACGAATCTCCTATAATACCCGGCTAGTCCAAGAAAACTTCGGACTTCCGCCACGGTCCTCAACACCGGCCAATCTCTGATGGCCTCCACTTTCGCTGGATCCACTGCCACCCCATCACCACTAATCACGTGGCCCAAAAATGCCACCTTCTCCAACCAGAACTCGCATTTGGAGAATTTTGCATACAACTCATTCTCCCTCAACACTTGCAAAACTATTCTCAAGTGGGTCTCATGCTCCACTTCCGACTTGGAGTACACCAGGATGTCATCGATGAAGACAACCACAAACGAATCCAAGTAATCCCGAAATACTCGATTCATCAGATCCATGAACACCGATGGTGCGTTCGTCAGCCCGAACGGCATCACCGTAAACTCAAAGTGCCCATACCTTGTACCAAAGGCAGTTTTGGGTATGTCCTCATCCCGAATTCGTAGCTGATAGTATCCTGACTTCAAGTCCAACTTCGAATATACCACTGACCCCACCAATTGGTCAAACAGGTCGTCTATCCGAGGGATCGGATACTTATTCTTGACGGTCAACTTATTAAGCTCTCGGTAGTCTATGCACAGGCGCATGCTACCGTCTTTCTTCTTTACAAACAACACCGGTGCGCTCCACGGTGAAGAACTGGGTCTAATATACCCTTGCTCCAACAGTTCCTGTAACTGAACCTTAAGTTCCGCTAACTCCTTTGGTGCCATCCTAAATGGAGGACGTGACACCGGTCTAGCCTCCGGCACTAACTCGATCGAGAAGTCGATCTCCCGCCGAGGAGGCGCTCCAGGAAGTTCATCCGGAAACACATCCTTGAACTCTGCCACCACAGGCACTTCCTCAATCGACAGTTGGGAGAGACGAACCTCCAATAACGCTACAAGCGCTACACCACCCTGGTTAACCGCCCGCACCAACTGCATGGCCGATATCAGGGAACAGGCCACTCCACCAAGGCCCTCAAACTTGACTTCTGTTTGCCCTTTACTCCTTAAGGTCACCACCTTAGAAAGGCAGTCAATACTGGCGCGCTGCTCTGCAAGCCAGTCCATACCCAAAATGACATCGAACTCTACTAATGGTAACACTGCCGCTTCCAGAGCGAAGACAACTCCGTCTAGCTCCCAACAAATGCGCCCTTTAGCCCCGGTGGTCATAGATGACCCATTGGGCATGCGCACTTTCAGCTCTGCTCCCGACGAGAAAGACTCAACTCCTATTCTCCGGATGAAGCTCTCCGCAAGAAAGGAGTGCGATGCTCCTGTATCAAACAATACCCTAGCGGGGTATCCGGAAACTAACACGAAGCCTACAACATAGACATTACACAAAAGTCTAAAAGGATGAAGCACAAAATTTAAACTTAAATTCTCTTCATACCTGTCACCACATCCGTCTGGCGGATCGCTTCTTGCTGTCCAAGGTTGTAGGCCCTTGGTTGCACCGGTTGGAACCGAGAAGCGCTCGACTCCGCCATCTTTCCTTTCTCTGCAGCACTGGGGCCCGAGCGCACAGACTGCTCCTGCTTTGACTCTTGCCCCGCTCCCCCTTGCTGACAAGCACGGGCTATGTGCCCAACCTTCCCGCAGTTGTAGCACGTCGGCGGTCCCCTAGAGTGGGAACCCCCAGGCGTCCAGTTGCTCCTCTCACCAGATCTGGAAGTGGAAGGCTTCTTCCTCCACCTACTCCCATCAGACTTTCCATGAGATTGGGAAGGCTTCCCTTCCCCTTGCTTGGGAGTAAAACCCTTACGGCGTTGGGTTCGCTCCAAATCATTCTCCAAACTCCTGGCGGCTTCAACTAGCTCATTAAATCCCGCCCTCTTCATGGAGATGAGGGGTTGTCTCAAATTTTCCCTCAACCCTTGGTAGAAGAGGTTATCCCTCTCTACATCATCCGCCATTGTCGTTCCCGCATAACGACCCAATCGGGTGAACTCTTGCACGTACTCATCCACTGTCTTGTCTCGCTGCATTAGATGCAGAAACTGCCTCTGCAGGGCCAACCGAGTTGAAACTGGGATATACCTCTTAAGAAAAGCGTCCCCAAACTCTTCCACTGACGGGGTGCGTCCCGGAAATTGGCGGCCGCTATGGGCCACCCACCATAACTTGGCATCCCCTTCCAACATGAAAGCCGCATACTCAGCTTTCTTTTCCTCTGGCGTCTCTGCCGCCCTTAACAGTTCTTGAATACGAACCCACCAGTCCTCCGCATCCGTTGGCGTTCCAGTACCCTTGAAGGACGGGGGATGGAAACTCAGGAAGTACTTCATGTGTCGATCTCCATGTCCAACAACTACTCTCTCCGCCAAAGGCTCCACTCGCCTGGCTTCTGCTCCTGGCACGGCCGTTGCCGTATCTGGTGTGGCAGGGGCTGCCACCTGAGCTGCTGCTGCAGCTTGAGCTGCCACCATCGCTTCTGCAAGCATGCGGCAGAAGTCGGCCGGGTCTACACCCGTGCCCAAAAGACCTGGAGCAGTAGCACTGCTCGCCGAGAGATCATCCCTTGCTCTTGAAGTGCCCGCCTCGTTGCTTGCACTCTTCAGGAAGACAAGAAATAAGGGATTAGTCTCCAATCTCAAGACTAAAACATAAGGACACTCATGGTCCCGCGTTACTCTTATGTGGATTACTTCTCTACGCACTGACCTTGAATCTAACCTCCCTCTGATACCAAATTGTAACACCTCCCCTGTAATGGACGTATAATATGGGTCCGGCCGGGGCCCCACAACATACGAACACCACAGCTTTAGTATTAAAAGTTGATATAGCTACCCAAACTCAAAACACTTGCACAACACAGCGGAAAACCAAGCACAACTAGAAGTTATCCACTAATCCAAAAGAGTAAACAAATGGCCTTAAGGCCTTACATCAAATGTCCAAAAGGGTATACAGTACAATCAAACATGAATGTGCTCAGCACTCCTAGTCTACCTCGGCATGCAAGCCGGACAAAAATAGTCTCAAACATACATCATCAAAAGTAGTGCTACAAGAGAGAAAAACACTTCATGGGCTTAGGCCTTTTTGGCCGGCGTGCTAGCTCCTGCGTGCGATCCTTGCCCTGTAAAAATTATTAGTAACGTGGGTCAGCAAATGCTGACCTCAAACTGTGTAACAACACAACTCCTCCCGGCCGCCCCTAACGGACCCCGGGGAACCCTCCAACCTGCAAGTCAGCACTCATATGCAATATAAATTTCTATAAATAGAAAAACATTAAAACAGGCTTGGATGTCTCAATCAACAAACATGTTCTCTACTGGTTGAGCATATAAAGAAAGGGCCTACTATGCAACATGAATGCAACACCCGGGCTTCACCCAAGGTACCCTAAACCGTATGCATCTAGCACAACATCACAACATTTGGGTACTCACATTTCCCCAATTGGCATAAAGCCGCAAACATTGAGGGAGACACAACTCCCTCACACGGCGCACAGGCCGCCACATGGAAATCTTGCCAAGGCCCCACCCGCTCGTGGGCTTAGCCCCGGGCTTGCCTGCAAGCTCTGACGTCTCATGTCAGGATTCCAACAATCACAGACTGCCCGATTCTAAGAAGCCTTGCTGGACCCCACCCGCTCATGGCCTCTTTGCCCGGGCTTGCCCCAAGCTTGGCATTCTCGTCAGTCTCACAGAAGGGGACTAGTCTCGCCGGGACACTCTCCACACATGACGCACGTGTCACGGGATAGCCAGCCGACCACGGAGACATAGCCACGCCTTGGCACAACACAACCAAGACTAAACACATCGCAATCCCTCTTTGTACCGCAGCGTTCCCGCGCTCCAAGGAAAACATATCCAACTCGTGCGGATCTAACCTTGTCCACCAAGGAAACCATCTCCATTCTCATTTGGAGCTAACCTTGTCAAGGAAACCATCTACCACCACGAGGAGCTAACCTTGTCCGGGTTCGACTACATGTACTCTTTTCAAGCAAACGGGACAATCACCACCACAACACAAACGGCAACTTGCCGCATCGGAAATCTCTACGAATCCCTAGTTCGTATGCAACATCACCGCGTCGGACTAACGGTCGCGACTACGGCTTCACCCACCATGCCTAATCCACTAGCGAAGCGGATCTCTAATGCAAAGATATGCCGGGGACGGACTCAATCGACCCGGAAGTTCCTCTTGAAACTTGGCAAGCCAAAACCCCTCTCATTTGAGAGTTTGGTGCCCAAAAATTAGAGAAAAGAAAACTAGATGATGCTAAAACGTGCATCCTAAAGACCGAGAGGAGAGATGTCGTTACCTTCTGACTCCTCTTCCTTGCCATGGCAAAAATAGCCGGATGGAACACTTCGCAATGCTCCAAGCTTCACGGATCCGGACTCGGCTCGCGATTCGGAGCTCCGAAACCCTTCCTACAGCCCAAAAGTTCTTCTTCTTCCTCCTTGCTCTAGTTTCTCTCAAGAACTAAGAAAGAGAGGACTTGAAAAAAAAATTGAGGATCTGTAACCCTAAGATCGGACTTAACTGTCCAGGAGATGGCCTGAACCGTTAGATCCCAAAACCAGAAAAAGACTGGCTGCGATTCGCCTGGAAAATAAAAGACCTGGGCCGAACACGGCCTGGCACACGCCCGTGTCCAGGGCCGTGTGCCTCATTCGCCGTCTCAAATCGACGCGCCTGGAATTAGACACGGGCATTCGACACGCCCGTGTTCAATCCGACACGCCCGTGTCCCAAGTGACACGGCCGTGTGGCCTGCCGTGTGTCTCCAACGACACGGCCCCAACACCAACCCGAGAGGTGACACGGCCTGGGACACGCCCGTGTCCCAAGCCGTGTGCCCCAGTCTCGACACACTGTCGAGCAAAAGTGTCGACACTTGGGCCGAGTGTCGACACGGCCTCGACACGCCCTGCGACACGCCCGTGTCGCAGGCCGTGTGCCCCACTCTCGACACTCTGTCGAGCACAAAGTGTCGACACTTGGGCCGAGTGTCGACACGACCTCGACACGCCCTGCGACACGCCCGTGTCGCAGGCCGTGTGCCCCACTCTCGACACTCTGTCGAGCACAAAGTGTCGACACTTGGGCCGAGTGTCGACACGGCCTCGACACGCCCTGCGACACGCCCGTGTCGCAGGCCGTGTGCCTCTTGCCAGAACCCAAAAATTTTTCCAGAACAGCAGACTGAACCTCTTGCAAAAACTGGGGTGTTACACACCCCCCGCACAACCGCGCAAGAGAGATGAAGCTATGGCCGGGCAGAGCACACGAACGACTGGAGGATCAGACCATCAGGAGCTCGTCGATCCCGACCAGTCTCATTCCCTTATCAGTGCACCATAGCAAAAGGACGCCATCCCCGCACCGGGTACTGCCCTTATTGGAGGGTTCGCCCGCTTTGAGGAGCGTCCTGCAGAAGTGCACACCCTCCTCAGAGGCATGACAGCCACCGAGACATCCATAAGAGTACTAGCCCCAGAGAATGCACCACCAAAACAGGCTCAGGAAGAGGAGCATTTTGAAGCCTCACAAGAAGATAACACCGAGCATCCTATCCGACAGGCCAGGGCCGCCGAAACTGGCCTCCTTCTCCAGCGCCAACGGATTGGAGCCCCTAAATACATAGCAAAAGGAATGACCCAGGAAGAGATAAGAGAATTTTTTTAGGAAGAGTTCGACCAGATTGGCCATCGAACAACACAAGACCACCACCCAATAAGAAACGGATCGTCGCTAGGACCAGAAGTGTTTGCATATCTAGTCCCATGGGGATTCAAGCTCCAAAGCATCGAGTTGTATGATGGGATTAAGGATCCCCTGGAGCATGTGAATCATTTCAACACAGTCCTTCGCATCTACAACGCGCCTGATCATTTGCTTTGCCAAGTCTTCCCAGCCACATTGAAAGGGTTGGCGAGGACGTGGTATCACTCGGTCAAATAGGGAACCGTCCGAAACTTCGCTCAACTTACCTAGCAGTTCTTGGACCAATTTATCGCCAACCGTCGTATTACAAGGGATCCCTCCCATCTCTCCGGAATCCTCCAGAACGAGGAAGAGACCCTTAAGGAATTCTTCTGCCGATTCACCACAGAAGCTAGACAGATCCCATTGGCAGACCCAGAACTCCTGCGCAGAGACTTCCTTGGGGGGGGGGGGGGTGGCTCCGACCCAGAGGGTTTTACTCCGCTTTAATAAGGGAGATGGCCCTCAGTTACCCGGACCTTGTGCATCGGGTTGAATCCCAGATCTCGGCTGACGAGGCGATTGAAGCTCATCGACGACAATTTGAAGGAGTTAAGAGGAAGAGAGAAGAACCGTCCCAAAGGCTTCAAGAGGAGCGCATGGGAAACCCCCACCGGTAAGAACATTGTGAGAACCAACCCCCCAGATGGTATCAGGAGTACACACGCTCAACACTTCGCATGCAAACGTGCTTTGGGTGATCCGAGATTACCCAACACTGCGAATGTCGCGAGAAGTCCCCATTGGTAAGGGGGATTGATCGAATACTGTGAATTCCATAGGGGGACGAGACATTTCACGGAAGAGTGTGTCAGTCTAAAAGATGAGATTGAGCGGCTCATCCGACAGGGGGTCCTTGGAAGGTTCCTCAGGACCAGTCAAGAGGCCAGACGACCCAGCAGAAGAAGGAGCAGCCGCCCATGAACCAAGAAGCACAGGGGGGGGGCAGGCAAGTTGTAGGGATGGTCGAGACCATAACGGGATCTCTGTTCGCCACGATAAACTTGATTGGGCAGGACGGGCCCGGGCAAAGCACACCATCGAAGGAAAAATCAACTTCAGTGACGAGGATCTCGAGGGTCTGTTGATACATCACCAGGACTTGCTAGTTATAACGACCAAAATCGATGAACCAAGCTTCCACGTCAAATGGATATTGGTAGATAATGGAATCACAGTCAACGTACTGTTCATGTCAGAACTTCGAGGAATGCACATCCCAAAGGAAAAACTCTAGCCGACGGAAGACCCAATCTACGACTTCAATGGGGGACCAGTGTCAGTTGAAGGAACAATAACCCTCTTGTTTACCATAGGGGAATTCCAGAAGCAAGCAACTCACCAGGTCAAATTCGTGGTCGTGGAGACAGAATCACTGTGCACCGAAATTTTCGGCCACCAACTCCAGACTACGTTCGAGGCAATCCCTTCAATTCCACATCTCGCTATAAAGTTCACCACGTCGGCATGGATTGGAGTCGTGAAAGGGAATCAACATGCAGCTCAGGCATGCTACCTGCAGCAAATGCACCCTGGATAAGGAGCAGCTCCGTGCTACGCCTGAAAATGAGCAAGCAGGTCAAGAGGGCCCTAGAAGAAACCCCCGAAACTGGAAGAGGGCATCGCTGCCCAACCCTGCTATGTTTTTTTGAACGTAAACAAACCTCTTTTCTCTTAAGCAACCGACAACTACCTTTATAAAGACGCGAGTCTATACTCATGCACGAACTATTTTGTTTCTCATAACTATTAAATGATATGACTGTTTCTAACATTGCTCTTACAGGGACACATCCGTGGCATTCCCCTCGGTGCAACTCTGGGGACGATCCCCCGCGGATTTCTCACTATCACGAATCAAAGGACTGTCCTTCTCCCATGCACTTGGTCAAAGCAAATGCCAGGGTTCGCCCCACCATCCATTTGGGACCACATCCCTGCGGCCTCCTACTGCCGACGATCGAAGGTTTTCCCTTCTCTTCACTGTAAGTCGCATCGTTGTCAGGGCTTGCTTCCCTCGCTCGCCACTGGTTCAAAGATCTTCTCTTCACCGACTCTTCGGGACCACGTCCTTACGTCCTCCCACTGTCGACGATCGATGGTCTGCTCTTCTCTCCGCAGTAGGTCGCAACATTTCCAGGAGCTGCCCCCTCGATGGACACTGGTTCAAAATCCGCTCTTCACCGCCACTTCGAGATCACGTCCCTGCGGCCTCTAATTGCCGACAATCGAAGGTCTGCCCTTCTCCCCTTAGTAAGTCGCGACGTAGCCAGGGACTGCCCCCTCGCAAACCCCGGTTCAAAGATCTGCTCTTCACCGCCTCTTCAGGACGACGTCCCAAGCCGCCTCCCACTGTCGACGATCGAAGGTCTACCCTTCTCTCCGCAGTAGGTCGCAACGTTGTCAATGCCTGCCCCCTCGCTCGCCACTGGTTCGAAGATCTGCTCTTCACCTCCTCTTCGGGACCAAGTCCCAGCGGCCTCCCATTACTGACGATCGAAGGTTTGACCATCTCTCTGCAGTAGGTCACGGTATCACCAGGGCTTGCCCCCCTCGTGCTCGCCACCGGTTCGAAGGTTTTCCCATCACCGCCTCCCGGGACCACGTCCCTGCGACCTCCCACTACTAGTGATCGAAGGTCTACCCTTCTTCTATAGTAGGTCGCGACAGCACTGGGGCCTGACCCCCTCACGATTGCCCAGGTTCGAAGGTCCTCCCTTCACCGCCAGCTACTTAATGACATACCCTGGACCGGAAAACCCAACCTTGTGCCAACTAGCTAGAAGCATTCACCCATCTCCCAAGTAGAAGGTTGTGGAGCCATCCAAGTCTTGTCCTTCAACCATCGTGCATGCTCAACAACACTAGCCAGCTCGACACATCCGCCCTTCACCCGAGAAATAGACCTCGACATTGTCTAAAGCCTTGACCTCCAAGGGTAAACCTCAGAGGAGCACGAACAAATCAAAGTCACCCATGCAAAGATAGCAGAGCCAATAATATGACCTTCTCTGAAGGAGCCAAAACACAGTAAAGCAATAGCTCAGAAGAGAAGCAAAAGCACACAAAGCCGAAGAAATAATCAAAGTAAGGGTACAAAGCTCAATCACAGATGCACGTCAAATACAAGCAAGTAGAAATAAAGTAAAAAAGCTACAAAGCTGAAGTCAACTCCTCCTAGTCAAACTCAATACAGTCGTCCTCTGAAAGGTCTTCGAAATTGAGGTTGGAGACGTCGCACTCATGCTTGTAGGATATCATCTGGAGGGTCTTCGCCATCCCGCGACGAAACTCCACCTCCCGAATATCGCAAAGCTCGGGCTCAACCTCCCTCGTCCAGACTTCCTCACGAATCTCCTCATATACAAAGCAACGATCGTGTTTGAAGGCAATCAAACTCTTGTACTACGTCACACCTTCCGCCTTCAGCACGGAAAGCAACTCTTCTGAAGAAAGACGCCCACCTCAGACTCTAGGCGCACAACATCCCCTAGCGCATTCCCCGCCAAGGGCTTCTTAGCTAGGAGCTCTTCATGAAGCTGCACCACCTCTGCCTTCAGGTATGACTCAACCTGCCGAAAGTGATACAAGTCATGCTCGTGTCTCCCCTTCAAATCCAAAAAGGAAGTTTTCGGGCCTCGAAGCATCGCCTGAAGGGAGAGGTATGCATCCTTCAAGTCAACGCAACAATCATTCCAAGGAAGTGACATCTGAGCTTGCACACCATCCTGCAAGGAGGAGCGGAGCGAGGTGAGATAAGAGCAACAAGAACAATCCAACGCATAAAAGTGAACTCACCAAAGTCAAGGAAGAAGGAACATGCTTCCCCTTTGCTTGGGTCGAAGCAGGAGACTCCTCATCTGGAGCATGGGGCAGAAGAACCCAAAACCTCAACTTTTTGGTCATCGATAGGTGGAGCTCTGTGTACTCAGAAACCGCAAGGGACCACACTTGGTCACCCCTACGGCGGGTTAGCAGGGCGGCGTGCTGTGGATGAATTCCCATGGCCCTCGAATAACAATTTTATTTTCCGATCGCGACCCAACGGGGTAGCGGCAGAACACTCTGGATCAGCGGAAAGATCACACAGCAACATGCGTTTTTCTTCTACGAACAAGGAATTACTAAAGAGATGATCCGCCAACTTTTGGGCGCCTCGAATCCCAATATTTGAGTGAAGTCACGCTCGCAGCCCTTCATCAGACGACACCGGTCAGGAAGAGCGCTCCAAAGCTCGGGTCATTCCCAACAATTACGGATGTAGGCACACACTGTGTTCCTATGACACCTGTCCGTCCGGCTCTCGAACAACAACCAAGTCGTGTTTATGTGGACCTCGATACAACCACCGCCGTCGGGACGCACGTCACACCATTCTTTGAAAAGCTTCAGTGAGAACTTCAAACCATGTTCGCGGAAGAAGCCAATCAGACCCATGACGTGCATCATCGCTAAAGTGGTAAACTGAGACATCGGAACACCACAATGCTTCAGGATCTCAGTAATTTCATCACACGACGGAAATCAAAGCCCGACCTTCAAAGACGACTCACATAAAGTCATCCAGTCCACTGGGGGACTCTGCACCTGCTGCTCACCATGAGGAATCTTGATTTCGAAACAGGCAGGAATGTCGTAATGCCTCCTCCGTTAAGCAATCTGCTCCGTGGTTAGTGTAGAGTGCATACGTATCGGCCTGCCATGAACAGCACGCCGCAGAGCCGGAAAAGACGCACAAAAGATAAGTTAAAGTCCAACTAAAGAGGCACCCTAGGAATACAACCCGCACACCATGTAAAAGGACGCTCCCGCATGCGTGCACAAAACATCCAAGGAATTCTCCGTGCACGCGCATCATGCACGGAACGCACCCCGCACGCACACATCACGCGCGGAAGCCCACTCGACGCGTGCGTGCTCCCCCACGGGGCGCACCCCGCACACGCGCGGGTGCTCCGCATTCGGGACGCAGAAGGGCCCCAGCCCACACGCGAACACTGCGCGCAGGGGCGCACCACGCGCGTGCACATTGCATGCAAGGGCGCACCCCCCGCCCGCGCACGCTGCATGCAGAGGCGCACCCCTCATGCACGCGCTGCGCGCAGGGGGCACACTCCTCATGTGTGCGCTGTGTGCACTTCGCGCGCGCGGTGCCGGGGCGCACCCCGCGCGCAAGCGCTGCGCCAAGCGGAGCACCCGGTGCGTGCACCCGGTGCGCGCAATGCGCATATGCGCGAGGTATATCTCGCTTGCATGCACGTTACGCGTGAAGAGCGCCCCGCGAGGCGCGTGGTTCCGGTCGGTCCCATCCGTGCATTCAGACGGGTTTCTCTCGTGTCACTCTCACTCGCCATACTATCTCAGTCTCGACTGCGCCATCGTGCCCGCCTCCCGTAGTCCCTGTCATTGCGATCAAGATCTACAAAAAGATAAAAGCCCGCGGACTCCGCTCGCTAAGACTCCCGGCTCTGAGCGCTTTGTGGGGCAAATGATGGGGTTAGTCCCAATTTATATGGAAATCGGGCTGCACTTAACTAGTTTACCCTCACCCCACTAGCGTCATGAGAGGTTACACGCGCAACCACCGCACGCACGATCCGCACATCCGATCCCCGCTGTACCACGGCGCGCCAGATCCCGGACGTAGTGCACCCGGCGCCGACCGGCGACGCCACCGCCCGTACCCTCTCCTCGGCCACCCATCCCCGGGATGCCTCGCCACGACCGGCCCCACGAGGGCCGGACGAGGCCCCCCGACCCCGGGTGGCCTCGCCGCGGCCAGCCCCCGCAAGGGCCGGCCAAGCAATGGACTTTTGTTGACATGCTTATTGTTTTGTCTCAGACTTGATAGGATTTCATGGAGGGAAGAAGCCTGTGACTTGGCCCCGCATATTGGAAGAAATTTCCTAATATAAGAGTCTGTAGTTCTGTCCCAAACTGGACGGAATCACATGATGTTGTGAAAAGCTTGTAGCTCGTCCTTTGATGGAATATCCCAATGTACTCGAACGTGCAACTATAATAGAATATCTCCATGTGATGGAACTTGGACCTCAACATCCGACCTGATCACTTTTAACGTTATCCCAAACTCAGGCTCCGTCTGACATGGTGGTGACGGTTTAGACGCATAGGTTAAACTGTCATTTGTTAAGGATCATCTAACAAACATCATCCATTTAAACATAAACGTGGATAAGTTTTTTAAGTGGACGTTAACGAATGACAATTTAATCCCCATGTTCATGACCATCACCACCGTGCCAAACGGAGCCTAAGGCTTCGTTTGGCATGGTGGTGGCGATCTTAAGTGCATGGATTGACTGTCATTTGATAAGGAGCACCTAACAAATTTCATCCGTTTGAACATAAAAGTGGATGAAGTTCCTTAGGTGGCGTTAACTGTTGAAATTGTTGAAGTGAAAGTGGGGGGTTGATCAGACAGACCACGCGGCCTGGGCGGACAAGTCTTGCGGACTGGTGATGCGACCTGAGCGGTCTGGTGTTTCGGCCTGGTGGTGTGTCCTTGGTCGTAGTCGTGCAGATAGGTTGAATATCTGCGGTCTGGTCGGACTGGTTTGGAGCTGGCGGACTGGGAGGACTGTTGTTTGTGTCCGCGGAGCTCGCACCAGAGGTTTTCTGATTGGGCACTTGGTCACGATCTGTGACAAGTTCAGATTGATCGCGGAGTCCGCAATGTCCGCTGGTTGACTGGGTGGTCTGTGCCTTTGGTCGTGGACATTATTGTTGCGGGCTGGTGCGGTGTCCGCGGGTATGCAGACTGACTTCTATCCCACCTTCTTTGATGTCAGGCGGATAGGCTGGCGTCCGGCCTTGTCCAAGCGGACTGGGAAAATTGCTCTGTGCTAGCTACGGGCTGGGGTGATGTTTCTATCTACTAGGGCAGTGATCACACTCCTCTCTGCGCCTATAATGAGGACCCCCCCTGTAACATCATAATCATCTGAATAAACAGTAAGTTGAACGCAGGTTATTTACTGCGGACTCGGATTTTCTGTCTGCACGGTTTGAGAAGGTTAATCAGGTTGTTGTTTGCAGGTTGCGGGGCTAGCACTGAGAAGCCAGGATTTTGGTGATGACTGTGGTCAGGGATCAGTTGAGCTTGCAGTTAACAATCAGCGGTTTCCAGCAGGTCGCAGTTGCGACCAGCTGGTCTTCTCTCCTTCAGCTTTTCCTGTTCAATAACTTGTCCGCCGGTCTCCGTGGTCTGTTCTTCAGTTCGGCAGCGGCTTTGTTCGCGGATTCTTGCAGCTAGGCGACCTCTGCGGTCAGGCGGCTTGCAAAGAGCAAATAAGTGTTCAACAGAATAACCGGTTGTCAGCGGTCTATGCGGACTCCGTAGTTCAGTTTGGTGCAGCAGAAGCTTGACAGTCTCAGCGGTCTCGACGGTCTCCGAGCCAGTTTGCCCGGCTTGTTATTCTTGCTTTCTTTTTCTTGTTGTCCTCGGGTACATCGACGAAATATGTCTCGCCATGTATGTCTTACTTTGTAAATGAGATTTTTTGATATTACAAGATTCTTGCTCTGCTTTGTGTATTTGGTTTATTTAACAAAAGAGGGTTGAGTGTTCCTTCGCCTGCTTTCCCGTTTTCCGCGACTATCAATTTTTTTTGCATGGTATCAGAGGGAACAGAGGCCTGAGCAGTGTTCAACCATCAGTTTGCTTTTTTGCTTCTGTGAGTACAAGTAAACCAAGGGTAGTGCAATGGTAGCTTGGTATGCAAGGTTCAAGAAGTGGAAGTCATGTATGTAGAGCTATCTTCTGGGTGAGGATTTGTGGTAAGTCGTCGGTGGTGACGACAAGCAAGAAGTTACTGTTGTTGCAGGTGCTAGTGCTGATGCGGTGAGAGCTTGGAGAAAGACCAACGCGAAAGCAGAGTTTGCTCTCAAGCGGGCTATCTCACATGACCTCTTTGATCATATCTTAGGATGTCAATCTACTGCAGAGATTTGAACTTCCCTTGATGAGTTGTTCAATAGGAAAAACGTAGCAAGACTACAGTTCCCAGAAAATGAGTTGGCTAGAGCAACTCAAGGAGATCTACATATCTCTACTTCATGAAAATGAAGAACTTGTGTGCTGATATTTTAGCGCTGGACCCTGATGAGCCTGTTGATGTATGGTGACCGGGCAGTCTGGCGGTCTGCCCCTGGAGCTTGGAGATAGCGTAGTCTGGTGGTTTCTCTCCAGCGGTTTGCTAGCTGGTTGTTGCTGATTGGTGATCAAGTGGTCTGGCGGCTTGACACTTGCGGCTTGACGACATTGTCGGCTTATCTTCTCTTAATTGTGGTTGTCGGGCGGTTTGTCTAACTGCTCGGCTTGTGCGGCTTGTATAGTTGTCTGTTTTTGTAATTATTAATCTCACATTGCTTATTTGTAACCTCTCTTCTCTCCTTCATTTTATAAAAAGGAGGTCATACCTTTGTAATACACACAATTTTTGGATAATAAAATTCTGTTGGTCCAAATTTTCGGTTTACTTTTTCTTGTTCGCACATGGTATCAGAGGACTCGATCTTTTCCTCCTGATTCTGTGAGCTTCCTCTGTCCGCGCGACCCGTCTTCGCGGCTTGCTTCTTCTTCTCGCGACCTGTCTTCGTGGCTTGTCTCTTCCTCCTGTTTGCGCCCTATTCGCGCGATTTCTTTTTCATCCTTGTCGTTGCCCTTTGTGTGTGCGACCTCTCTGATTGCCCTTTCTTCTCTCTGCGACCTGCTCTTAAGTCGTCGCGACCTGTTCTTATCGCCGCGACCTATTTTTTGTCGTCGCGCCCTCCTTTTGTCGCCGCGACTTGTTTATCTTGCCGCGCCTTGATCTTAGTCGCCGCGACCTAACCTTCTAGCTGCGACTTGTTCTTCTCGCTGCTCTTAGTCGCCGTGACCTAACCTCCTAGCCGCAACTTGTTCTTCTCGCTTCTCTCTTCTCTCTTTTATGGCTCCCTCCAATATCTCTACCACCACTACTCTCGTTGTCACTCCTTTTCCTTCTACTCCTACTACTTCAGGCAACCTTGACACCGTTTCCGAACTCATCGGTCCCAACTACCCGGACTGGAGTGTCTCCTTCACCTTTTTTATCCGCTCACAACGCAAATGTCATCATCTCACTGATGATCCTCCTCCAGACTCCTCTCTTTATGATGATTGGGAAGCTAGCAACGCTCTTGTTCACACTTGGCTGGCTAACAGCCTTTCTGATGAGTGCCTCCCATCATCCATCATGATAAAACAGTCAATGTTGCTTGGCTTCATCATGCCGCTCTCTACTAAAAAGTGGGATCAGATGTCTCGCATTTATACTCTGTATGCGGACCTCTTTGCTCGTCCCTCCATGTCTTCTGTCGCTGCTTACCAACAAGTTCAGGCCCTCAGAGCTGAGATTCTTCAGAATCGCTCCTTCTCTGTGGATCTAACTGAGCAACATAAGCACTTCTAGGAGCTTCTGGTTGTGTGCTATATTCTGCGACTTCCTGAGTCTTATGACAGACATGATCCGGCAACAAATCCTTAGCTAGGCGAATTCTCCCATCTTGGATACCACAGCTGCCTGTATCGTCGTGGTTACCTCTCTCCTGCAACGTCTGTTGTTTTCCTCCCCTCCTCAACCAGACTACTATGCTCACCAGACTCAGCGGAGTGGCTCTAGTTGTCTCCACCACCAATCTGGCGAGCATGATGCTTCTTGTTTTCTCTGCTCTCACTGTGGCCGCACCGACCATACAGTTGATCATTGCTGGAAGAAACATCCTCATTTTCTACCCACTGGGGACGCTTCCACCTCCTCCTTAAAGCCATCCGTCTCCGTGATCACGTCTTCAGGTAGTGCCCATGTTGTTACTCAAGGTAAATGGCTGATCAACTCTGGTGCTACCAATCATATGATCGACAATTCTCAGTGTTTTTCTCTCCTAGAAACACATGATCGGTTGCCCCCGGTCTTTATTGCGGACGGTTCTCACTCACCGGTCAATGAGACAGGAGTGGTTCAAGTCACTCTGTCTCTTCGCTTGGCGGATAACCTCTACGTGCCCAAGTTCCCTAGCAATTTATTATCTGTTACTTCTATGTGCAAGCAACTAAAGTGTTTCATCACATTCACTCCTACTTCTTGTTCTTTTTAGGATCTGGGCTCCCAACAGACGATTGCTACTAGGATTGAGAGTGGATGCCTCTACTTACTCGACAATGTTTCTGCTTTGTCTGCCTTCTCCTCCTCTTCTACTGATCTTCTTCAGTGACACCTTCACCTTGGTCATGCTCCTCCACGACTCCTTCGTCAACTTCTGCCCCACCTTCCTCTGCAGAGTCCTCTCAACTGTGACACATGTCAGCTTGGAAAGCATCACCGCTCCTCCTTTCCACCGAAGCAAGGTCGTGGATCTTCCCGTCCGTTTGATCTAGTTCACTCTGATATCTAGGGTCCTGCTCCTACCCTCACCATAGGTCGGGGTAGTTTATATTTTGTAACTTTTATTGACGATTTCTCCCGATGTACATGGGTGTATCTATTAAAAGATCGCTCTGAATTATTCTCTGTATGGACATACTTTTATTTCATGATTAAGACTCAGTTTGATGTCTCTATTAAAATATTTCACTCTGATAACGCAAAAGAATATCTTAGTCATGATTTTTCTTCTTTCTACATGCAAAATGGAATTGTTCATCAAACTAGCTGTGTCTATACCTCACAGCAAAATGGCGTGGCAGAACACAAAAACCGTCACCTCCTTGATATCGCGCGTACTCTGATGACATAAATACAGGTTCCTCGCTCCTATTGGGGCTATGTTGTTCTCATCTCCTGCTATCTCATCAATTGCATTCCATCCACGGTTCTCCACAGTAAAACCCCATTCACCATTCTCTATCCGGGAAAGGATCTGTTTCCTCTCCCTCTGCGTGTCTTTGAGTGCACGACCTTTGTGCACTCTCCCTAAACCACACATGACAAACTCTCCACACGTGCCACCAAATGTGTTTTTCTGGGTTACTCTACCACTCAGAAAGGTTATTGTTGTTTTGACCTTGTTCTTCGCAAGCAGTTCGTCTCTGCAGACGTAACATTTTTCGAAAATGCATCCTATTTCTCCCGTGACTGCTCTTCTCTTCCTTTTGTTCCTTCTTCTCCTACCATCCCCTTCATCCCATCTACGCCTACAGAGATTTCTCCTCCTCCACCGTGTCCACCATCTCCTCCTTCTCCCTCCCCGCCTCTGTTATCTTCCTCTTTTCCATAGCCGTCTCTCTTTACTCTCGTTCCAGCTCTCTCCGCCACGGATGCTCCGGAAACTGAGGAACAAGCCGACCTGAATCTTCTCATTGCTCTTCGCAAAGGGGTGCAGACATATACTCAGCACTCGCTAGCTGCTGTTATTTCCTATGCTCGCCTCACTCCTTATCGCAGGACTTTTGCATTGGCGATCTCTGCCACTGGCACTCCCCGCACCTACAAGGAAACCCTTGTTTTTCCTCATTGTAAGATGACCATGGATGAGGAAATTACTACCCTCACTGAGCGGGGTACATGGACACTTGTTCCTCCTCTGTTGGGCACCGATGTTGTTGGCTGTCAGTGGGTCTTTGTTGTGAAGTTTCGTCCAGACAGCAGTGTGTATCGTTACAAGGCATGCCTTGTCGCCAAAGGCTTCACTCAGACTTATGGTATTGATTATTTTGACACCTTCTTTCTCGTTGCTCGTCCCAACACTATTCAGGTTCTCCTCTCTGTGGTCTTCAATAGGGATTGGCCCATTTTCCAACTGGATGTCAAAAATACCTTTCTCTATGGTGACCATTAGGAAGATGTCTACATGGAGAAACTTTCTGGGTATGTTGCTCCGGGGGAGACATAGGTATGCAGGCTGAAGAAGACCATCTATGGCCTAAAGCAAAGCCCTCGGACTTGGTTTGACAAGTTTAGTGGCATTGTAGCGACCGTGGGTTTTACCACGAGTTCCGTCGATCACTCATTATTCATTCGCAAAACCTTCATAGGTCTGGTGGTTCTTGTCGTATATGTGGAGGATATTTTTCTCACTAGAGATGACCAGGCTGGGATAGCCTTGACAAAGAAACATCTCCATCAACACCTGGTCACGAAGGATATGGGTTCCCCAAAATACTTTTTGGGGATAGAAATCACTCAAAAACCCAACTCCTTGGTTCTCTCCCAACGTAAGTATGCTCTTGATCTTCTTAAATAGACAGGATTGACTGGGGCTAAACCTTCCCGATAACCCATGGCTACTGGAGAAGATAAAACCTAGACAAATGACTCGCCTCCTCTATTAGATGTTACAAGGTGCATGTGTCTGGTCGGCAAACTCATTTATCTCACGGTAACCAGACCCGACATCTCCTACGCTATAGGCAAGGTTAGCCAGTTCATGCAAGCTCCTAGGGAGTGTCATATACAGTCTGCCCTGAGGATATTGGAATATGTTAAAGCGGCGCTAGGTAAAGGACTACTATTTCAAAAGAATGGTCATTTAAAGATAGAAGTATACTCAGATTCTAGCTATGCTGATGACAAAGGAAGTCACAAGTCCAAATCGGGCTTTTCCACATTTGTGGGGGGAAACGTTGTGAGTTGGAAGAGCAAGAAACAATTTGTCATCTCCAAGTCTAGTGCAGAAGCAGAATATTGAAGTATGGCATCAACCACATGTGAATTAAAGTGGTTGCGGGCTCTCATGTTTGACTTAGGAGAGGTCTACAACCATCTTATATTGATGTTTTGCGACAATAAGGCTGCTATATATATCTCTAAAAATCCGGTCTTCCATGAGAGGACAAAACACATTGAAGTCGACTGTCATTTTATTCGGGAAGAGATTTTGAAGAAACATATTTGTACCCCCTTCGTTACCTCCGACAACGAGTTAGTCGATATCTTCACCAAGTATATGTCTGCCTCATTTTTTCACATTTGCAACAAGCTGGGCATGATTGATATATATGCTCCAGTTTGAGGGGGAGTGTTGATGTATGGTGATCGGGTGGTCTGACGATTGTTGCTGATTGGTGACCGGGAGGTCTGACAGCTTGACACTGGTGACTTGAAGACAGTATCGGCTTATCTACTCTTCATTGTAGTTGTTGGGCCGGTTGTCTAACCGCACGGCTTGTGCGGCTTGTATAGTTGCATGTTTCTGTAATTATTAGTCCCACATTGTTTATTTGTAATCTATTTTCTCTCCTCCATTCTATAAAAGTGAGGTCATATCTTTGCAATATACACAATTTTTTGATAATAAAATTCTGTTGGTACAAATTTTCGGTCTGCTTTTTCTTATTCACACAGAGCCCATTTCTGAAGCCAAGTAGAAGAGACACATAATCTGCGGTTTGCGGAAGGAATATGTGGTCTTCGTGACTTCTGTTCAAGTCTGGGCTACTCAACCACCCTTGTTGGAGCTGGAGAACCTGTTGGCCTCGCGGGAGAGCTTGGTTAGGCAGATAGCTGGGGTTACTATCTAAGAAAGAGGTAGTGAGACGCTCTTCAAAGGAAAGAAGAAGAAGAGATGAGAGGAGAAGAAGAAGAAGACCGCTGCTAATGATGAGACTTCAACTTCTTATCAGCAAGAGAGGAACACTGCTTCTAAGAAGGGTTGGAAGAAGGATTTGAAGTGCTACAAGTGCAATCAGCCGGGTCACTTTAAGAGAGACTGCAAGATCAAGCTGCAGCTTGGGCATGTTGCAGACAAGGAGGAGGCTGAGACTAGTGTTGAGTAAGCTGGATATGGAAGTGCTTTTATGATGGGCGCATGTGTCAGTGCATTGTCCACTGTCGACTATCAAGATGATTGGATCATGGACTCGGGGTGTGGTCACCACCTCACCGTGGATGAGTCAAAGTTCTCCTTTCTGCAGACATTCTCCGGTAACGAAGCTATCATAACCGCTAATGATACTGTTCATGCAGTAGAGAAGGAAAGTGTAGTCTCTTTGGGTAGTGATAATGGTCCGCTCATGTTGAGAAGTGTTTATCACGTATCAGGCATGAGGAAGAACCTCTTCTCTGTGACCATGTGGTTGATGCGGGCTATCACGTTCTGTTTGGTCCGACAGAAGTGAAGTTTCTCCGCAATGTATCAGCGGTGAAGGCTGATTTTGCTCATGTTGGGAGAAGGGTTAAGGACTTGTTTGTGTTATCAACAAGTTCCTATGTTGATCGGATGAGGGCCAACGATAACGCTGCTATGTGACATGAAAGACTGAGGCATGTTGGGATGGACAAATTGAAGGTCATGACGATTAGAAGTATTGTGAAAGGCCCGCCTAAGTTGTCATCCTTTGGTGATGGTCACGTCTACTCAGGTTGTCATCATGGAAAGGCTCATCATCTTCCATTTGAAAAGCCGCAGACAAGGTGTAGAGCACCATTCGAGTGCATCCATGGTGATCTGATGAGACCAACTATTACCGCCAGTCTTGGAGGCAGCAGATACATACTGGTGCTGGTTGATGACTATACAAGATACACTTGCGTGTACTTCATGAAGGAGAAGTCAGTTGCTTTCCGGTTGTTTGTGGAGTTCAAAGAGCTAGCTGAATGTTGACTTGACCTACAGATCAAGAAGTTGAGAACGGACAACGGAGATGAGTTCATTTCATCCGAGTTCTCTAACTTCTGCAGAAAGCACGAAATTCAGAGAGAGCTCACTTGTGCCCATACTCCACAACAAAATGAAGTTGTTGAGCGGAAGATCCGTCATCTGACGGAGACCTGCAAGTGTCGACTTCATTCAAAAGGCATTCCTAGGGCCTTCTAGGCAAAGGGAATGTTTTGTGCATCTTATGTCATCAATCAGATGCTTCTAAGTCCGATCAACATGAAGTCTCCTTTTGAGATGATGTTTAAGGAGAAGCCTAGCGTGGAGCACCTTTAGGTATTTGGTTCAACCTGCTATGTACACGTCCCGGATGCTCTGAGGACTAAGCTGGATGTGAAGGCAATAAAGCTTGTCTTCGTGGGCTATGACGAGCGGAAGAAGGGATGGGAGTGTTTGGATCTAGTGATGAAGAAGTTCATCGTCTCTAGGGATGTGGTATTCGACGAATTGACGTCATATAAAGGTAGCTCAACTGTGGACCTACAGGAGAGCAGGTCTGATGAAGTACAGAAGGAGGCTGCTGAAGATCTTATGGTGGAGTTGCCTGCATCACCAGGAGCTCCAGGTGTTTCTAGCTCCGAGGCAGAAGCTTATAGTTCAGGAAGCAGGGGGAGCAATGCTTCAGGTTTGCCTGGAAATGAAGCTAATTCAGAATAAGCAGCGGAGGTGGTTAGCAAGAGTCAGACTCTTCGGAGATCAAAGAAGACCATTAAGCCATCAACTCAGTATTGCGAAGGAAACACTATGAGCTTTGTCTCTTGTTTCTTCTAAGGCCCTCTAGATGAGCAAGAGCCTTCCAGCTTTAATGAAGCCATTGGAGCTAAGGAATGAGAAGATGTCATGGATGAGGAGATGACTCCTCTCAAAAAAATGAGACCTGGGACATTGTGCCCAAGGTTGATGGTGTTACTCTTGTGACTTGCAAGTGGGTATATAAGCTGAATAAGAAAGCGGATGAGAGCATATAGCAGTACAAGGCGCATCTTGTAGCTCGAGGGTTTTCTCAGAAGTACAGTGAAGACAATGAGGAGACGTTTAGCCCCATCGCTAAAATGACTTCAGTTCGTGTGGTGATGGTATTAGCAACTTGCCAAGGTTGGAAGATGTGGCAGCTAGACGCAAAGAATGTTTTTCTTTATGAGGAAATCGACAAAGACATCTTCATGGATTAGCCACAGGGATATGTGTTTGAAGATCATCCAGTCTACGTCTGCAAGCTCCGGAAGGCCCTTTATGGTTTGAAGCAGGCACCTCGAGCTTGGTATGGGAAGATCACAGAATACCTACAGTTCTGCGGTTATCTTATTTCTAACTCAGACTCGAGCTTGTTCATTAAGAAGAATGGGAAGCTTCTGGTCTTGGTGTTGTTGTACGTGGATGATATGATCATCACGGGTAATTCTGAGGAGAAGGCAGCTAGGCTCGGGGCAGAGCTAGCTATAAGGTTCGAGATGGACTTAGGTGAGCTCCACCACTTCCTTGGACTTGAGGAGAGGAAAGAGAGCGATATACTTATCTCCCAAAAAGGCTATGCAGAACGGATCATTCTGCATTTTGGCATGAGGGAGGGGAAAAGTAGCTCAAGTCCACTTGACGTTGGCATCAAACTTTTGTGAGATGAGGGGAGAATTTTTCCAGATCCTCTTGTATTTTGCGCTCTAGTTGGGAGCCTTATTTACTTGACGATTAAAAGGTCAGACATTGCTTATGTTGTAGGCCGAGTAAGTCAATATATGACAGAATTGCGAAAATCTCATCTGATGACGACAAGGAGCATTCTAAAGTATGTCAAGTCCACCTCTGATATGAGTCTCCTTTACGGGAGAGATACGAGTTTTAATCTACATGGGTACTCGGATGCTGATTATGGGGGAGATTCAGACGACCGGAAGTCAACATCCGGTTATGTCTTCACATATGGATCAGCTGGTATCTCGCGGTGTAGAAAAAAGCTAGATTCGGTGTCCGTCTCTACTACATAAGCAGTGTACAAAGCTTCTGCTTTGACAGCTCGGGAAGCCATCTGTCTTAGGAGGCTTGTAGAGGACGTCTATGAAGAAGTGCGCGGTCCTACTCTGCTACGCGGTGACAATGAAAGCACCATTAAACTGGTTAATAATCCAGTTTATCACGCGCAGACCATGCACATTGAGATTGAACGCTACTTCATTTGTGAGAAGGTGTTGGAGGGATCTATGGTTGTTGGACATATGCGGAGTGAGGACAACATCGCGGACATCTTCACGAAGCGGTTGTCGAAGGGGTCGTTCTTACAGTTACGGGGACTGTTGGGTTTGGTCACCACTTCTCATTTCAAGGGGGAGTGTTGAAATTATTGAAGTGAAAGTGGGGGTTGATCAGGCAGACCGCGCGGCCTGGGCAGACAAGTCTTGTGGACTGGTGGTGCGATCTTAGCGGTTTGGTGTTTCAGCGTGGTAGTGTGTCCTTGGTGGTAGCCATGCAGATAGGTTGAATATCCGCGGTCTGCTCAGACTGGTTTGGAGCTGGCGGACTGGGTGGACTGTTGTTCGTGTCCGCGGAGCTCGTACCAGAGGTTTTCTGGTTGGGGACTTGGTCACGATCTGTGACAAGTTCAGATTGATCGTGGAGTCTGCAATGTCCGTTGGTTGACCAGGTGGTCTGTGCCTTTGGTCGTGAACATTGTTGTTGCGGGCTGTGCGGTGCCCGCAGGTATGCAGACTGGCTTCTATCCCGCCTTCTTTGATGTTAGGCGGATAGGCTGGTGTCAGGCCTTGTCCAAACGGACTGGGCAGACTGCTCTGTGCTAGCTGCGGGCAGGGGCGGTGTTTTTATCTACTAGGGCGGTGACCACACTACTCTCCGCGCCTATAAATAGGACCACCTGTGACATCATAATCATCTGAATGAATAGTAAGTTGAACGTGAGTTATTTGTTGCGACCTCGAATTTTCTGTCCGCACGGTTTGAGAAGGTTAACCGGGTTGTTGTTTGCAGGTTGTGCGGCTAGCACTAAGAAGCCAGGATTTTGGTGCTGACTGTGGTCAGGGATCAGTGGAGCTTGCGGTTAAAAATTAGCGGTTTACAGCAGGTCGCAGTTGCGGCCAGCCGGTCTTCACTCCTTCAACTTTTCCAGTTCAATAACTTGCCTGCCGGTCTCGGCAGTCTTGTCTTCAGTTCGACAACGACTTTGTTTGCGGACTCTGGCGGCTAGGCGACCTCTGCGGTCAGGCGGCTTGCAGAAAGCGGACATGTGTTCAGCAGAATAACAGGTTGTCCACGGTCTACACGGACTCCGTAGTTCAGTTTGGTGCAGCAGAAGCTTGGCGATCTCGGCGGTCTCGGCGGTCTCTGAGGAAGTCCGCCCGGCTTATTGTTCTTGCTTTCTTTTTTTTGTTGTCCTCGGGTATATCGGCGAAGCATATCTCGTCATGTGTGTCTTGCTTTGTAAAAGAGATTTTTTGATATTACAAGATTCTTGCTCTGCTTTGTGCATTTTGTTTATTTGACTCAAGAGAATTGAGTGTTCCTACGCCTGCTTTTCCGTTTTCTGCGACTATCAAATTTTTTTCATTAACTAATGATAGTTTAACCCCCATGTTTATGACCGTCACCACCATGCCAAATGGAGCCTAAGATTGTAAATGACAGAATACAAAATTTTTTGCGAGCGCTTAGCGTACATGTGCGGGAGAAAGGATGACCGTCCGACTTTGCTTGATGCAAAGTACATTGCTTCTGTTTTTATTTTTATTTTACTTTATTTTTTTTGCAGCTGTTGGATCAAAAAATTAACGCCCCAAATTTTATCCGCTCTCACATCACGAAACGGTATACGTACATCATTGTTTTTCCACACAAAGATGCTCAACTGATGAATGATGGGACCTCGATCTACCATAAAAAAATATGTTGAATCATTCAACGGTCTGCCCTTTTGACATTTATTAACTTCTTAAAATTTTCATTTTAAAAATATTGTTTTGAGTTTTTATTATTATTATGAAAGCAAATGCTAACAAGATAATATAGAGTATTTTAGTTGTTACTCAAGGTATGCAAGAAGTAATATTTTTTTTGGGGTCTTCTCTCTCTTTTTTTGCACCACCTATTACTAGTGGTGGAATTAGGATTTTGAAGTCGCACGGACACAATCTAAGTACTGTCAATTCGGGAGGTTCGGGGGTCCGCGCACCCTGAGAGGGGGTTCGGGGGCAGCGTCCTCGAAATTTTTTTTCTTTTGTAAGGAAAATATTGAACAAAATATTACAATAAAAAATTGAACACAAAATTACCAATGGTGTGTTCAAGCAACACAAGATGATTGGAGCCACAAATCAACCCTTCACGATGGATTCCAGAAACACAATGTCCAGATTTCACAGAAATCTGAAAGAAGAAGAAGAAGAAGAAGCCAGGCAGGTAGAGGCGATGGGAGGGGATACGGGGTGCCCAAAACCGGTCGGGCACGTGCCCAGGGCTAGTTCCGCCCATGATCACATGGCCAGTTGCTCAAACCAGAGGGGATACGGGGTGCCCAAAACCGGCCGGGCACGTGCCCTACCGTGTCCAGGGCTAGTTCCGCCCATGCCTATTACTATGTGATATAAATGTAAAAAGTCCTAAGATTTTGGGTAGGGGTGTGCAAAAATAAGCGAAGAACCGAAAATCAAACCGAACCGAATAATTTGAGTCGGTTCCAAATAGCTTCGGTTCGGGTCCAGTTCCCATAATATCAGAACCGACAATTCGATTTGATTCCTGGTTCCGAAGGTCGGGTACCCAGAAACGACCCGAGAACCGAATATCAATGCTAAAGAAAATATTTTGAGACACTGATTATTATCGTATGACCAAATACACGAAAATAATTGAAAATATAGTTTTATGGTTAAAAAATATTTATTATACTTGTGTAGTTGTATGATTTTAATATGATATAAAGTTATTATTCAACTATTTTGAGATATTGAAACTTATATTATAATGAATCATGAGTTGAAAAAGTCATTTTTAAATTTGGTTAGAAAGGTAGAACCGAGAACCGAACCGAAGCAAATGGTTCGGATCCGGTTCTATACAATAGGACCGTGGGTCGGTTCCGGTTCCAAAAGTTTAGAACCGAACCTAAATGTGTCAGTTCTTGGTTTTGGGTGGAACCGAACCAATCCGAATTACACCCCTACTTTTTGGGATACATTCAAGCATTCCTTCTGGTGACCAACACTTTCATTTTTATGCATCTTCTTCAGCTAAGTATCATGTACACATTTCAATTTTTGGGCTTCCCTTGAATCTCCTCATATCACTATGTTTGTTGTCATTTCATTTATCCTATTTCAACTCTCATTATAAGAAAATTGAGTTCAATGGGTGTACAACCCGTATTTAGCGAGCCCAACTCAAATTGTGTTGAGAAAAGGCTAGACGAACTCAAATATGACAAGCCAAGCACAAGGTTGGCTAGGTCTCGATTTAGCAAGTAGGATCTCGTGAGCTTTAGCTTGGCGAGCTCAAGTGTGTGAACTCAGGGCAATGACAAGTCCCATACTGGCGATTTCGAGCCAGGTGAGCCTCGGCCTTATGCAAGCTCGAGCCAGGTAAGTCCCCAATCATTTTGATCGGGGTGCTCGCCCAGGTGAAGAGGATCTATGTCCGTAGGCATTCAACGGTTCACACAGATCACTAGGGTCTGCTCATAGCATTCCCAAACATCGGGATTCTGATGCCGGTAGGCCAATTTGGATTGCACCTAGTAATACCATAAGGCGGAGGCCAATATCTGCGGGCCAAAAAAGACTAAAATGCCCTCGATAAGAGTTTGCCTATAAATACACCCCCAAAGCACCTCGGAAAGGCGGACCCAACCTACTACAGCTCCTTTTGTGAGCTCATTTTCCATTCCATCCGAGGTGCCTAGCTCAGTTTTGTTTTTGAGATGGAAAGTTGCGAAGAGAATTTTTGGGCGTGTGGCAGGACCTGCTCACTACAACTCACGGGTCTGAGTGTGGACAAACCCTTTCTTACTTACCGAAGGTCGACTCCAAGCTCGGAATACCCCGGTCTAGGGCGCTCGACGACGAGACAAGTAACTCAAATTGTCCCCTCTTAATCTGAACATCGTTGAACCAATATCTGAGTTTCAATATTTTTAATGCAGTGAGCGTGAAATGGTTGTGTTTAGAAAAACTCACCTGACAATGACATGAAGAGATACGGAGAGCACAGAGACGACCACGGAAACTCACATACGTTCAGCTATTTTGTTACAAAAAGTGACTTCGAGGAGTTCATGAGATTGATAAAGAATATGGTGCATGGTTTCCTCGCCCAACGCGGCGAAGTCACGACACCCATTCCGCCGGTTGTCACCTTGCCCGGAGAGGCGGGTCACAGTTAGCGGCTCGTCAAGGAAGTGATCCAAGAAGTGGATGACCCGACACTGCATCCGCGAGTCCTCTT
The DNA here is from genome assembly GCA_039583875.1 of Platanthera guangdongensis. NCBI lineage: Eukaryota > Viridiplantae > Streptophyta > Magnoliopsida > Asparagales > Orchidaceae > Platanthera > Platanthera guangdongensis. Next base: position 192,106,379 of record CM077148.1, read on the forward strand.
TGTGAGCACTCTAGTTACTCGCTGCTCAGAAGGTGAGTAAGAGCGAGCTCGCCCAACTAGCCTTATCGCATCGGCGAGCCCATTCTGCGAGCTGGTGTTATCCAATCCCGTTCCGACAGGATTCACGGAGCCGACGATGAATTTCTACTCGAGGAGGGATGATCTTGTCCAACATTTGCAGTGGTTTGAGGACATGGTCTCAATTCAGCCAATGTCAGATCCATTTAAGTGTCAATTGTTCGCCATCACGTTCAAGGGGAAGTTGCAAAGAGAAATTTCGGGTGTGTTACAGGATCCCCTCGTTGCACTCGACGACTAGTCAAGTTACTCGAACTGCCCCCTCTTAGTCTGAATGTCATTGAACCGGTATCCAACTTTCAACAATGGGAAGGCTGAGGACCATGTTGGTGTTTTTGCGGTGATTTGAAAGTAGTCAAGCAGATGGTCTCTCTACCAACTCGATATGAGCCTATAAGATCACACATAATAGCGTTTGGAGAAGTTAGAGAAAAGATTGTGTTGGCCTTACTCATATTGGATATGTGTGAAGAACCATTCCTATGTACCATTAATTAAGTTGGGTCGGATCAGCTAAATACTCCTTAGATATTGTGAATATAGTTTGGAGCATGTTGACATGACTTCATGAAAACATTGTGAACGTCGTCGAGTATGGTTGATATCGAGTCGAGTTCGAGCGATTTTGGCTTGACTGAAAATCAAAATTTTTGAATCGAACTGTGCTCAAAATCGAAATTGATTTTGAGTCGAGACAGCTCGACTCAAAATGACTCGATTTCGAGTCAGCTTGAAATCGAATCGAGTCGGCTTGAAATCGAACAATTTTTCTCTTTATTATTAAATTGGGCAACCTATAAATTTTGCAAATGAGACATTTAAAGCCTTCATCTTTTTTATTTAGGTTTAAATTTATTATTTTTTATTTTAAAATAAAAATATATTAATAAATATATAGTATTTTTAATTAAATAGAGATGATTCGAATCATATTTCGAGCGATTCAGTGCTGCCTCAAGATTGACTCGAAATCAGATTCTTGTCAAATTGAATCGACTCAATTTGAGTCGAATTAATTTTAATCGATTCTGATTCAGCTCAATTTTTGAGCGATTTAGAACTACTCTCGAGTTTCGAATAATATGCTCCGCACTATCGTCGAGTAGGCTTGCAGACCTACTATGCTTATCGTCTGGTGTGTCGTTGAGTATGCAAGACGATATTATGAATATCGTCGAGTAGTGAAGACGACACGTCGATAACAAACGAAGAAAGTCTTGGGTTTGCGGATAGCAAAGACACACGTCTGCATTTATAACACTTGGGTAAAAAAAGAAGATGATTAGGCTTTTCCAATGTCCCCTTTGAGATCGGACGGAAAAAGGTTTTCACGAGATCTAGCTAGAGTCTGTTGCCTGTTCTACGAGACCCTATTCCGGTCATTGTCGGCGTCGCCGCCTCTCCTTGAACGAATCTAGCAATTCGTGGAGACACTGAGCAGGGAATTCATTCTCCGACCCAAATCTTTTTGGGCAAGATTGTGGGGTTCTTCGACGTTCGGGTGGACTTTTGTAGAGTCGCAGATCAATTTTTGCGTGAACTTAGGGAGACCTAGCCGCTGTTCCGATTCCGACCCCAAAATGAGGGAAAGTAATTTTTTGGAGCATTTTGATCGAATAGAGACTCAATTTCACACGGATAGATATGCATTTGTTATGCTCTATTTTTTGATTCATGAATTTCACAAGTTCGTATTTCTTTTCTTTTGAGTTTTTCATGATATTATCCCACTACACACATGGTACAACCCTAATAAAAACCCAACAGACCCTTATTGATAATTTAACTCATATACATCAAGCGGCTAGGCCTCCGTTTGGGGGAACTTATTTTCAGCGGTCAAGCGGTTACGACCGCATGTACCGGACCTTAATTTAGATCTCGTACATGCAGTCGTAACCGCTTGACCTCTGAAAATAAGTCCCCCAAAACGGGGTACATTGTGAGTATTGCACAATAGGTTCAAAGAGCATCTTCCTAGACTTGGGTAATTATCTAGCGAGTAATTGGTAGTGAAGGAGTTGACCCCAATTTATAGAAAATTCACACTGTAAATAGCCTGTTCATCCATTCACACCACCCACATCGGGGGAGTTACGCGTATAACCACCGTGTGCACGTTCCGTGCACCGGATCGCGAGAGATATCTACTGCGCACACCGAGTCAACCGTCGGCGGGCGGCGGTCCCGAGCGACCCCGCGAGCCTCCCTGCCGAGGCCGCGTTGTGCTGCCTTGGTCGCAGCCGGCGCTGCGATGGCCGTCCACCCTCGCCGCCAAGGCCGCACCTTGCGGACTTGGTCGCAGCCGGCGCCGCAATGGCCGGCCGCCATGGCCGCACCTTGCGGCCTTGGTCGCGGCCAGTGCCGCGATGGCCGGCCGGCCTCACCGCCAAGGCCGTACCTTGCGGCTTTGGTCGCGGCGCCATGGCCGGCCGGCCTCACCGCCAAGGCCGCACCTTGTGGCCTTGGTCGCAGCCGGCGCCGTGATGGCCGGCTGCCATCGCCGCCAAGTCCGCATCTTGCGGCTTGGTCACGGCCGACGCCTTGATGGCCGGCCGCCGTCGCCACCAAGGCCGCACCTTGCGGCCTTGGTCGCGGCCGGCGCCGCGATGGCTGGTCGCCCTCGCCGCCAAGGCCGCACCTTGCGGCCTTGGTCGATGTCGTTGCCGCGATGGCCGGCTGCTCTCGCCGCCAAGGCCGCACCTTGCAGCCTTGGTCGCGGCCATGGACGGCCTCCCTAGCCTCCAAGGCCGCACCTTTCGGCCTTGGTCGCGGCCGCCGCCGCATTGGCTGGCCGCTCTCGCCACCATGGTAGCACCGCGCGGCCAAGGCCGTGGCCAGCCCCGCGGGAGCCGGCTGCTCTCCCCACCAAGGGCCGCCCGGGGTGGCCTAGGCCGTGGGCGGCCTAGCCGGGCGCGGTAGAGGCGGCGGTTGCCGCCGCATTTGGACTCGGGCCGCCATCGTGCACGGGCGGGCCCCTTTTCGGCCCATGGGCAGGATCACCATTTTCCTAAAAGTGGCGTTCTGTGTGCCTGAGACCGAGCATTCTCATTGTCCGGACCAGTTGTTATCAAGCAAAATTAGCGGACCGTCCCTGACAAATCCTATAAATAGACCCCTTCTGTGCTTCATTTGGATGAGTTTTCAAGTTCGATAACTTCCGGCCGTTTTCTCGTCTCTCTCTACTTTCTCCCTTGTAAAAAACGAACAAAAAACAAACTTAAATGGTTTTAACTGAAACTTTATTATCCGTAAAAGGTGTATATTACAATGGTATTGCCTCCCTTTTATAGAATGGAGGAGATGAGAGAGATTACAAATAAATAATGTGGGACTAAAAATTTACAAGAGTATGCGGCTTTACAAAAGACAAACCGGACAAGCCGTGCGGTTAGACAAACCGGCTAACTGCCCGACTACCAACAGGAGGAGAGATCAAACCGCCACAGGAGACCGCTAGACCGCTCGGTCTCCTAGTCGCTTGAGACAAGCCGCCTGACCGCTGGGATACAAAACAGCAACAGCCTGGCACACAGACCGGCTAGGAGAAACCGCCAGACCGTTCGGTCTCCAAACAGCAACAGACCTCGCGGTCTCCAACCTGCAACACTCCCCCTCAAGCTGGAGCATAGATATCAATCATGCCTAGCTTGTCGCAGATGTGGAAAAAGGAAGCGGACACCGGCTTGGTGAAGACATCTGTCAACTCGTTGTCGGAAGTGACAAATGTAGTGCAAATCTGTTTCTTCAATATTTCTTCCCGAATAAAATGACAGTTGACTTCTATGTGTTTTGTTCTCTCATGAAAGACCGGATTTTTGTAAATGTATATCACGGCCTTATTGTCACAGAATATAGGAAGATGATAGTTGTAAACCTCTCCTAAGTCAAGCATGAGAGTCCGCAACCACTTCAACTCACATGTAGTTGATGTCATGCTGCGATATTCCGCCTCTGCACTAGACCTGGAAACTACAGACTGTTTCTTGCTCTTCTAACTCACAAGATTGCCTCCAACAAACGTGCAGAAACCTGATGTCGATTTGCGGTCCCCTTTGTCATCCGCATAACTTGACTCAGAGTAAGCTTCAACCCTTAGGTGACCATTCTTCTGAAAGAGGAGTCCTTTCCCTGGTGCAGCTTTAATATACTCCAATATCCTTAGTGCAGATTGTAGATGACACTCCCTCGGAGCTTGCATGAACTGACTCACCTTGCCAACAGCATAAGAGATGTCGGGTCTGGTTACCGTGAGATATATGAGCTTGTCCACCAGACGCTGGTATCTCGTAAGATCGGAGAGAAGAGGCGAGTCATTTGTCCAAGTTTTGTCTTCTCCAGCAGCCATAGGACAACGTGCAGGTTTAGCACCAGTCAATCCTGCCTCCTTTAAAAGATCAAGAGCATATTTCCGTTGGGAAAGGACCATGGAGTTGGGCTTCCTAGAGATTTCAATCCCCAGAAAGTATTTCGGGGAGCCCATATCCTTTGTGACCAGGTGTTGACGAAGGTGTTTCTTGGTCATCAATACCCCATCCTAGTCATCGCCGGTAAGAAGAATGTCATCAACATAAACCGCAAGAACAACAAGACCAGAGGCGGTTTTCCGAACAAACAAGGAGTGATCTGCTGAGCTTCTTATAAAAACAATGGCCGCAACAATGCCACTGAACTTGTCAAACCAGGCACGAGGACTCTGCTTGAGGCCATAGATAGCCTTCTTTAGTCGGCATACCCGTGTCTCCCCCTGAGTAACATACCCCGGAGGTTGCTCCATGTAAACATTTTCCTGCAGATCACCATAGAGGAAAGCATTCTTAACATCAAGCTACGAGATGGGGCAATCCATGTTGACAGCCACAGAGAGAAGAACCCTAATAGTGCTTAGACGAGCCACTGGAGAGAAAGTGTCAAAGTAATCAATGCCATAAGTTTGGGTAAAACCCTTGGCAACCAGGCGAGCCTTATAACGATCCACACTGCCATCCGGGAGAAACTTCACCACGAATGTACAACCCCATATTCGCTGAGCCAGACAAGGAGGCACAATGGTCACAGGAGGGTTAGCCAAAGTGGTCTCGCCCTAAGGAGGATCTCGCCCACAGAAGGCGGAAACGCTCTCGCCGGATGCTATAAGAGAGAAACCGTGGGCCGAGAGCGCCAAGCGCGGGCTGCGCGGAAGCGCTCTCGCCCAAACCAAGCCTCAATCCCGAGAGTTCTCGCTTGGGGCGAGAACGTTCACGCCACGCCCTGGGCCGAAAGGTCTCGGCATCAGCTCTCGCCGAGTGGGGCCCAGGGTCTTTGGAAGAATGTCCTAATTGCCCTCAGGAGAAATTACTTCAGTACCCTCAAAAAAACGGCGGGTTTTGGCTATTGGCAGACCAACCAGGGGCTTTTCAGTAAATTCAGGACAGCAAAATGCTATAAATAGACCCATAAGGGCTCCTTAGAAAGCAAGCTATCATTGTCTCCGGAATTCTAGTGCTTTCTGAGGAGCTCCTAGCCCAGCTTTGGCTTTGGAGGGGAAGCTCTCAGAGATCTTCCGGGTGTGAAGTGGGACCTCCCTGCTGAGGCTTTTGGGTCAGTCTTAGGTCCTTAGAACCCAGTCAAGGGGTGAGACTTGAGAGAAGTAGGTTTTGGCTGCACCCCTTTTTCTTCGAACTTCAGTTGAGGTCATATTTGGCTTCAACAGTTCTGGTGCGGTGAGCGTGGAAGGCAGCCGATTCAAGAAAGCCTTGAGTTTTGTCCCATGGCTGGAGGTGAAGGTGAAGGGTCAGGTTCTGGAGGCTCCCCCACCCGGGGAGAGGAAGCAACGAAGAGGATGCTGGATGAGTTCAGGCGAGAGGTTCTGCAGACGATCAGTTTGGCCTTCTCGGCGAGAGGCGAGTGGGCCACCCCTCAGATCCCGATAGAAGAGGTTCCGCTCTTGGGCGAGAACGCCCCAGGGCAGTGCCCAGGAAAGGAGGTCCCGGGCGAGGCTGGCGAGAGAGATATGGCGGCGCGGGAGCTATTCCTAGGCCAGAGCCAGCGCCCGGGCAAGGAGGCATTGACAGAGCCTGGCGAGAAGGAGGCGGCGGTGCGGGAACTCTTCCCAGGGCACGGTCTCGCGGATCGGGCGAGCCAGCCGAGGCCGCGCGACGTGCCCTCTCGCCAGGCAGGGGGCGAGAGCCTATTTAGCGAGCTCATCATCTCGGCTCCGGTACCGGAGGGGTTCCGGGAGCCCGACATGTCCTACTACTCAGGGAAGGATGACCTGGTGCAGCACGTACAGTGGTTTGAAGACGTTGTGTCCATAAGACAGATGACGGATGCCTTCAAGTGTCGCCTCTTTGCGATCACGCTGAAGGAGAAGGCAAGGGACTGGTTTCACCAGTTGCCAGCAAGGTCAATCTACTGTTTTGAAGATCTGCGGAGAAGTTTTCTGTTGAGGTTCTCAACCTCAAAGAAGCGGAAGAAGGAAGCGGAGTGTCTGTTTGCGGTAAGGCAGAGGCCGGATGAGACGTTGGGTCACTATGTCGACCGGTTCCAGGAGGAGATCCTTTTGGTCCAGGAGGTCCCAGGGTACGCGCTGATGCTGGCCTTCACCCTGGGGCTGAGACCGGGATTTTTTAGCATGGAGTTGAAGAGGATGCCCCCCCTCTCCTTTGAGGAGCTCATGGAGAGGGCGGCAAAGGAGATTGATTTCGAGAGAGCAAACCCAGCATTCGCCAGGAAGTTGGCCAAGCTAGCAGAAGAGGACGGGAAGGAACCAGCAGCGGGAAGACAGAAGGAATACAGAGAGCAGAGGGAGCTGAGAGAAGATAGGAGAAGGGAGGAGCCCCGAAGGTTTGGGCAGCAGCAGGGTTGGGGGGCCCGGGAGCCAGTCAACCGGTTGGGTTGGAGGCCCCAGGAGGGTCGCCCCCAAGGTCCAGGAGAAGGCTATCGGGGGAGAGATAACCTACGGGAGCCCCGGAGGTTCGATCGACCGGCATGGAGGCAGGAGCCGAGGGATCGTCCCCCACCACCGCAGGAGGCAATGGAAGTAGGAAGAGGGAGAGGAGCAGCCAGGGGAGCTCGAGGAGGCAGAAGAGGAAGGGGAGACGGGAGAAGGGCGGGGAGGCGTTGCTATTTTGTGACTTCCACCAGGAGGAGGGGCACGCAACGGCCACCTGCCCGGAGTTCTTAGAGTTGAGGGCTGCCAGAGGAGCAGGGAGGCAAGATCCACCGATGAGGATAGTGGAGGTGCAGCAGGGTGAAGCGGAGGACAGGTGTGAAGACCGGGTGGATGTAGGGACCCGGGGAGGAATCGGGGTGATTCATGGAGGAGTGGGGATTGAGGCAACCCGTAAGGGGAGCCTTCAAACCATGTACCGGAGAGGGGTAGCCTCAACCTCCCAGGTTCCTCCACCAGAAGAAAAGATCACTTTCTCATCAGCGGACATGCCGGACTATGAAGACCCATTCTGCGACGCCCTGGTGATCCAGACGGCAGTGGAGAACTATATCGTTTCAAGGATACTGGTAGATAACGGGAGCTCGGTTAACGTCATCTTCAAGAAAGCTTTTGATGAGATGAGGGTTGAAGGGAAGAGAGTCTTGGCATCGGATGGACCTCTGTTCGGGTTCTCCGGGGAGAGGAAGGAGGTAGAAGGAGGAGTAGGGTTACACGTAAGGTTGGGGGGCGTGTCGCGGAACTGCAGGTTCGTGATCGTGGACGCCCCGAGCAGCTATAATGCCATCTTTGGGCGTCCCCTCATCAGCGCCTTTCGCTGCGTCCCCTCCTCGTTCCATCAGTGCCTCAAGTTCAACAATGGGGGGGTGCAGGTCAGGGTCAGAGGAGACCCGAAGGTGGCAAGGCAATGTTATGTTACGGCAGTCAACACTATTTCGTGGATGGCGGAGGCGGAAGAGTTGGAAATTGAGATGGCGGCCCTAGAGGAGGTGGTGGAGGAAGAGGAGATGGTCCTTGAGGAGGTAAGAAAGGAAGCTGGAGAGGAAGCCGAAGAGGAAGAGACAGAGAAGATGCGAGGGGATGTGCGGGTGGTACGGAGGAACAATGGGCAGGAAAGCGCGGAAGGGACAGTGGAAGTAGAAGAGCAGGCGGCGATAGAAGTCGAGGGAGAAGTCTCGGGAGGCATAGGAGCCGAGCAGCAGCAGCAGAGGGGGGTAGAAGCGATGGAGATTGAGGAGGAAAAAGGAGAGCTGGAGCTGGAGGAAGAGGCAAGAACCGGTTGGGAGCAGCCGCGGTTGGAACCGGCTGAAGAAGTGGTGGAGATGGAGGTCTTCACCAAAGCAGGAGAGGTGCAAAGGGTGCGGGTCAGCGGGGTATTGAGTCTTGAGGCCCGGGAGCAGGTGCGAGCTTGCATTCAAAGCAACGTTGACGTCTTCGCTTGGAGCGCGGCGGACATGCCGGGCATCGACACCGACATAGCCTGCCATTGCCTGAACCTGGATCCCCGCTCCCGCCCCATCCGTCAGAAGATGAGAGCCATCGCCACCAAGCTGGAGGAGCCCATTCGCGAGGAGGTCAAGAAGCTCCTGGAGGCGGGCTTCATTTCAGAGATCCAGTATCCAGGCTGGATCTCCAATGTGGTAATGGTGAAGAAAGGATGTGGTAAATGGAGGATGTGTGTAGACTTTTCTTTGTTGAATAAATCATGCCCTAAGGATTGCTATCCCCTGCCTCGGATCGACGCGCTGGTTGATTTAGCCGTTGGTTTTTCTGTCATGAGTTTTTTAGATGCTTTTTCAGGTTATCACCAAATCCGGATGCACCCTCCTGACACCAAGGATGTGTCCTTCATCACAAGGGAGGGGAGCTTCAGTTACAAGATGATGCCCTTTGGGTTAAAGAACGCAGGGGCTACCTATCAGCGCATGATGGATCGGGTCTTCCGGGATCAGAGGGGGAGGAACTTGGAGGTCTACGTCGACGACCTAATGATCAAAAGCAAATGCATAATTTCGCACCTGCAAGACTGTTAAAGTATTAGACCGGGCGGCTTGGCGGTCTAATCCAGCGGTTTGTTGACCGAGCGGCTTAGCGGTCTGATCCAGCGGTTTGTAGACCGGACGGTCTGTCGGTCTACCTATGCGGTTTGTTCTATCCTGCTGGAGTTGCCGAGCGGTTAGCCCATCTGTCTAACCGCGCGGCCTATGCGGTCTCCATTATTCTAGCCGCTCAGTACTGTAAATGTTTAGTCCCACATTGTTTGTATACTCTCTTTCTTATCTCCTCCATTCTATATAAGGGAGGTCATACCTTTGTAAATGATATCTTTTTTGGATAATAAAATTTCAATTATTCAAAAGTTTGTTCGCTTGTTCTCTACTTTTCGCTTCTTGTTCTCTACTTTCTAACATGGTATCAGAGGACACGGTCATTTCCTCTTGATTCTGTGCGCCCTCTGTTGTTCGCGACTTCTTTTCCGCGCTCTGCGACTTGATTCGCGGCTTGCCCTCTCTTCTATCCGCGCGGCCTGTTTCTATCCGCGCGGCTTGGTTTTGTCCGCCAATCTGTTCGCGCGGCTTGATCCTTCTTGTTTCTCTTCTCCTTCTCCTTGTTGTCGCAGCGACCTGTTTCGTTGTCGCCGCGCTCCTTGTTCTTTCTTGCCTCTCCGACTTCCTAGTCGTTGCGGTCTGTCCCTGTCCGCGTGTGTATTGTCTCTCTACTCGCGGATTGCTGCTGTGATCTGCCTGACCGTGCGGGTTGTTCCTTTCTCACCCGCATCTTGGTCGCGGTCGCCAGATCTTCTCCTCTTTTCTGTTCGCTCGGGCTTCTCAGTTCGTGCGACTTCTTCCCCGCCGAGCCTTTGACCACCTTCTAGCCGCTGCTGTGATCTGCCTGCCGTGCGGGTTGTCTCTTTCTTACCCGCATCTTGGTCGCGGTCACCTGCTCTTCTCCTCTCTTCTGTTCGCTCGGCCTTTTCAGTTCGCGCGACCTCTTCCCCGCAGTGTCTCTTTCTAGCCGCTACTGTTCGCGCGGCTTCCTCTGTTTTCTAACCGCTCCTGTTCGTGCGGCTTCTTCTGCTTCCGGGTTCTATGACTACCTCCGGTCTCACCACTACTCCTGCAGCTCCTTCTCCTCCTCCTCCTTCGGGCAACCTTGGCACCCTTTCCAAGCTTGTGGGCTCCAACTATCCCGATTGGAGTGTCTCTTTCACCTTTCTCCTTCGTTCTCAACGCAAGCGTCATCACCTCACCGATGACCCTCCTCCTCGCACCTCTCCTGAGTTTGATGACTGGGATGCGAGTGATGCTCTTGTTCGCACCTGGCTGGCCAACAGCCTTTCTGATGAGTGCCTTCCCGTCATTCGCCATGATGAGACGGTCAAGGCCGCATGGCTTCACCTCGCTGCTCTCTATTCTAAGGGGGGCCAGACGTCCCGCATTTATACTCTCTATGCGGACCTCTTCGCCCGCCCTTCCATGTCCCCAGCTGCGGCTTATCAGCAGGTTCAGGCCCTTGGGGCTGAAATCCTCCAGAATCGCCCCTTCTCCGCGGACTTGGCCGACCAGCACAAACACTTCCAAGAACTCCTGGTTGTTTGTTATCTTCTTCGTCTTCCCGACTCTTATGATATGATCCGCCAGCAGATCTTGGGTGATGCGGAATCTCCTACTTTGGATGCCACTGCGGCTCGCATTGCCGCCGTTACTTCGCTCCTCCAGCGACCTCTGTTGGCCTCCCCCCCTTCCCAGGACTCCTCTGCTCACCAAGCTCAGCGGGGGGGGGGGGGGGGGGGGGGGGCCCGAGTGGCCGAAGCTCCTCTGGCGGACGGGGTTCCTCCCGGTTCTTCTGCTCTCACTGTAATCGTACTGGTCATACTGTTGACCGCTGCTGGCAGAAACATCCTCATCTTCGCCCTTCCGGTGATGCTCCTTCGGCCTCCGCCTCTTCTCGGCCGTCTGCCTCGGTGGCCACGACGTCAGGTAGTGCCCACGTCGTTACCCAAGGTAAATGGCTGATTGACTCCGGTGCCACCAATCATATGACAGGCAACCCTCATTGCTTCTCCCGTCTTGAGACCCATGACCGCTTACCCCCAGTTCGTGTGGCGGATGGTTCCCCGTCTCCGGTTCATGGGACGGGCATGGTTCAACTCACTCCATCGCTTTGCTTGGAGGATACCCTCTATGTCCCGAAGTTCCCGTGCAACTTGTTATCTGTTACTACTTTATGCCGGCAACTTCAGTGCTCCGTTTTGTTCACTCCCACTACTTGTTCTTTTCAGGACCCGAGGACCCAGCGGACGATTGCTACTGGGACTGAGAGCGGCGGCCTCTACTTCCTCGACGATGTTTCCGCTCTTTCTGCCTACTCCTCCTCCACCGATCTCCTTCAGTGGCATCTTCGTCTTGGACATCCTCCTCCTCGGCTTATTCGTCAGCTTCTGCCCCACTTACCTCCCACCAGTTCTCCGCTCAACTGTGATGCGTGTCAGCTTGGCAAACATCATCGCTCCTCCTTCCCGCCGAAGCAAGGCCGTGGCTCCTCTCGCATTTTTGATCTTATTCATTCTGATGTATGGGGTCCTGCTCCTACCCTCACAGTTGGTCGGGGCAGTTCCTATTTTGTCACTTTTATCGATGATTTTACTCGATGTACCTGGGTGTATCTCTTAAAGGATCGCACTGAACTATTTTCTGTTTGGCAATCTTTTTACTTTATGATTAAGACTCAATTTGCTATCTCTATTAAAGTCTTACGTTCTGATAATGCCAAGGAATATCTGTCTCATGAGTTCTCCGCGTTCTTTCACCAACACGGCCTCATTCATCAAACGACTTGTGTTTACACCTCCCAACAGAATGGGGTGGCAGAGCGTAAAAACCGTCACCTACTTGATGTTGCGCGTACTCTCATGGCGCAGATGCACGTCCCTCGCTCCTACTGGGGCTACGCTGTGCTCCTCGCTTGCTATCTTATCAATCGCATTCCCTCCACGGTCCTCCACGGCCGGACTCCCTTCTCTCTTCTCTACCCCCACCAGGAACCTTTTCCTCTTCCTCTCCGTGTCTTTGGCTGTACGGCCTTTGTTCACGCTCCCTCCGCTACCCGCGACAAGCTTTCCCCCCGTTCCACCAAATGTGTCTTTTTGGGGTACTCTACCGCTTAAAAAGGCTATTGCTGCTTTGACCCCCTTCTCCGCAAGCAGTTTGTCTCCGCAGATGTGACTTTTTTCGAAAATGCTTCCTATTTCTCTCCTTCCTCTTCTCTTCCTTCTCTTCCTTCTGATATCTTCGTTCCTTCCACACCTCTCGACGTTTTCCCACCTTCGTCTCCTCCTCCACCCACTCCTTCCCAGTCCGTCTCACCACCCACCCCTCCACCCTCCTCTCCGCTGCCGTCTCTCTCTAGTCCCGGGCCAGCCTTCTCCGCCACGGACGCTCCGGTCGCTGACGCTCCCGTCGCCGACGCTCCCGATGATCTGGATGTTCCCATTGCCCTTCGCAAAGGGGTGCGGGCGTGTACTCAACACCCGCTCACGGCTATTGTTTCTTATGATCAGCTTTCTCCTTCTCGCAGGTGTTTTGCCTTGGCTATCTCTGCTACTTCTACTCCTCGTACCTACCAGGAGGCTCTCGCTCTCCCTCATTGGAAGTCTGCCATGGATGAGGAGATGGCTACTCTTACTGAACGGGGTACCTGGACCCTGGTCCCTCCTCCCGTGGGCACTGATGTGGTTGGCTGTCGCTGGGTTTTTGTTGTGAAGTTTCGCCCCGACGGCACTGTGGATCGCTACAAAGCCCGGCTGGTGGCCAAGGGCTTTACTCAGACTTATGGCGTTGATTACTTTGATACCTTCTCTCCGGTTGCTCGCCTCAGCACCATCCGGGTTCTCTTTTCTGTGGCTGTTAACCGGGCTTGGGATATTTCCCAGCTTGATGTGAAGAATGCCTTTCTCTATGACGATCTTCAGGAGGACGTCTATATGGAGCAACCTCCTGGGTATGTTGCTCAGGGGGAGACACGTGTCTGTCATTTGAAGAAGGCCATTTATGGCCTAAAGCAGAGCCCTCGGGCATGGTTCGACAAATTCAGTGGTATTGTGGCAACCATCGGCTTTCAAAGGAGTTCGGTCGATCACTCCTTATTCATTCGTAAAACGGCCTCGGGACTGGTGGTTTTGGCCGTATATGTGGATGATATTCTCCTTACTGGTGATGACCGAGATGGGGTGGACTTGACGAAGAAGCACCTCCGTCAGCACTTGGTCACGAAGGATATGGGCTCCCTAAAATACTTTTTGGGGATAGAAATCTCTCGGAAACCTGACTCCTTGGTTCTCTCTCAACGGAAGTATGCCCTTGATCTTCTTCAAGAAGCAGGCTTGACAGGTGCCAAACCAGCTCATCTTCCCATGGCTGTTGGAGAAGACAAAACGTGGACGGATGAATCGCCTCCTCTATCTGATGTCACACGGTACAGACGTTTGGTAGGGAAACTCATCTATCTCACGGTGACTAGACCCGACATCGCCTATGATGTAGGAAAGGTCAGTCAGTTTATGCAAGCTCCCAGGGAGTGTCATCTTCAGTCCGCCCTGAAGATTTTAGAGTATATCAAAGCAGCACCGGGCAGAGGGTTACTCTTCCAGAAAAATGACCATCTGAGGGTTGAGGCCTACTCAGACTCAAGTTACGCGGATGACAAAGGCGATCGTAAATCCACGTCAGGTTTTTGTACCTTTGTTAGAGGTAATCTCGTGAGTTGGAAGAGCAAGAAACAGTCTGTTGTTTCCAGATCCAGTGCCGAAGCAGAATACCGGAGTATGGCGTCAACTACATGTGAGTTAAAGTGGTTGCGGGCTCTCATGCTTGACCTGGGCGAGGTATATGATTGTCCTCTCCCTATGTTCTGTGACAACAAGGCCGCTATACACATATCCAGAAATCCGGTCTTCCATGAGAGAACGAAGCATATAGAGGTTGACTGTCACTTCATTCGGGAGGAGATTTTGAAGAATCAGATTTGTACTCCTTTTGTCACCTCTGACAAGGAGTTGGCAGATATCTTCACCAAGCCGGTTTCTACTTCCTTCTTCCGCATTTGTGACAAGCTGGGCATGATTGATATCTATGCTCCAGCTTGAGGGGGAGTGTTAAAGTATTAGACCGGGCGGCTTGGCGGTCTGATCCAGCGGTTTGTTGACCGAGCGGCTTAGCGGTCTGATCCAGCGGTTTGTAGACCGGGCGGTCTGTCGGTCTACCTCTGCGGTTTGTTCTATCCTGCTGGAGTTGCCGAGCGGTTAGCCCATCTGTCTAACCGCGCGGCCTATGCGGTCTCCATTATTCTAGCCGCTCAGTACTGTAAATGTTTAGTCCCACATTGTTTGTATACTCTCTTTCTTATCTCCTCCATTCTATATAAGGGAGGCCATACCTTTGTAAATGATATCTTTTTTGGATAATAAAATTTCAATTATTCAAAAGTTTGTTCGCTTGTTCTCTACTTTTCGCTTCTTGTTCTCTACTTTCTAACAAAGACCTCGAGGAAACATTCGCCACCCTGAGAAGATTTAAAATGAGGCTGAATCCCTTGAAGTGTGTCTTCGGGGCAAGCCGCGGGAAGTTCCTCGGGCATCTCCTGACTCCGGAAGGAGTGGAGCCCAACCCGGACAAAGTCAAGGCCATCCTGGATTTGGAGTCACCTCGCGACGTCAAGGAGGTCCAGCGCTTGACAGGCAAGCTGGCTGGGCTAAGCAGGTTCCTCTCCCGGGCAGGAGACAAGTGTTCTTCATTCTTTAAAGTGCTGCGGGGGAATCAAAGGTTCGAATGGACGGCCGAGTGCGAAGAGGCTTTCCAAGGGCTGAAAAGGCAACTCTCTCAGGCTCCCCTCCTTCAGAGCCCAAAGGATGGGGAGGACTTGACCTTGTACCTCGGAGTAGGGGCGGAGGCGGTAAGCTCCGTCCTAGTAAGAGAAGAAGGAAAGAAGCAGCTTCCCATCTACTACGTCAGCCGGATATTGAGAAATGCAGAGCTTCGCTACCCCATCCTGGAAAAGCTCGCTTATGCCTTGGTCATCTCGGCCAGAAAGCTCCGGCCGTACTTTCAAGCGCATTCAATTAGGGTGGTGACTGACCACCCTCTTCGCAAGATCTTCGAAGGAGTGGAGCACTCGGGGAGGCTGGCTAAGTGGTCCATTGAGCTAAGCGAGTTCGACATCACCTTTGTACCAAGGCTCTCCATCAAGGCACAGACAGTGGCGGACTTTCTAGCAGACTACGTTGTTGAGGTTGAGGGGGAAGAGCAGCAACCGCGAGAAGCATGGAAGTTGACGGTTGATGGGGCCTCAGGAAGGCACTCCCTAGGGGCAGGGGTGGTGTTGACAAGTCCCCAGGGGGTAACCATAGAGCAAGCAGTCATTTTACATTTCCCAGTGACCAACAATCAAGCGGAGTACGAGGCCGTTATTGCTGGCCTTCGCCTGGCAAAGGAGCTGGGGATTCAGGAGGCAGAAGTTTTCACTGATTCAAAGGTAGTGGCATCACAAATCCGGGGAGAGTTTGAAACTCGGGAGCCAACCCTCATCAGATACCTCTCCAAGGTAAGGGTGATCATCGGAGGATTCCGGTCTTTCTCAATTCAACATATTCCAAGGGAAGAAAGTGTAGCCGCCGATCGACTGGCCAAGTTCGGACCTCAGGTAGGAGGGACCTTGACGGAGCTATTCCGACCGGCTATAGATGAGGGAGAATTGATGATGGTGGATCGACAGCCCTCGTGGGTGGATCCATTTGTGGCCTTCCTAACCACCGGTGAACTGCCTGAGGGGACCAAGGTTGGGAGAAGCTTCAAGCGCAAGGCGGCTCACTACTTGATGATGGAGGGGGGTCTGCATCGTAAGATGTTGTCAGGGCTCCTAGCCAGATGTGCGACCGAAGAGGAAATCCCGAAGATTTTAAGGGAGGTGCATTCGGGCGAGTGCGACAGTCACTCTGGAGGAAGGACACTGGAGGCTAGGGTGGTCAGACAGAGGTACTTCTGGCCCACCCTAAGGAAGGATGCCATGGAGTTTGCAAGGAGGTGCCAAAAATGTCAGCTCTTCGCCCCCCTTCAACTTTTGGCAGCTCAAAGACTCCGGAGTATCACGGCACCATGGCCATTTGCTATCTGGGGAATGGACTTAGTTGGGCCCTTTCCTCCGGCTAGTGGACAGAGGAGGTTCCTTTTGGTCATGATCGATTATTTCTCGAAGTGGCTAGAGGTTAAAGCTTTAGCCAAGGTCACCTCGCAGGTTATAAGGAATTTCATCTGGGGGGAGATCATTTGTAGACATGGGTTGCCCCAAGCAATAGTGACCGATAACGGCCCCCAGTTTGCCAGCGAGGAGTTCATCAGCTTCTGCGCTCAACTGGGAATAGATCTCCGGTTTGCCTCCGTCCATCACCCTCGGAGTAACGGTCAAGTGGAAGCAGCAAACAAAATCATTGTAAATCTACTAAAAAAGAAGGTGGAAAACTTGAAGGGAAATTGGGTGGAACAGCTCCCATCGGTCCTGTGGGCACTACGAACGACTCCGAACACGGCCACCGGTGAGACCCCCTTCAAGCTCTCTCATGGGTGTGAAGCCGTCCTACCGGTGGAGTTTGAGGTCCGGTCCCCGCGAGTCACAGCCGCGGGCGAAGGTGACGAGACTTGGAGGGTGGAGAATGAAGAGGGGCAGCGCCTCTCGTTAGATATGGTGGAGGAACTGCGAGACGTGGCGGCTATCAGGCAAGAAGAAATCAAGCGACGGATGGCCAAGCATTTTGATAAGCATGTCAGGGTCAAACAGTTCGCAGAAGGGGATCTGGTGCTGAGAAAGGTCGACGCGGCGGGAAGATCGGCTCCCGTGGGTAAGCTCCACCCGAACTGGGAAGGTCCATACATTGTAAAGGAAGTCCTCGGAACAGGGGGATACTACCTCCAGGACGTGGAGGGAAGAGCCTTAAGCCACACGTGGAGTGGTGATGATCTAAAACGATTCTACCCCTGAGGGGGGAAGGATGTAACCGTGTATCTCAAAATTAAACTTGTTATATTATACCGATTGATTCTCCTTTAACTAGTGTCGAATTTTTCATGACATAACATAGTTGAATGTTTTGTGACACCCCGAGCTCGGCTCGGCCCCAGGTAGACCCGCTGCGCAGGCTCTCATCTAGCTGGCAGGTCCGAAGGCTCGCCTGTGGGGGATAGGTTTGGTTGATTTGAGATCTTCATCGGCACCCCGAGCTCGGCTCGGCCCCAGGTAGACCCGCTGCGCAGGCTCTCATCTAGCTGGCAGGTCCGAAGGCTCGCCTGTGGGGGATAGGTTTGGTTGGTTTGAGATCTTCATCGGCACCCCGAGCTCGGCTCGGCCCCAGGTAGACCCGCTACGCAGGCTCTCATCTAGCTGGCAAGTCCGAAGGCTCGTCTGTGGGGGATAGGTTTGGTTGGTTTGAGATCTTCATCGGCACCCCGAGCTCGGCTCGGCCCCAGGTAGACCCGCTGCGCAGGCTCTCATCTAGCTGGCAGGTCCGAAGGCTTGCCTGTGGGGGATAGGTTTGGTTGGTTTGAGATCTTCATCGGCACCCCGAGCTCGGCTCGGCCCCAGGTAGACCCGCTGCGCAGGCTCTCATCTAGCTGGCAGATCCGAAGGCTCGCCTGTGGGGGATAGGTTTGGTTGGTTTGAGATCTTCATCGGCACCCCGAGCTCGGCTCGGCCCCAGGTAGACCCGCTGCGCAGGCTCTCATCTAGCTGGCAGGTCCGAAGGCTCGCCTGTGGGGGATAGGTTTGGTTGGTTTGAGATCTTCATCGGCACCCCGAGCTCGGCTCGGCCCCAGGTAGACCCGCTACGCAGGCTCTCATCTAGCTGGCAGGTCTGAAGGCTCGCCTGTGGGGGATAGGTTTGGTTGGTTTGAGATCTTCATCGGCACCCCGAGCTCGGCTCGGCCCCAGGTAGACCCGCTGCGCAGGCTCTCATCTAGCTGGCAGGTCCGAAGGCTCGCCTGTGGGGGATAAGGTTTGGTTGGTTTGAGATCTTCATCGGCACCCCGAGCTCGGCTCGGCCCCAGGTAGACCCGCTGCGCAGGCTCTCATCTAGCTGGCAGGTCCGAAGGCTCGCCTGTGGGGGATAGGTTTGGTTGGTTTGAGATCTTCATCGGCACCCCGAGCTCGGCTCGGCCCCAGGTAGACCCGCTGCGCAGGCTCTCATCTAGCTGGCAGGTCCGAAGGCTCGCCTGTGGGGAATAGGTTTGGTCTGGTTGGCTTAGTTAATGAAAGGCAGGAAGCACGTTGGGAATACCAAATGATAAGTGAAAAAGAAGAGAGAGATCTCGGCAGAGATAGATCTCGGCAGGGATAGGTCTCGGCAGAGATAGATCTCGGCAGAGATAGATCTCGGCAGGGATAGGTCTCGGCAGAAGATTCCCTATTGAAGGGAACTCGAGGTGGGGAGGCTTCCGCCAAAAGGGTTCCTCTCAGTGTTCTCGAACAAATAGGCGAGATCGTCATACGATGGGCTAGTGGGGACTCGCGCAGTCTAGAGGGGACGGTCCCGTCTTAAGGATTCGAGAGTCACGCTTCCGGCTGGCCGGTTACCGCGGGTTCTTGCTGATTCATCGCTACGAATTTCCTAAGAAGGCCAAGGGCCTTGGCGGAAGCCTACGCCAAAAGCATTCAATTACGACAATCACATCAAACACATTCGCAAATAACAAAAAATGTTCGCAAGAAAAAACATTTGCATTAACAAATACTATATACAGGTACAAAATGATAGCGTCTCGCGCTTTACATAGAAGTGAAGAACAAAAGCAAGAAGAGGACCCTCAAGGGGACAAGCTGTATCCTTCTGAAGTCTCGCTGGAGCTTCCGCTGGAGCTTCCGCCGGAGCTCCCCCCGGAGGTCTCGCCATCCGCTGCGGGGGACTTTGGGACATCCGAGGGAGGGGTATTGGGGGCGCCAGGGGGCTTTGGGATGGGCTCGAAGAGCCATGGGACAAGTTGTGGAGCGGTAATGTCTTTGCCCCTTCCGTCCCAACAGTTGATGTCGCGCAGCGTCTCCAGCGTCAACTTTACGGTGGCTTGCGCGTTCCCCTGAAGGAGCTTGTCGATGTCATAAGCCGAGTAATACTGGCTCTTCAATCTCTCGTCCAGCGGAGGGGCTGCACTCGCCTCGAGGCGCGCGATCTGCTCTCGCAGGAGAACGTTGTCATATCGGGCCTGAGACAGCTCCTCGCGAAGTGCGGCTTGAGCGGAATCCTGAACAACGGGAGGTTAGCATAAGAGAAGGGTTAGGATTGCGAGAACAAGTGATTATGAAAGGTCTTGCTTACCCATTCCGCTTGGCGCGAGGATAATAGTTGCTGGGTCTCGGCCAGCTCCTTGGCCAGAGAGGCCGCCTGGGCCACCGCATCGTCCCTGGCCTTGAACATGTCTTGGAAGTTGCGGTCTATCGTAATGCTCCGCCGGGCGCACATGTGCGCAAGCTCCAGCCCACGCATTAAAGCGCGAGTGGAGTCGTATGCCAACAGCCGGGTCGACATCCTGTCGTAGACGCTAGCGTCCTCCCGGCTGTAGAGGCCATAGCCTAAAGCGAAAGCTTCGCCGGTGACCTCGTCTCGCTCTGCCCAGCTCGGCAAAAGGGACGAGATCGTGACCTTGTTGGCGTCAGGGTCCCATTGCAGCAGCGGCTTGTTCTCCGCGTCCAGACACCTCACGCCGAGACCAAAGTTGCGATGACCCCGCGGCACCTCGTCAGACGGGGGTTGGCCGGAGGTCCCGGCGGCGGCACCCTCGCTCTCGGCGGTGCCAGGGGTCCGAGGGTTCTCGGCAGGCGTCCCGGGGCCGCCCCTGGTGGCCGCAATCCTGCTTACTGCCTCCAGGACCTCCTCGAAGGAGCGGCCGACGGGGAGAGGTTGGACGGGCTGGACAACCACAGCCTTGCCCTTCTCGGTATCCGTGGTCTTGGGCCTCTTGATTGGCTGAGGTACGGAAGCAACCGGCTTTCGCTTCACAACACCGCTCGAGGGGGGGAGGCCCGGCTCCTTTCGGCAGGCTTGCGCGGCGGCTTTCGCAAGAGCCAGCGGGTCCTTCGGAGGCTGACTCCCTCCGGCGCGAGCCTCGTCGAAAGGCTGGCGGAGGGGGATCTCGCGCTCTCCTGCAAAAACAATAGTGATAAGTTCTAACCTTGGGAAAGGCAAGAAAAAGATAAATGAAGGCGAGACCCTACCTTCTCCCGGAAGTACAGGGGAAAGAGAATCGACGTCTCGCCGGAGGTGGAGGACGTCGAAGTCCTTGGTTCCGAAGAACTCAAGGAGGGCACTCTCGCGGGAGCCCAAGGACGGAGGCTTGTAGGCGGCATCCTCGTATTGGATGGGGGCTAGGGGTACGTTCCCGAAGTCGCCGGAGACGTAGATGAACTTCTCGCCCCAATGATGATGCTTGTTGGCGAGACCGATCGTCTTCAGCAGTTGCCCGGAGAAGAACACCACGCCTCCTTTCGCGCGGAAGGTAAACAGCTTGCGGAAGATCGGCAAGCTGAACTCGATCCTCTCGGAACGCATGTAGCATATGAATGCCACGAGAATGGCAACTGAATTAGGGTTCAGCTGCGCGGGAACCACCCCGTAGTACCGGAGAGCCTGTCGCATCTCAGGCCACAGCGGAAGGCGGAAGCCCACCTCGAAGTGTTCAATAGGGATGGCGAGCTCCCCCTCCCCTGCAGTGTTGACTTTGTCATGACTGCCCGGGGGCCGCGCGACGAAGCCGGCGGGAACGTGCTGGGTCTTGGTCAGATTGAACTCCTCCAGAGTGAGAGTACAAGAAGGGAAGAGATGCTTTTGGAAGGCTTCCGCGCAGTTGGATCGTCCTTCACCACCACCCGGCATCGCAATAGGGATTGAAGGCGAGATCTACGGGGAGAAGGCGAGAGCGAGAACGGGGCGAGAACGGAAGTGGAAGACAGAAAAGGGCGAGAGCTTTGCGAAGACCGCGAGAACAACAGCAAAGAGGAGAGAGACTGGAGTCAGAGGAATGAATGTGGTAGGTGAGCCTCCTATTTATAGAAAATCGTGGTAATGATGGTTGTTTTCAGAAAGGCGGAGAGGGTACAGCCGCCGCGTCCTAAGTCAGCGACGCTTCGTTTTTCCCGCCCGAATCTGACAGCGACCGATTAAACAGCTGGCGCTAACGTTGCGAAGTGTCATACGACAGGAAAAGTAGGGGGAAGCAAGGTGTCTCTCGCCACCCCAAAGAGCTGGGAAGATAACTCATACGCATATAAAAATATTAAAGACAGAGCCATCGCTCTCGCTGAGCGGGAACGCGATAAAAAAATAATAATATAATAAGCGAATAAAGTGCGGGAACATTAGTTACAACTCCAAGCGAAAAAGTAAGGGTACATTAGAGAAGGGAAGGCCAGGGGAAGAGGAGGGGAGGTCTCGCGCTTCAGTACGGCTCCCAGCGCCATTTCCCTTGCTCCCAACGCCATTTGCCTCGGTCCCGCAACTTGGTCTGGGGGGGCGCCTGCGGGTTGAAGTAGGATGACAGAACGCTGCATCCCAGGTCAACCCGGCGAGACAGATCCCGGATTCTCTCGATGCATCTCTCAGGTGAAGACCCAGCGGTAGCTCCCCCGGGCCGGTCCATCTCGCCTAGAAGGAAGTCTCGCTCCAAGGACTCCAGCCTCTTCTCCACTGACTGGCGAAACTCTCGGGCCGCAAGGTCGCGGACCCGTTCTCGCCGGATGAGTTTCGACAGAATGGCGGCAACCTTCTTCCCTCGTCTTTTCGCGCTCCCGGCACCGGTCAGGATCTCCTCCATCTCGTCAGATGAAGGGAAGGGAGAGCTCTCGCCATCTTCTCCCTCTCTTTCTTCTTCTTCTTCTTCTTCTTCTTCTTCTTCCTCTACCTCAGCGCCAGGCCGCGAGTCCATGTCCCCTGTCGAAAGAAGCCCCATTTTAGCGGAAGCTGAAGAATAGCAGCGATAAAATTACCGTATACCTTCAGAGTGACGAAGCCCCCCGGTCGACGGCAGGCGAGAAGGCCCAGCCCCCCCCCCCCCCCCCCCTCAGCTCCAAAGAGGAGGTGGATTGGCTTTCCTTTGCCGGGGGGGGGGGTAAACTTTGCGGATGGTGATCCCGGCCTGATCGAGAGCGGGGGAGCGGGTCTCCTCAGCCGCTGGAGGACTAACGTCTAGCGGTGGCACAGGGATCTCGGCACTTTTTCCTCTCGCCGATAGGGAGGAGTCAACCACATGGGCAGGCTGATTCGCAGTTCTCGCCCCACCATCCTGGGTGGCGAGATCCGAAGGTGCAGAGACCAACGCTGCGAGAAATCAGGTCAGCGTTTAGAAATACCAGGCGAAGCCAAGAAGGGAACCTTTACCAGCGGTGTTCGGGTCTGGCGGAGGAGGCGCCTCGGGAACCTGTGGATGATCATCGTGATGGCTAGAGGGTGGATCCGAACGTTCTCGCGGGGACGCGGCAGCGTCAGGAACCGTCTCCTGCGAGAGGTATTAAGTTCAACAATTGAGCAACTGGTTGTTAATTGGTATATCAAGCTTACCTTCCGCGGCGAGATGGCGTCCGCGCAACTAGGGGTCGGGGTGGGCGGGCTCCTGTTCTCGCGGGATAGGTCCCGCTGAACCACCTTCGCCTTCTTCTTCTTCTTCTTCTTAGGCAGAGAAGGCTCAGCAACTGACGACTGTCTCGCTAGCCATGGGGCGACAAGGGCACTGTTAGCCCTAGCTCGCGCCTGCGCCGCGTTGATGCGGTCCTGTAGATCCTGCGGAAGAGGTTTATTGGCACGCTTGGAAGACATAGCGAGAGAGGGTGAGAGCTCAGAAGGAGAATGACGGCTCGAGGAAAGTGTTATGACCGTCTATCGACACTCATATTTATAGGCGCCGTACGGCCCACCGAAAGATTCCCTGACGTTGACACGTGCTCAGCGAATATTTTGGGTTGAACATGTCTTTTCGAGCGCGGCGCTAGCTCAAAAAGAGCAGGGATTGTGTACAACCCCATATTCGCTGAGCCAGACAAGGAGGCACAATGGTCACAGGAGGGTTAGCCAAAGTGGTCCCGCCCTAAGGAGGATCTCGCCCACAGAAGGCGGAAACGCTCTCGCCGGATGCTATAAGAGAGAAACCGTGGGCCGAGAGCGCCAAGCGCGGGCTGCGCGGAAGCGCTCTCGCCCAAACCAAGCCTCAATCCCGAGAGTTCTCGCTTGGGGCGAGAACGTTCGCGCCACGCCCTGGGCCGAAAGGTCTCGGCATCAGCTCTCGCCGAGTGGGGCCCAGGGTCTTTGGAAGAATGTCCTAATTGCCCTCAGGAGAAATTACTTCAGTACCCTCAGAAAAACGGCGGGTTTTGGCTATTGGCAGACCAACCAGGGGCTTTTCAGTAAATTCAGGACAGCAAAATGCTATAAATAGACCCATAAGGGCTCCTTAGAAAGCAAGCTATCATTGTCTCCGGAATTCTAGTGCTTTCTGAGGAGCTCCTAGCCCAGCTTGGCTTTGGAGGGGAAGCTCTCAGAGATCTTCCGGGTGTGAGGTGGGACCTCCCTGCTGAGGCTTTTGGGTCAGTCTTAGGTCCTTAGAACCCAGTCAAGGGGTGAGACTTGAGAGAAGTAGGTTTTGGCTGCACCCCTTTTTCTTCGAACTTCAGTTGAGGTCATATTTGGCTTCAACAACGAAGACCCATCGACAACCAACAACATCTGTGCCGAAAGGAGGAGGAACAAGGGTCCAGGTACCCCGTTCAGTGAGAGTAGTAATCTCCTCATCCATGACAGCTTTCCAATGAGGAATAGTAAGGGCCTCCTGGTAGGAACGGGGGGTGGCAGTGGCCGAGATAGCCAGTGCAAAAGCTCTGCGAGAAGGGGTAAGACGATCATAGGAAACAACTGCAGCAAGCGGGTGTTGGGTACATGCCCGAACCCCTTTGCGAAGAGCAATCGGGAGATCCAGGTCAGCAGGTGCCTCAGTATCCGGAGTATCCGTGGTGGAGAGAGCTGGCCCGGGAGTAGAGAGAGAGATGGTAGCGGAGTGGAGGGAGAAAGCGGAGTAGAGGGTGGAGATGGTGGAGATGGTGAAGATGGTGGAGAGGGTGGAGATGGTGAAGATGGTGGAGATGGCGGAACATCAGTGGGAGCAGAGGGAATGGATGGATTGGTATGAGAGGTAGGATCAGGAGGAGGAGAGGAGGAAGCGGGAGAGAAGTAAGATGCATTGTCAAAGAAGGTGACATCCGCAGAGACAAATTGCTTGCGGGTAACGGGGTCAAAGCAACAATAACCTTTCTGAGTGGGAGAGTACCCCAGAAAGACACATTTAGTGGCACGTGGTGAGAGTTTGTCACGGGTGGCAGCGGGAGAGTGCACAAAGGCGGTGCACCCAAAGATGTGCAGAGGAAGAGGAAAGAGATCCTTGTTCGGATAAAGAATGGAGAAGGGGGTAGCACCGTGGAGAACTGTGGAGGGAAGACGATTGATGAGATAGCAGGAGAGGAGGACATCATAGCCCCAATAGGAGCGAGGAACATGCATTTGAGTCAGCAGAGTGCGAGCGACATCAAGGAGGTGAAGGTTTTTGCGTTCCGCCACCCCATTTTGTTGTGAGGTGTAGACACAGCTTGTTTGACGAATAACACCATGGTGAATACAAAAAGAGGAGAAGTCGTGGCTAAGATACTCCTTAGCATTGTCAGAACGAAGGATTTTAATAGACGTATCAAACTGAGTCTTAACCATAGAATAAAATGAGGTCCAAACAGAGAATAGCTCGGAGCGATCCTTGAGAAGATACACCCATGTACACCGAGAGAAATCATCAATGAATGTGACAAAATATGAACTACCCCGACCGATGGTGAGGGTCGGAGCGGGACCCCATATGTCAGAGTGAACGAGGACGAACGGATGGGAAGAGCCCCGACTTTGCGTTGGTGGGAAGGACGAGCGGTGATGTTTGCCAAGTTGACATGCATCACAGTTTAGAGGAGGATGATGAGGAGGGAGGTGGGGCAGGAGCTGGCGCAGAATTCGGGGAGGAGCATGTCCAAGGCGAAGATGTCATTGAAGAAGATCTGTAGAGGAGGAGGAGAAGGCGGATAGAGCAGAAACATTGTCGAGGAAGTAGAGGCCACCACTCTCAGTCTCGGTAGCAATCGTCCGTTGGGAGTCCGGATCCTGAAAAGTACAAGAGGTAGGGGTGAATATGACAGAACACCGCAGTTGCTTGCATAAAGAAGTAACCGATAATAAATTGCACGGAAACTTGGGCACATAGAGGGTATCAGCCAGGCAGAGAGATGGAGTGACTTGAACCATGCCCATCCCATGGACCGGTGAGGGAGATCCATCCGCAACAATGACCGGGGGAAACTGAGCATGTGTGTCAAGAAGAGAGAAACATTGAGGATTGTCTGTCATATGATTTGTAGCACCAGAGTCGATGAGCCATCTTCCGCGAGTAATAACGTGAGCACTACCAGAAGAGGTGACCACCGAGGCGGATAGTCTGGAGGTGGGGGAAGCCATGGAAGCAAGAGAGGAGCAAACCACGACGATAAGAACAAGCCGCGAGGAAGAGAAAGAAGCCGGACGGTTAAGCGAAGAAGAGAAGAGAGAACCAAGCCGGGCGAACAGAAAACAGGTCGTGCGGCTAGGAAGGCCACGACCAAGAAGCAGAGCAAAGCAAAGGAAAAGAAGTCGCGCAGCTTGAAAAAGGCGGGCGAACAGAGGAGAACAAGTCGCACGGCTAAAGATGAGGCTGGGGCGACTAGCAAGCAGGAGCGGGTAGAAGGCAATAGGCGCGGCGACTTAGAAGTAGATCGCTGCGAATAGAGGAGATCGCGAAAACAGGTCGCGAAAAAGAAGGAGCAAGCCGCGCGGACAAGTCGCGCGGACAGACAGAGAGTCAAGCCGCGAAAGCAGTGAGAGCGCACACAATCAGGAGGAATAGATCGAGTCCTCTGATACCATGTAAAAACCGAACAAAAAACAAACCGAAATGGTTTTAACTGAAACTTTATTATCCGTAAAAGGTATCTATTACAATGGTATAGCCTCCCTTTTATAAAATGGAGGAGATGAGAGAGATTACAAATAATCAATGTGGGACTAAAAATTTACAAGAGTATGCGGCTTTACAAAAGACAAACCGGACAAGCCGTGCGGTTAGACAAACCGGTTAACTACCCGACTACCAACAGGAGGAGAGATCAAACCGCCACAGGAGACTGCTAGACCGCTCGGTCTCCTAGTCGCCTGAGACAAGCCGCCTGACCGCTGGGATACAAAATAGCAACAGCCCGGCACACAGACCGGCTAGGAGAAACCGCCAGACCGCCCGGTCTCCAAACAACAACAGACCGCGCGGTCTCCAACCTGCAACATCCCTCTACAGGAAGATCATCTGCAGGCCATTCTGGTCGGGAGCGCATAAGCGAAGAAGGTCTGTTCAAGACAAGACCAAAATCCCGCTGATAAGCAAAGACTCCGTAAGGGACGAAGCCTCCATCCGCGAGCAAGATGACAATCGAGCGGGAACATCTCGAGTGGATACGACGCTCAGAAGGCTCAAAGGGAACGAAGGAAGTATGGTTTTTCACCCTGATTGCAGGTTTTTCACGTCATCAAGTTTGCTTCTCACTCTTTTGTGAATCTGTAGTTGTTAGCACGCTCAGTCGCTGACAGGCTAGGACGGTTCAGAAAGCCCGGTCTGCCAGGAGCCCCGAGCGGACCACAACAAGTAGAATGTGTTATTGTTGCTCGAAGCATCTGTATGGGGATCTAGGTGGAATCCCCTACCCGTTGCACCTAGGTTGGTATAAATAGGCAAACCCAAGGAGTTTCTACGGGTATTGTATATCCGTGTATCCGACACGACCCATTATGCCTCTGAACCTGATAACTGTCCAAATATACACTAGCAATCTCCTCCTATATTTGTGATAAATAACGTATACGTTTTACAGTGCAGCAAGTGGATAGTATAAAACAAGTTTCTGACTTTACACATTTCCATAAGAGTTAGCATAGTTTTCATGAGTTTTAAAACAATAACATAAAACATCAAAAACAAAGGTGCTACTCATTAATAAATAAGTCTTGACAAACAAAAAAGACAATGGATAAACATGTTACAATTATACTCAGAGAGTAGATCATCATCATCTATGTCAAAGTCCACTTTCTCTCCGCCATCTTCACAAGTGTCTACAAAGAATTTCATGAGTCAGACTCTATGAATTCATAAACATATGCAGTGACGTATCAAAGTAAACTAGCTCTACCTAAATAAGCTTAGTACTTGTAGCAGTAGTGAAGTAACATTGTCAGCATCTCTATGCAGTATAGCTAGGATCAGTCAAGTTTTGATTTTAATAAATCAAACGTTGTTATCTTACTCATTAGTGACCACTATGTACCTCATCATATGATTTGGCACACCGTCATTTGCAACATTACCAAATGTGGAATAATGTGCTATGATCACTAATGTTAGATTAATTCATACAATGACTTTTTATTCCCAGTTGAATATGCAACACCTCCATCCATCAAATGAGATATAATAGAGGATCTGGCCGGGGCCCCACACCATATTCCACCAACAGGTGGCGGAATTACAAGTTAATATCAAAACGATTACACGCACCCTAACTAAGAGCATTCTAGCGGAAGCTTTAGGGGTTATTATTGAACTCATCAAACACGAAAGTCCACTATATATAAACAACCTCATTTATATATAATAGGAATGTATATAGAAATACACAAAAGTGTTTGGCCTTAAAGCCTTACAGTTAAACTTCATAAGTAAATTACAAACATCGGCGCGCAGGCCGACCACACATGAAAACATTAAAACTTTTTCACTCGGCCTTCGAGGGCCAGCATAGAAGCAAGGGCTTCAGCCCGCTATTTTCCGCTCGGTTCAGCACCTGCACAGGGACATTCCACCACAAGGGTGGTAAACAAGGCAGCTGTCAGCATTCAGCTGACCAATTATAACAACCCTACCTCATACCCAGGGCAGCGGTTTAATCCCTACAAGCAAAGCAAGCACAAAATATATATCACAAGAAAGTGTACTTCTGCACATTTCAATATATCACAAACATCGGCCTCACGGCCCGACGCTCCGTGCACTCAGGGCACATTATCAGTATACCAAATTACACCACCGTTCAAAGGTCCCAGACCCAACTGTCAACTTTGAGCATTCATGCTCCACGGCTCACGTCTGGAGACTTTAGTCTTAATCGCGTACAACCACAGACTCTCATTATGTGATTCTAATGAACGTCAATATCCCAGGCACTCAAGTTAGACAACCATAACGCAGATACAGTTCAGCCCCTGCATGTTGCTCAAATCGTCTGTTCAATGTCTAGACTGATGCGGGTCGGCTTCCCCTTGTCCGTTCAGCTCACTAGCCTTCTAGAGCTCACTGCTCGCATTAGCCACACTGTCTCTGAGAGACTGGCTTCACAATAGGTTTTCTGGGAGCTATCGCCAGTGACACCCAATATCGTCGGGCATTAGCGACATAATCCATCTTTTATTCCCAATCACAATCATTACTGGACCAACGATCCAAAAAGACCCTGCAGCAACCTGTAGTGCCAGAAAACTGGTCTTTCACACCACAAACAGCTCTCAGGGAGATATCTCCATCGGCGACACTCACTGTCGCCCGGCGACATCAACAGTTTCTCCAGAACTGTGATTTGACTTGGATATTTTCCTGGAGCTCCACTCTAATACTTCTTGTTACTCCACTTCACAGGCATAACCCACAGACTCCGTAAAATCCTCATTTATACGCAAAGTCTTCTCTAGTTTGTGAAATAAAGTATCACCAATCCAGACCAACTGTTTGGATGGGTTTCACACATTATGCCTATTTCGTATTACACACTTCCGGATCTATATGCAAACTGACTTGGGGATACGAGTATCAACCCAACAGAATTCTCTTAATAATTCCACATTTTGGTGGAGGATTCCATGCACATGCAAAAGTAGGAATTCACTTATCCAAGCAGGAGGTTGTTACCCTTGTAGTTCTCTTTGGAGCCATGACGAAGCTGTCCGATACGGACGGAAATGAACGCCTCACTTTCCTCTTCGCGGATCTAGCCTCAGATCCTGCTTCCGACCACAAGATCTCCTTCAGCAAGCTATGAAAGCTCCAGCTCCAGCCCTTCTCCTTCCTTAGCTTCTATTTTCTCTACGGGATAAGATGGAATGAAGAGAGAGAGAAGATGAATGACTTCTCATTCCACACACACCTCTGCATATCAAACTGCGGTTTAACCTCAACCACAAGATTAATCTATCAAAACGAAGCAAACGCCAAGTTTTGGGTTGACTGGTCAATTTTGGCGTTATCGTCTAGCGATATCGACTATCGCCACTCGGCGACATCGACTTAACCGCTTTGACCGCTTAACAGCCAATCTGACACATGCCATATGGCACTATCGCCCGACGACATCCACTGTCGCCACTCGGCAATATTATTTTGACGATTCGTCGTTGAGTGCGTCAAGTGCGTCTCAACGCAACGCTCGCTATCGCCATCAGACGATACCTACTATCGCCACTTGGCAATATATTTTGACGATTCGTCGAGTGCGTCGAGTGTGTCTCGACAAACGCTTTATCGCTATCGCATCAGGCGATACCCACTATCGCCCGACAATAGTGACAAAAATTCTGTTGCCAAATTTGGGGTATTACAACTCTCCCATCCTTACAGAGATTTCGTCTCGAAATTTGCATACAACTATAAGGAAGACAACAACTTAAAAGTTACAACTTTTTATTCATAAAAACAATGTTACAATAACATTACACAAACAACTTGGGATATTCTTCGAGCATGGTTTGCTCTCGCTCCCATATTAGTTCTTCATGGTCATAGTTATCTCATCGGACTTTGACCATCCCGATTGTCTTGTTCCGCAGTTTCTTGATTTCCATATCCTCGATCTGAATGGGCCTAACATTCGTCGTTAGCCCAATATTGATCGGTACTCGATCATTCACATTCACTTGTGTCGGTTATTTCACAGCTTTTTGAAGCACCGATATGTGGAACACATCGTGTAAGCCACTTAGTTCTGCCGAAAGAGCTAGTCGATATGCAGCTTCTCAAACTCGCTTCACCACTTCAAACAGACCAAGATACTTAGGAATTAACTTTTTCAAGAGCCGAATCCTGGACACGCCTTTGAATGGTTTGATCTTTAAGTATACCCAATCACCTTCCGCAAACTCCGCATTTCGGTGTTTGGCGTTGTAGTACTTCGCTTGCCTATCCCGTGCTATCAGTAGCCTCTCTCGAATAGTCCGTATCGTTAAATTAGCCTCTTCAACTTCCTTACGTTTATATAATTTAGATTCGCACGATTCTGCCCAAGCTAATGGTGTACGACACTTTCTACCGTGTAAAGCTTCAAAAAGTGCAATTTGTATACTAGATTGATAGTTATTGTTGTAGGCGAACTCAATCTTATAGAGATGGTCTTCCCACCTCTTCCCGAAATCTAAGGCGCACATTCAGAGCATGTCCTCCATTGTTCTATTGGTCCCCTCAGTCTGGCCATCTGTTTGCGGATGAAAGGCCGTACTGAACTGTAGTTTAGTCCCCAACAATTGATGGATTAGTCGTCAATCATTTGAAGTAAAGTGCCAATCTCGATCACTTACGATGCTACGGGGCACACCGTGCAATCCTATGATATTATCTACGTACAACTTAGCCAGTCTCTCAACTGAATCATCCTTCTTGTTTGGTATGAAGTGCGATACTTTTGTTAGCCGATCAACGATCACCCGCACGGCATTGTTTCCACTCTGTGATCTAGTAGTCCATGCACGAAATCCATAGAAATGTCATCGAACTTCCATACCGGAATAGACAACGACTTCAGGAAACCTCCAGACTTCTGATATTCTGCTTTCACTACAGCACATGTTTGACATTTTGTCATGTAGAAAGCTATGTCTTTATTCATCCCTGGCCACCAGAAAGTGTCTTCATGTCCTTGAACATCTTCGTGCTCCCAGGGTGGATTGAGTACTTTGTAAAATGTGCTTCGTGTAACGTGCCTAGCCGATCCAATGTCACGGCACCGCTCTAGGCGACGCTACTGGGATGCAGCCCAAGCGCCCCAACCCCTCTCTAGCCCACTGGCGGGTTGTTGGTGACCACAACCTCCCTTTGATGAGCGAAACTTGATAGTAAAGCGCGCACCACGGGGACTTCCCCGGAGGTCACCCATCCCAGTACTACTCCAGCCCGAGCTCGCTTAACTATGGAGTTTTCACTTTTTATTGTAACGACCCTAGCCGATTCAACATGACGACGTCACGGCTCTGCTCTAGGCGACGCTACTGAGCTGCAGCCCAAGCACCCCAACCCCTCTCCAGCCCACTAGCGGGTTGTTGGTGGCCACAGGCTACCTTTGATGAGCAAAACTCGATAGTCAAGCACGCACTACGAGGACTTCCCAGGAGGTTACCCATCCCAGTACTACTCCAGCCCGAGCACGCTTAAATATGGAGTTTTCCAACTTCTCAATACTAATTGATGGATTATGCTCCAATCATTCGAAGTGAAGCGCCCGTCTTGATCATTTACGATGCTATGGGGAACACCGTGCATTCGTACAATTTGTTCAACGTAAAACTGGACATGAAACGTGTGTAGCGGAAGAATGACTTGGAGGGGAAGAAGACGGATTTTAAAGTACCTAGCTCTCCAAAGTTTGGGTTTCGACGGTGGAAAAAGAAGCCGAAAAATTCTGCGTCGGCTCCTTCTTCTCTTGTGCCTGGAGCAACAACTGGGAGAGGTCTTCCCCCATGTTACACATGTGGAAACGTGGGTCATACCACTCGATACTGCTGGAGTGGTCAAAAGGGGAGAAAAAGACGGGTGCGTCTTATGTTGAAAAGGGAAACACAGTGGTGGAATCGACTACATCCCAAGCGCAACCCCGATTTTATAATCTTGGCCAACAGGAGGGCATAAAACAAAGTGATGTCGTAACAGGTATGAGTTAAGATTCAGTTTTTACTGTTTTCCATACTTAGTACGTTGTGCGTTACTTGTGTGTGTGATTGGTTTGCATTAGGCTTTGTCCTGATATTGGAATATCCTGCAAGAGCACTATTTGA
Organism: Platanthera guangdongensis; assembly: GCA_039583875.1. Classification (NCBI taxonomy): domain Eukaryota; kingdom Viridiplantae; phylum Streptophyta; class Magnoliopsida; order Asparagales; family Orchidaceae; genus Platanthera; species Platanthera guangdongensis. The sequence continues at coordinate 192,138,607 of CM077148.1, forward strand.
TACGAGAGTTTCTCATTCTTTTGTCGGAGGACTTCGTAGGGTGTATCGGAGTGCCTTCGTTTACGCCGACAGATCAAGTGAATGTGTTGCTTCCTAATGAGTGCTTGATGCGCGCGGATCGAGCCTGCTGTGTTGAGGTGCGGATAGGAAGTCGAGATTTTATATTGGAAGCATCTGTGCTCCCGATATTAGAGTTTGATGTAATTTTTGGTATGTACTGGCTCTCGGAGCAGCGTGCCTATACATATTATAACTCTAAGGAAGTCACACTAGGGCAGAACACCGAACGAGAGACTAAATTAGCTGGTATGCGAGGATCGAGGAAGACCAGCTGCTCCAATTTGATGGTTGAACCAATCCTTGCTCCCACTCTCTCTCTCTTCCCCATCGGTCGTAACATGCATTTCCCTCATGCCTATTAGAATTAGCTCCTAACCTAGCTACTAAGGGTACGACCAGCCAATAGAATGTAGCCACCTCGACCCCATCTTACCAGGGTTAGGTTAACCTAACCCATCTTCTTCCTCTAGATGCCATGGCCAAGAAGGATAAGAGGTGGAAGGTGCTTTGCTTCTCCTCCTATAAATATCCACCCAAGGCTTCAGTGGAGACTTAATCCTCTTCCCCAGCTCAAACAGACCACAACCATACCCTCTGTCGGAGCTCAACCTCGCCGGAGAAGCAAACCGAGCTCCGCCGCCACCTCTGCCACATTTTATGGCAACTTCGCCGAGAGTCCCCGAATGCCCCGAAATCAGGTAGAAACTTCTCCCCTCCCCCCTTCACCTCCTTCTGGACGTACTGCATGGGCCCTCCGACGGCCGAAGCGCCGCCGGCACCACCCGACCCATGATCCAGGTCGGGTGGTGGCCGCAGGAATGCTGACTTCTTCCCGCGCTGGGGGTGGCGCAGGAGAAGGTTTGACCCACCGGGATGACATTTCCCGGTGGGGGGAAGCCGAGGTGCCACCAAAAAATGCCGCTTCGGCGGCACCCGAGAGGCAGAGCATTTGCTCTGTTTTGCCTCTGGCGGCGGCCGGCGGCGGATAGTTGTCGGACTACCACCAGAGAAGAGCCCTACCTCCGACGCGCCGGACAGGGGTGGTTTCGGTGATGGGCTCAACGCCGGAGAGGCGGGGTGGTGCGGTAACGCTGGGAGCAAAATCACCGCCACCGCGAAGAGGCGGGCTTGTTTCGCCGAGCTCTACTAGACGATTCGTCGAGCTCCGCTCGACGACTTTCGTCGAGCTCCGCGCGACGACTTTCGTCGAGCTCCGCCCGACGAATTTCGTCGAGCTCCGCGCGACGACTTTCGTCGAGCTCCGCATGATATCGTGATTTGTTATTAGCAGACTAGATTAACAACAAAACTTCGAGAAATTTCTTGTTCCATTTTTATGCCTCTGGGGGCAAAGTGATTAACATGAAAAATGTTTCCCATGCCAAGGGCTTCCTCCAAAAAATATTGAGAATTTTTGGAGTTGATTTGGTACTTTTAAAAGCTCAAATGATAATTATTTTACCAAATTAAAGGCTCAAAACTCTTCGTAAAATTCTGAAAATTTTTATAGGCTCATTATAGACCCCGTTAAAGGTTGTATCAAAATTTGGGAACCTTGGGGTAAAAATTGAAGATTTTCCAAATTCTTAAATCCTTGGGTCGCGCTCGGAAATTTACGCGCCCAAATGTTTTGAAAATGAAAATCTAAGCGCGTGTCCACTTTATATTAAAAATTAAGTTCAATTTATTAAGCGACGAGTGTTATCGAGGCAAGATTTCCAGCTCCGAGTATTTCGAGATTTTTTCCAAAACCACCAAGCGCCTCGTTCTTAAAATAACTCTGGAGTATTTTGGATAGAGTAGGAAGATGAACGTATGAGTTTCGAGTAATATATTCCCCAACCTCGTTTCGGGTAAAGAATTTCCCTCATGTGTTTGAAACGATTTTCGAGGTTGAAATTCGAGGAAGAATGTGCCCTCTGACGAAATCTAGGATTCGATCCGACACAGAAAATCGAATTGATATTTATTCTCGGATGAATAATAAAAATATAACTCATGATCAGCTTCACCTGATCCGATTAAGCCGTGATTAAAAAAAACGCAACTGAATTGTTATCGGATCTTAACAATGGGTGTAACCCAAGGAAAGCTTGAAAACTGAAAAGGGACTGAATACACCTCCTGAGAACGGAGAAGAAATTGTGAATACATCTCTTGAGAACGGAGATTGAACTGAACCCTCCTGAATGAAGTGATTGAACTACTAATCATTTTCTTTATGATTATTCCAGTCTTGCACTGATACAATTCCTTTATTTATTTCAGTTCAATGCTTTCAATTCAGTCCTAATTCAGTCCCGTACTAGTTAAGTTCATTTCAGTTCAGTACTTTCAATTCAGTACTACTCCAGTCTCGAACTGGTCAATTTCATTTCAGTTCAGTACTTTCAATTCAGTACTATTTCAGTCTCGTACTGGTCATGTTCATTTCAGTTCAGTACTTTCAATTTAGTACTACTCTAGTCTTGTACTGCTCAAGTTTATTTCAGTTCAATATTTTCAATTCAGTACTACTCCAGTCTTGTACTGATTAAGTTCATTTCAGTTCAGTACTTTCAATTCAGTACTACTCCATTTTTGTACTGGTCACATCTCATTATGCAGCGTTTATTATCAGCAGCTTTAATTACTACATTTTTGTTACTGCAATTTACTATTATAAGCACGGGTCCTGCTTTGACAAGCGGTTGGTAATGTTGAGCCATAGTTGGCCATAACTGGAGTTGAGGTGTTCCTCCGAGTTTAGCCTCAAATAAAGTGCTCTCACGCTCCTTGACGAAATTTGAGTTGAGCGTCGCTGCCTGAAGGTTAACGTATAGTAGGGCAGACCGACGCAAACCCGGTGCATATTAACATGATTGTTTGATTGATTGCTTGCAAATTGTTTGCGGTAAATTATGGCGGGTCAGTCCCTTTCGCAGACTTTTCGTACCGGTGCGGGAAGGTCGACGACTCAGGGCGACATGGAGATAGGTACCACGGGTGACCGGCCGTTATGTTGTTCCCATCTTGTTTCCTCCGTTGGTCAGCCAAAATGTTAAATCTCTAGATGTCGCTCACATCTAAAGGTACACAGGGTTGTACGTTAAGGCCTGTGCTGTGCAGTACGATCACCCTCAGAAGTGGCAAGACTGGCTACTATCACCGACGTCCACATCGGTGAGGCCCGCGGGGCTCGCTACCCTGCTTGAAAAGAAGCGGTCCATACTATGTCGACACAGAGTGTTATGCGCGACTGTGAACACATGCGATGTGTACGCGGTTGTGAATGCCTGGGATGTGTAAGCGGTTGTGAATGTCTGCGTTGTTTGTACGGGTTATGAATATCTGCTATGCTGCTGTGCTAGTGGAGCCTAAATTATAACTGACGTATAATACTACTACTAGTTTAGTTATATCATACTGCGCCTCTTTTTGGTTGCTCCTAACTTATTCATGAAATGTTGTACTAACCCTCTCATGCTTCGACTATCTACTTTTGTTGGGTGCATGAGCTCGTCCCCAGGATATGGATTCAGGGAGGAGATTTGTTTCCACTTAGCTCTGTGACTAACAGTTATTTAAATAACCATTCACAGAAGATAGTGCATTGTAGCGACCATTTGCTGCAGGATGGTACGCCAGCTGATAGGACTTCTCGAGCAGAGGCACCCCCGTCATCTCTAGAGTTTCGAGATGTGAGAACTAGCAAGCAAATTTGAGAGAGAGAGAAGAGTTTTTAGTTGTAGTACTGTATAGCCTACGAGCTCCATGTATAAACTGTGGCTACGGCCTTTTGCGGAGACAGCTTCCAGCGAGACGGCTCTCGGGCGAGATGCCTCCGGCGAGACCTCCTTCTCGCACGGCGAGGTCGACGACTCACGAGAGCTTTAGGCGAGACGGACCGGCGAGAGCACCCTATCGCCCGACGAGATGCACTAGGCAAGTTGCACGCTCCCTCTCTTGCGGGTTGCTTTAGGTAGGGTGGTGTCGCGGGATCAGAATCCGAAGAACAAACACTTCCAGCGCTGCAGCGCTCTATTATAGAGGGAAGACAAATTTTCACTATCTCATCAATTACAAAAGTTCTACATTGAAGGCTTTATATATGCTAGCACAACAAATAAGAAATTGACACGTGCCCGTCACATTAAATGTCACATAACCTACACTTCATCTCTCTCCTCCGCATTAAGTAAACATATTTAGTATATATATAAAAATTGTGTTGACCCGGTCAACCCGGAAAAATCACCAACAAAACTAAGTCGAACAAGGTCTCTCTGCTGGGTGATTGCGAGTTGACCACGACTTCCCTGCGAATTGTCTACGACTTCCCTGCATGTTGACTATATGATTTTCCTGCGAGCCGATAGCGAGAAAACTTCATGTCTCCACGAGGTGATTGCAAATTGACTTTAAGTCTCTGTGAGGCGATTGTGAGATGACTCTACATCTCTGTGAGGTAATTGTGATTTAACTGCCGTTCACTGCGAGTCCGGGTGAGTTGATGTGTGGTCTTCACCAGCAGCCTTATGAGGTTGCTTAAGACTTTTTCATCCTTCAGCCAAAATCCATGCTTGACGCACCAAGATGTTTAAGTCAGGAACCCGACCTCAAAGTTTGGACTTAAGTATTGTCAATAGTTATGATGGGTTACACCATCATTTGTAAGGAAGTTTCCCCCATGAACTCCCCCCAAAATGGGAGATCATGGGGTTGACTAGTCAACCCCACCTCCCATGATGAGGAGAACATGGGGGGGGGGGGGGGAGAGGGCCCACTCTCTCTCTCTCCCCAAAACCGCCCCCTTTAGGGGGAAACCGCCGCCGCCATCGGAGTAGCCGACGACCGCCGGCGGCCTGGCCCGTCGCCGCCTCCCTTGCCGCTGCAGGCCGCGACCATGCCACCAGGCCGCCAGCGGCCTGTTCGCTGGCCGGGCTCGCGGCCAGGCCGGCCTTGTCGCAGGCGGCCGCGGCCACGCCGCCAGGTTGGCCTTCCCACTGGTGGCCGCGGCCAAGCCGCCAGGCTGCCGACGGCATGACCGCTGGTCGGGCTCGCGGCCAGGCCGGCCTTGCCGTCGCAGGCCGCGGACAAGCCGCCAGGCCGCCGGCCAGGCCGCCGCCGGACCGCCGGCCAGCCGACTCCACCGCCCAGCCGCCCCACCACCATGGACGGACTGTCCATCGTCCGATCATGGTGGGCTTTCCTCGTCGTCCGATCTGGTGGGTAACCACCCACTAACTCACTACATTGGTGATGGAGCCCGCCAAGAACCTCTCCTGGAGGCTATAAAAGGAGCCCCAGGGCCTCCTCATTCTGGATCTCTTGGCTCCTGGTCATCTTCTTCCTCGGGTCAGAACTCTGTTGGACTCCTCCCTCAGGTCATCCTCCAGCCACCGCGAGCCACCACAAACCACCAGAGCACCACCAGCCGGAAAACGCCCAAGTCTCAGAGCGAGCAGAGGAGGAAGAAGACGATCCTTGCAAGTAGGCGCGTGGCGGATCCGCAATCCAAGCTACAGAGCGCCAGTGCCGCCACTCGAATTTTAGTACCCAAAACGCTCCCGCGACGCAGCCTGTTGCTGCGGGGATCTATAGTCCTCTTCTCTCACCTCAAGTTGTAACGGGAGTGGCATGTCGCCCTGATTCTCCAAATGCACTGTAACCGCAAGCAGCTAGCGGATTTTGACCGGCACATATCCGGTCACGTGGTTTTTTACCCAATTGAGGGGTTTTTTCACGTCATCACATCTTGAGTCGATCTTTCAATCTCTCTGACTGTGTGCGAGCTCGACCGCCCCGCAAGCTATGGCGGTCCAATTGAATCCGGTTCGACCGGGACATCGAGTTAGCCCGCAACAGTTTACTTGTTCGTGAGTGACCATGAAAGCAGAAGGCAAATAAGAGAACATAAGATTATTTTATTGCTCGAACGGGATGTTGTGTTACACTGTGGAGGTCTCACCACTTACCTTGGAAAATTGGAATTTCCTCTTCCAAATCAAGTGTGTTGTGTGAGTTTGGGAAATGCAGGCGAGGTCGTCAAATATTCAATTTGCACACCCATTGCAATGCGGTCATATTTATAGGCAAAGACAAATGCGCTCGCCGAGGTGACCTGATGAGCGCGCTGAGGTGAGCTGCTACGCTTGCCAAGATGCCTTGCTGAGCCGGCCGTGGTGACTTGCTAACTCCGCAGAGGGGAACCACTGAGCTCACCGAGGTGACCTGCTGAGCCTGCCAAGGTGAATTGTTGAGCCTACCTAGGTGGCCTACTGAGCTCGCCCTGAGTGGCACGCTGAGCTTGCCGAGTGGACCTGTTATCATATCCTTCTACTTCTATTCTGTACGAATTCGGGTAATACAGCACCATTAGACTCCAAAATTAAAATTTGGAGAATAATTATTTTAATTTCCAAAATAAATAAATAGTTTGTAGATCTTGAGCAACTGATTTATAATCTTTCATTTATGAGAACAATAATGCAGTAGTTGCTAACTTCCATCCTTTTAATAAACGCATGGCAGAAGAAACCAGCCACTTAACCCTTGTGATTCTGTCTTGTCTTAAAATTAGAATGAAAAATTAAGCGAGATTCCGCATAATGCTAGCGTGGGGCTGTCGTCCTCCTCGGAGATGAGGATTTGAAAAAGTTTTTTAATGAAAATATTACTTAGTGATGGGTTAAGCTTCCAAAGTTTAGAGTGGAGGAGTACATGTGGTGGGAGCCTTAGAAAGCGACCCTTTCGTATCTCTTTCCTTGAAATTGGTTTGGGTTCCTTGAAATTGGAGAGGGGGAAAAATTTGTTCCGACACTTGAATCTACAGGAAGGTCCGTTCATCATGTAGTTGTGCGATTACAGATTAGACAGCCAACAAAATTCACGATTTTTTTTTAAAAAAAGAAAAAGATATTCGGCCGAATTTTAAAATGCACAATATCCGGTCAGATTTTTTTAATATATATATATTTTATAGGAAAATAAGATTTTAAAATGACGAGAGAAAAAATCATCATTAACATTTTGTAATCTATTTTTTTTAAAAAAAAAACATTTTTTCGAACGGCTTAAAACTATTTTTTTGAAAGAGTTCGGACCTTCCTCTAGGTATGAGTGTCAGACCAAATTTTTTTCCTGGGAGACCAGGCTCCCATCGACCCGTTAGAGTGGATTTAGTATTAATTATTCACATCCCTCGTTACATCACATCTTACATGTCGTCATCATCAGATCACTATTCGGGTGCAGAAGATCATCCACCAAACGACGGTAGAAAATAACATCCAATATTTGATTATTAAAAAATTTGTAACACTCTTGGCTCACGAATAGTCGTGCACATAAGGATTGTCGGTCCGGTCCCGGGCCGGTCTTTTAAAAGACCAGTCCTTTTGCCTACCGCTCTTCTACTTGATCTTCTTCAGCAACAGTAAGAAGATCCAACTGGAGTCTTGAAGCTTGACTCCTCATTGTTCATTCTGAACTTCTTCATATAGAGCTTACTCAGTGAAAGTGTTGTTAGAAATTTTCCGTTAAGTGAACTTGACTCATCGAGACGTCTCGATGAAATCGTACGCGAGTTTTGAGTCCATTCAGTCTCCTACGAGCGCGCGTTAATTTAGTCGCGCGAACGATTGAAGCCTGTGATAGGTGGGCCAAATCGTCTCATCATTCAGAGCGCAAATCGGTCTCACCCTTGGCACATTCCCTTTTGGCATGATAATTTAATTCATGGGATTAAAATTTCAGTTTTTTATTTTAGGAGTAATTAGGATTTATTGCTCCTAATTTTTGGTAACTCCTAAATAAGGCTCTCCTATTAAAGCCCTTTTTTTTATTCCTTTCATATGCCATTGGATACGGTGAACAAGTGTGAAAAATTCCGATCGTTTTCTTCCTCTTCATCGTGAAACCGCTTACTCTTCATCTCCACCGTTCGGCTCTTGGAGAGCTGACGCCGGAGGCGTTTTCTGGTTTTGTCGTGGTTTTGAGAAATCGCTGCTCTTCATTTTCTCGGGAAACTGTCAGAGTTTTGCAGATCTCCATCGACAGCAAAATAAAAAAGGGGTAGATCAGGCCTTCACCTCCATCATTCTTCCTCCTAGGCTGCCAGCATCCAGACCTGGATCTTCGATCAAGTGCAAGAAGGGATCGAGCTTTAGAGTCATAGCTTTTTCCACTTTTGAGAGGGACTGGTCTATTTCAGCAGATCCATTCACTTCCTACAGAGCTTTGCAGATCTGGAGTGAGACACATCTTGCACTGCTTGGTCGAACGCCATTAAACAGGAAAAAAAAGGGTATGCATATCTACACTTATACATGGATCATCAAATTTTGACCAAAACCTGTGCTATAAGATTGATCTGGATACATTCTTAATAACAGAAATTTATAAATCATGTTGTTCTGAATCTTAGACATCAAGTGCACTATAATTGCGTTTTAGTTAAAAGTTTTTTTTTTTTTTAAAGGATGTGCTAACTCTGAACGCAGAAACCATTCAAATTGCAAATTTTAATGCTTGGCCTGGACTATTCATGCACATATCTTATTTGGTTTATATATATATATATAGTGCTCAATTTTTTTTTTCCATTGAAGACAGCAAACCACTAGATAAGCTTTGTATGTTGGCGGGTTCCGCTAACACCGCTGATTTCGTAAGGAACAACACGTCTCAACTGTTGCGCATTTCCGCAATCATGAAGAACGAGCAAGAATCCAAGAACGGTACAAATTAATTTCCGCAATTCAGTAACCGTTTATTCAAGCTCGTTTAATTTATTTTTGTGTTCTCAATTTTAGGAAAATAATTTTGTGATAATCTTACTCCAATTAGAGATTGTTAGTGTTTTGGTTATATCGTTCCTATGCGTTTATGTGTCGCTGCATTTATTAGTGAAATTCATAACTTCATCTGTCGTAGCGACAAATACAACGTAAAATATATTAACAGTTGGTATCAGAGCGAGGTTAACCTAAACCTATTAGTCTCTTTTCATAATTTGGAGTGAATTATTTTTCTGATTAATTCAATTAGAGAACACTATTTTCAAAACCCGTTAAGTATTTAGAGAGAAACAAATCTGGGATTGATATTCAAAAGTGCTTTTCATAAATCAATTCCCGACAAAAGTTGTGTTTTCTTTAAGACGATTGATTGCCCATACGTCATTAAGATAAGAAACACGATATTAATTTAGGGCAATATTCAGATATCCCGGTGTGAAAGGGTCTCGTGGATTGATAAGAACTGTAGCCGCCAAAGTGGCCCTTTCGAGTCGATTTGTGAGATTACGGTTTCACATGTTTTAGGGAGTTCTCTGAGACTAGTGCGCAATCATTCACCCAAAGGTGGTGCTTGCGCAATAGGTTCAGAGGGTTACACAAGGACATTTGGACGGTAGTGCATGACTCTAGTAAGCTATTCACCCAAAGGTGGTAGTTCTACGAAAAGCTCAAGCGTAACTGTTGCTCGTTCTTGTGTGGAGAATTACTAATTGCGTGGCACGTAGTCTGCCCAAAGGTGTTGCGTGTTGACGCGCCAGGATTCTTCGCCGAGTGTGCTATTTCGGGTTTTATAGCCACTGTTGCTCTATTTGTCACTAATAATTATTTTCTCTCTTCACAGTCACCTTTACAGTCCATAACAATATGGCGACCATTGAAAAGCTCACTGGATCAAACTTTAAGAAGTGGAAGTCCGACATCATGTTTGCTCTCGAGATGGCGGACATAGAAATGGCCATGAATACCAACCAGCCTGCAGCCCTCACAGCCACTAGCACTCAAGTTGAGAAAGATCATTATGGTGCATGGAACAAGTCGAACAAAATCTGCTTGTTGACTATGAAGCGTTCCATTCCGGAGCACCTGCTGAGTGGTCTTCCAGACACGACCGTCGCCAGGGTTTTTCTGACTGCCGTTGGGCAGCGATATAAGGTGTCTTCCAATGCTGAGATTGGAACTCTAATTCAGGACCTCTTCTCCATGAGGTATTCGGGAGGAGGCGGAGTCCGTGACTACATTCTAAAGATGGTCTACTATCAGACAAAACTGCAGGAGATGGAGATTACTCTCCCTGAAGCCTTGATAGTGCATCAAGCACTAAATACTCTTCCTGCGGAGTTCAGCATTTTGAAGACTACCTACAGTTCCCAGGATGAGGCGTGGAAGATAAATGATCTCATCACACGTTGCGTTGCTGAGGAGGAGAAGCTGAAGAAAGAAAAGACGAACACTGCGTTACTCGTCGTCAAACCCTCGTTTAAGAAGAAGAAGAAGTTCAAAGCTCCCTCTAAAGGTCAGGATGGACAAGCTTCAGGGAGCAAGGACACTGGTGGAAAGAAGCCTCTTACCTGCTTCTTTTGTAAGAAGAAGGGGCACGTGAAGCACGAGTGCTTGAAATTTAAAGCCTGGATGGATAAACGCGGATTTGCGCCTAAAGGTAACTCTTCAGCCTTTGTCCTTTGTGAATCCAATTTAATTGAAGCCCCATCTAGTTCTTGGTGGCTTGATAGTGGAGCAACTAATCATGTTGCTTACACACTGCAGGGGTTCATCAAAAGGAGGAGGCCAAGCAAGGGTGAGTGCAGACTCACGGTCGGCAACAATGCAGAGGTGGAGGTGGAGTTCATCGGGGACATTTGTTTGGTCCTTGATTCTGGATATCAACTTTTATTGAGAGACATATTTTATATTCCTTCATTTAGAAGGAACTTGATTTCTGTTTCAGCATTAGATAGACTTAATTATGGTTTCAATATTTCTGGTGGTTTAATTAAGCTATTTCATGAATCTCAATTTATTGGCCAATGTTCACTATCTAATGGTTTATATAGAATATGTCTTGCACCTGTTGATTTTTATGCCTCCTCATATAATGTAGAGAATGTTGCTAATAAAAGACCTCTCATTAAGGAGCAGTCCTCCATGCTATGGCATAAAAGGTTAGGTCATATCTCTAGGGAAAGAGTAGAAAGATTAATTAAGGAAAACATTCTCCCTACTCTAGACTTCAGTGACCTAGAGACATGTGTGGACTGCTGTAGAGGTAAGATGACCAAGATTAAGAAAAAGGGCTCAACTCGTAGTTCAAGTGTGTTAGAGGTTATTCATACGGACATCAGTGGTCCTTATTCCACTACCCTCTGTAGGAACACCTATTTTATTACATTCATTGATGACTACTCTCGTTTTGGTTATTTGTACTTAATTAAGGAGAAGTCTGAATCTCTTGAAAAGTTCAAGATTTTTAAGACTGAAGTTGAGAAACAAATAGGGAAAGACATCAAGATTGTTAGGTCTGACAGAGGTGGCGAGTATTTTGGTAGACATGATGCCTCCGGGCAACATAAAGGTCCGTTTGCCAGATACTTGGAGAGCTGTGGCATTGTTGCCCAGTACTCCATGCCGGGTAGTCCTGAGCAGAATGGTGTGGCTGAAAGGCGTAATCGCACCCTTAAGGAGATGATGAGGAGTATGATGAGTAGAACGAATCTTCCTGAATTTTTGTGGGGTGAGGCACTTAAGACTGCAGTGTATATCCTTAATAGAGTCCCGTCTAAGTCAGTACCCAAAACCCCTTTTGAGTTGTGGACTGGTAGACGACCCAGCCTTAATCATTTGCGTGTCTGGGGCTGTCCTGCAGAAGTCCGTTTGTACAACCCATCAGAAAGTAAGATTTCCCCTAGGTCTTGTCGTTGCTATTTCATTGGCTACCCAGATCACTCCAAGGGATTTAAGTTCTATTCCCCTTTAGGAGGTCCCAGAATTGTGGAGTCTCAAACAGCTAAATTTTTAGAATGGGATGTCGCTGATGAGCCGTGTTGCTCTCGTCCTATTAATGAGGTTGAGGAAGTTGTGCCCATTAATTTATCTGTGCCCTTGATAAGAGATCCTGCGGTGCCTGAACCCATGACGGAACAAGTGGAGGATGTGGAAGCGGTCTTACCACCGATTCCAGTTGAGATTCCTCCTCATGTCCAGGAGGTTCATCCACCCGCTAGGAGATCCATTAGGCAGAGAAGGCCTGCAATTTCCTCAGACTATGAAGTCTATTTAGGAGAGAGTGATTATGATATTGGTCAAGTGATTGACCCAGTGACATTTAATGAAGCTGTGTCTGGACCTCATGTTGATCTGTGGTGGGATGCGATGAAAGACGAGATGGAGTCTATGAAGCTGAATAAGGTTTGGGAGTTGGTTGAGTTACCCAAAGGCTGTAAACCCATTGGTTCTAAATGGGTGTTTAAGACCAAGAAGGACTCTAAAGGAAAGGTCGAGCGGTTTAAAGCTAGACTGGTAGCCAAGGGATTTACGCAGAGAGAAGGAATCGATTACCACGAGACCTTTTCTCCTGTTTCCTCTAAAGACTCTTTCAGAGTGATAATGGCATTAGTAGCTCATTATGATTTGGAGCTACACCAGATGGATGTAAAGACCGCATTCCTGAATGGCGATCTTGCCGAGGAGGTCTATATGGTGCAGCCTGAGGGTTTCAAGTCTGGTCATTCCGACCAACTTGTATGTAAGCTTAACAAATCCCTATATGGTCTGAAGCAAGCTTCTAGACAATGGTATTTGAAATTTGATGAGGTAGTTACTTCTTTTGGTTTTGTAGAAAATAAAGTAGACCGTTGCATATATCTCAAGATCAGTGGGAGCAGATTCATCTTCTTAATTCTTTATGTAGATGACATCTTGCTTGCGAGCAGTGATTTGGCATTATTGCATGAATCTAAGCAATTTCTGTCAAAACACTTTGATATGAAAGATCTTGGAGAAGCATCTTTCATCCTAGGAATTGAGATCATTAGGGAACGATCTCACCATACATTGGCACTCTCTCAGAAAGCCTACATCGAGCGTGTACTTGAGAGATTTAGCATGCTCGATTGTAAGCCTGGTGAAGTACCTGTGCTTAAAGGTGATAAGCTCAGCTTATCACAATGTCCCAGGAACGACATAGAGAGAGAGCGCATGAAGGATATACCTTATGCTAGTGCGGTAGGCAGCTTAATGTATGCCCAAGTCTGTACCAGACCGGACATTGCTTTCGCAGTGGGACTTTTAGGCAGATATCAGTCGAACCCAGGACCTGATCATTGGGTGGCTGCTAAGAAAGTCCTAAGGTATTTAAAGGGAACTAAGGATGTAAAGTTAGTCTACCATAAAGTTCAAAACCTTGAGTTAGTGGGGTATACAAATTCTGATTTTGCCGGGTGTGAGGATGATAGAAAGTCTACTTCAGGTTATATATTTAAGTTTGCTGGTGGGGCCGTTTCGTGGAAAAGTGTCAAACAGACACTCATCACTTCATCCACAATGCATGCAGAGTTCGTCGCTCTCTTTGGAGCTTCGACTCACGCAGTGTGGCTCAAGAATTTTATTACAGAGTTAAAGGTTGTCGATTCTATAGCTGGACCCATCCGGATGTACTGTGATAACATTTCTGCAGTTATGTTCTCGATGAACAATAAAAGTATCACAGGGTCCAAACATATGGAAATTAAATTCTTGACCGTTAAGGAATTGGTCAAGAAGGGTGACATTTTAGTGGAGCATTTAGGGACAGATGACATGTTGGCGGATCCACTTACTAAGGGACTTCGCCCTAACGTGTTTCAGAAACATGTTATTAGTATGGGGCTTAAAGAGTCGATCGATGTGCTTGATTAGTGGGAGGCTTCATGAAGCTCCAATTCAGTTATCTGTCGTTTGGTTTGCACTTTATTTAATTCGTTAATAATTAAGTATATTAATTCAACAATATTATTAAGTTTCAATATTTGTTGAGTTTATGTGACACGTCACACTTCATACAAAGTCTCATGACTTGCGTCAGTCGGAGCATAAGGCCTAGGGCACTTCATTTGAATTATGGCCTGTAGTATGTCTTTTGGCGCATTGATTTTGGAACCTTAAGGTTAGACATACTTGTTCTTTTGAACACTTAAGAACTTCTCGCAGCATGGTTTAGTGCATTCATTTGAGAAGTTTGGTTGACCACCAAGTTAGAACAATCTTCATGTGCACATTTTCAGCATGTTGTTCTATATTTTATTTAACCGCGCTTTGTCCATGTCGATTGAGTCCGTAAGCTGCTGTGACCATGGAAGGTCCCGTGTCGCTCAATGATGCGGTTGCCTCCATGATTCGAAGTGAAGGATTTGATTGGACCGGATTGACGTGGGAGTAGACTCCTTACCACGATCGCTAAATGGTACCATTAATTTTAGTGAAGATTTTATCAGAATGTCATAAGTTACGATGAGCACAAGTCCAAGTGGGAGAATGTTAGAAATTTTCCGTTAAGTGAACTTGACTCATCGAGACGTCTCGATGAAATCGTACGCGAGTTTTGAGTCCATTCAGTCTCCTACGAGCGCGCGTTAATTTAGTCGCGCGAACGATTGAAGCCTGTGATAGGTGGGCCAAATCGTCTCATCATTCAGAGCGCGAATCGGTCTCACCCTTGGCACATTCCCTTTTGGCATGATAATTTAATTCATGGGATTAAAATTTCAGTTTTTTATTTTAGGAGTAATTAGGATTTATTGCTCCTAATTTTTGGTAACTCCTAAATAAGGCTCTCCTATTAAAGCCCTTTTTTTTATTCCTTTCATATGCCATTGGATACGGTGAACAAGTGTGAAAAATTCCGATCGTTTTCTTCCTCTTCATCGTGAAACCGCTTACTCTTCATCTCCACCGTTCGGCTCTTGGAGAGCTGACGCCGGAGGCGTTTTCTGGTTTTGTCGTGGTTTTGAGAAATCGCTGCTCTTCATTTTCTCGGGAAACTGTCAGAGTTTTGCAGATCTCCATCGACAGCAAAATAAAAAAGGGGTAGATCAGGCCTTCACCTCCATCATTCTTCCTCCTAGGCTGCCAGCATCCAGACCTGGATCTTCGATCAAGTGCAAGAAGGGATCGAGCTTTAGAGTCATAGCTTTTTCCACTTTTGAGAGGGACTGGTCTATTTCAGCAGATCCATTCACTTCCTACAGAGCTTTGCAGATCTGGAGTGAGACACATCTTGCACTGCTTGGTCGAACGCCATTAAACAGGAAAAAAAAGGGTATGCATATCTACACTTATACATGGATCATCAAATTTTGACCAAAACCTGTGCTATAAGATTGATCTGGATACATTCTTAATAACAGAAATTTATAAATCATGTTGTTCTGAATCTTAGACATCAAGTGCACTATAATTGCGTTTTAGTTAAAAGTTTTTTTTTTTTAAAGGATGTGCTAACTCTGAACGCAGAAACCATTCAAATTGCAAATTTTAATGCTTGGCCTGGACTATTCATGCACATATCTTATTTGGTTTATATATATATATATAGTGCTCAATTTTTTTTTTCCATTGAAGACAGCAAACCACTAGATAAGCTTTGTATGTTGGCGGGTTCCGCTAACACCGCTGATTTCGTAAGGAACAACACGTCTCAACTGTTGCGCATTTCCGCAATCATGAAGAACGAGCAAGAATCCAAGAACGGTACAAATTAATTTCCGCAATTCAGTAACCGTTTATTCAAGCTCGTTTAATTTATTTTTGTGTTCTCAATTTTAGGAAAATAATTTTGTGATAATCTTACTCCAATTAGAGATTGTTAGTGTTTTGGTTATATCGTTCCTATGCGTTTATGTGTCGCTGCATTTATTAGTGAAATTCATAACTTCATCTGTCGTAGCGACAAATACAACGTAAAATATATTAACAAGTGTGTCGCTGCTTGTTTTGTAAGATTGAGCAAAGTCAGCATAAATCACTACTGCTGCATTGCCCTAACTTTCTTTAAATTACCTTTGATATTTCTAACAATACTTAGATCAGAAAATGTCACGGCAAATGATGGGCAAGAGTAGAAAGATCTGACAGAACTTTCGGCGTCACCGCCATTTTTGAAATCTGGTTTCTGTGAGTGCTCAATGGTAATAAAACCATGACTTCATGACATCGTTGAGAAGATTCTTCCTTCTCAACGGTATATACCTTAGCGTTGAATTTTGCCTCTTCCTGCGCCTTCTCCACGATACCGACTCGAGGCTTTCCACGATCTCAACGGTACTATGGAGAATCATATAGCGATCTCAACGGTGTGGTGGAGAATCGTACATACTGATCTCATCTCTGCTCTAAACATGTTTTTAGAGACAACAAACTATAACCTGCATGATCATGAAATAGACATGTCATCAAATACAGTATGCATTTAACATGGTAAGTGTTGCTTCTTCAAGTCTTGGAATATTGAGGGCAATATTCCCAACACGGTTTGAGTTGGTTAATCATCTATCCTCCTGCAGTAGTTGTATCATTTTGTGGCGGTGACCTTATCCACCTCCTCCATCTATAAATTGGGGTCCCAACTCCCTATTTGTATCAGAGATTTCAGAGAACAGCTACTTGGAGCAAGGTTGCGGTTACACTTTTCCTAGTTGCGTGACAAGGAGTAGTGGGCTCTTGATCAGCTATTTGAGAATTGTACGGTTAGCACTGGGTGACCAGACAACTAGTACTAGCAGTTTGGTCAGTGGTAGCCTCAGTGTGAAAATCAATAAGAAGTTGGTTGTTTGCAACTATCGTCTGGTGATAAGGGCTATCGCTGGCGATATTGCAGGTTAGCGATCTGAGCGGTATCTACTTGACAGTTCTCAAGTAGGTGACCTGTGGATTAGTTCACACAGTTTGGCTTTTTTAGTTCGCGTGAACTGGGCAGCTTGTCTCCAGCATAAGTCAAGGACTTGTTTGTGCGACCTCACAGCTAGAGGTGTGAGCACGCGACTTGGCGGTCTCAGATTTGCGTTTCGCTAGTTTGTATGTAGTCTATTGTTGTTATCCATTGGGTGCAATAAGAAATCATGTCTCACGTTTGTATGTCTCGTCTTGCAAATCATTAAATATAAGTGTTGGCTCTTGCATCTTCTATTGCTAGTGATTTATTGGTCTTGGTTGGTTGAGAGTGGTTATGCGACCTCCTGTTCTTGAAATTTTACAGGACATAGCTTCGCTCACGCAAAGCTTCTTGTTTCGGACATGGAGATGACAAATTGACCGAGATGTGCAACTTATCCGCTTTGCTATCAATCTCACTTCCCATCCTCGATGTGTGTTGCGTGGAAATCCCACCCGCACATGTGCACTCTTCTTTTTCCAACGTCACACAATGCCCACCGAGATGCTCCTTGTCAAACTGAGATGCTCCTTACCGTATTAAGATGCCCCATACCTTAACTAGAAGCCTCAGCTTCATCTTTGAGAAGTGAGCGATTTAGTGGAACCTATCTTAATCCACTATTCTTGTTCTATCCACTGCTCCCTTGCTGGTGTTAGGGTTTGAGTGGCGAGTTAGGGCAAGGAGATAACCCTAGAACTCCTTGAGCCAAGGGAAATTGCTATGTGCACCCCAAATGTGCAGAAGTCAACCTAGGCTGATTTACACCCAAATGAACTCACCACCTCAAAGTAATCTCCCTAACAACTCCCTAACCCTAAAGGGGAGGCAATTGACCAATGGACTCATGGCTAGGTCAACCATGTTGGCCAAATTGACAAAAGTCAATCATAGCTCAACACATGTCAACTCAATCTGAATTGGCTCGATTAGACTTCTTGTGGTCAAATTGACCTCACCCATAGTTTTATAATATCATTAGGCGCCAAGTGGAACCAAAAGCCTCATCATGAGGGTGTTAATTTCTCTAATTTGACCAAAGTCAAATCTATGTCAATTTTGGTCAAACCTACATTTTTTGGACAAATTGGCCCAATTGAGGTCCCACCTTGGCCCAACCAACACAAGGGGGTGTCATAGGACTCATGACTAACCCATAGGACCAGTCAACTCATTGGTTGAACAAGTCAACACACCAAGTCAATCATGGTTAAAGTGAAGCATAAATGAGAGGAATAAAGGCTCAACCTATTTCCTATAGTCTAAGGCTTGGACCAAGGCCCATCCTACAAACCACTAAGCTTATTAATTATTCTTATTATTGGGATTTAATTACATTTAATGGGTGATTAATGGAGGAATTTCGAATTTATGAAGGAAAGAGAAAGAAATTAATGGATGGAGGCCATGGGGCACACCCTTCCACTTCCCTAAGCCCACCAGTCATCTCCCCTGATGCTTGAGAGGATAATCCCATCAGTTCCAGTCGGACACCATCAAGGACAACCATTAATCGCCATGGCCTACCACCCATTCCATGACAACTATTTAAATACGACTCCTTAGACCAATCCAACCCCATCACCTTTAGAAGCCCTCAAACAGTCAAAATCGACTCTTGGATCACTGCAATCGGTGGAGAATCGGATTCAGGAGGAGGATCACCAGAAAACACCTCCACTATGGCCACCCGCTGCAGTAGTTGCCTCTAAGCCCAAAATCAGGCATGTTTCTCCTCTCCTCTTGTGTTAAAATCCTAGATCCCTTAGTTGAGAAATCGGGCTCAATAGAGCTTGATCCAAGTGGGAAATTTGGAGAATTTCCATGAAAAAATGAGTTGTTGGGTTCACCAAAAAACACCTCCCATGGCGGCCAAACCACCACCAATCGCTAACCACCACCTCAACGGAGGTGGTGGTGGTGGTGGCTGACCGGGGAGGAGGAGAGGTGACCGGGAAATTGGGCTGGAAGAAGCTCCGGGCCAGAGTAATCTGGACTGTCTGCTAAAGGAAGAAGATGATGGGATGCCCTTGGTTGGAATGATTTATTTTGTGTAGAATATTTTATATCAAATTTATTTGAATGAATAGAGTTTTTCAAGCTTAACAATAGTCCTCTTAGAAGCAGATTCATGAAAAATGCAAAACAAAAAATTGTAACCATTTGTATTAACTTTAATTAGAGACATGAATCAGCCCATTTGGAGCACTATAGCTCCCTGTAGGCAGTTTTAGCGGGAATGGTCCTTAGGAGGGGACAACCCATATTTCTTAAATTAAATGGTTAAAGTTATATGGCTAAAATTTGGGATATGTATGGATATAACCTAGAAACACCTACAGTCCAAAAATAGGAATATTTGGACAACATTTTCCTATAATTTTAGGTAAAATGTGATTTTTCATAAAAGTAAAATATTTTGATAAAAAATAATTATATTGATCCCAAATTTTGGCGGGAGTCTCAACAGGGAAATATAAATCCTTAGTAAAAATTACAAGTCATTTGGAGATTTGCATGTCGGTGTATTCCAATGCATGAAGTTATGACTTGTGATATGTGGTGTGCATTTTGCCAAAATGTGTATGTTGTGAATTTAGCAAGATTGGCTTGGTCAAATCCAGTGGAATTGTATACATGCACTTATTTAGTTAAAGTACACCTCCTCATGAAGTTGTAGAACATTTAGAGTGGATTTGCTTGGCAAATGAATTAATCACTATTTTGTTATGCATGTGTAATAATGAAATTATGGTGACTAAAATAACTGCAAAAATTATGAAACCTTGGCAATAACAATGATTTAGTATGATACATACTAGAAAAATTAATTCGAATTTTTCAAAGTCAGAATCTTAGGGTTGCAGTTATAATTACCTTTTTGTCGCTTCCATATTATTGAGATAATTGTGCTCAAATTGAGTTATAAAATTATTTATTTCTGGAATAAATATTATTTACCATTTGTAACCTCCAGTAATTTTTCTGGAATTATTTGATGAATATTTATAGTACTTCATGTGTAACATGACCTAGTGGATCAGATTTTTGTAATTAGAAATTAAATATCAAATATTATTGGAATGATATGAAATTTGATCTAGACCTTTTATTTATCATTGTAATCTTGCGGAAATTAATTGGTACTGTTTGGACCCTTAGAAGTGATACTTCATGTTCAAATCCACTAGTGACTTATATTTTAGGAAAATTCAATTATGGTCAATTTAATTTAGAAAATTGTAAACTTGAGAACTTCATCGTAATTGAGTATTCAAACCCCTGTAGATTAATTGCTTGACAATTGAATAAAATATTTGGAGGTTACAACTCTTACACTCATACCGATCATTTGGGCTGCATTTAGTAAAGTCAAGGGGCGATGATTAGATGTGATACAAATTGGTTCTAGTTAGGTTGAGGTATACCAAGGATCTTGATGTGATGTTGGTTGGAGTCCTAAGGGATTTACCAAGAGGTGGTGTGAGTTAGTGTACATCTATGGGCGTAGTTAAGTTCGGGAATACCGAAAGATCGGTGTTCCTCTATATGAAGCACAAATTACCATATACTTTCTCAGAGTAACTATGTGATAGGGTTGAAAAAGGTTAGTCACTAACAAAACTAAATACCTTGAGAAAGGGAACGATGGGGTTAATCCCATCATAGTTCCTAGTACCGATGCGAGTCCTTCATCGGGTAGACCTTGGGAAGTCCAAGATCAACCTTAAATTGCTATGTTCAACTAAAAGTTAAATAAGAGTAGTCTTATCAATCTCACCCATGTATGGGTTAGATTGATTCAGGACTCGTTAGTCATGTGAGCTAAAGGCTCGTGGTAGAGATAAATTAAGGACATGTTAGTCCTGTGAGCTGAAGGCTCAATGATGTATAAGCCTTGAGGATGGGATGGTCCTGCGTGCTGGAGGCTCATGTAAGTATTTTCATACCTAGTTTGTGCTTATTGTGGTGAGTCATTCGGTACTGGTCCAATCGGCACACCGATGGAAGTACATTGGCTCTAGTGAGATGTGTAAGTCTTGGAAGGAGACCAGTAGATTGTTTATACTGAGGTCTGTAGGACTAACCCCCTAAACACACACCAGACCATAAAGCCTAGTAGTTGCCAGCAAGAGTACGTGAGGGCTCCGCTGTTGTATCCTTAGCGTTGGGACGTACGTAAGGTCTAGGCCTGGTAGTGTGCCTACCAGCCTAGGAGTGGAGATACCTGCTCCACTGCTAGCATGAGCCACGATGGTTGGTACCTGAGAGGCTAGCTACCTCCAAAAAGTGGGGAATGTTTGAAAGGTTTGTATGTGTTGAAGTATTAGACCGGGCGGCTTAGCGGTCTGATCCATCGGTTTGTAGACCGAGCGGCTTAGCGGTCTGATCCAGCGGTTTGTAGACCGGGCGGTCTGGCGGTCTCACTCTACGGCTTGTTCTATCCTGCTGGAGTTGCCGAGCGGTTATCCCATCTGTCTAACCGCGCGGCCTGATCGGTCTCCATTATTCTAGCCGCTCAGCCTGTAAATGTTTAGTCCCACATTGTTTGTATACTCTCTTTCTTATCTCCTCCATTCTATATAAGGGAGGCCATACCTTTGTAAATGATATCTTTTTTGGATAATAAAATTTCAATTATTCAAAAGTTTATTCTCTTGTTCTAGTCTTTTCGCTTCTTGTCTCTACTTTCTAACATGGTATCAGAGGACACGGTCATTTCCTCCTGATTCTGTGCGCCCTCTGTTGTTCGCGGCTTCTTTTCGGCGTTCTGCGACTTGCTTCGCGGCTTGCCCTCTCTTCTATCCGCGCGGCTTGTTTCTATCCGCGCGGCTTGTTTCTTGTCCGCAGACCTGTTCGCGCGGCTTGCTCCTTCTTGGTTCTCCTCTCCTTCTTCTCTTTGTCGCGCCGACCTGTTTAGTTGTCGCCGCGCCTCTTGTTCTTTCTTGCCTCTCCGACTTCCTAGTCGCTGCGGTCTGTCCCTGTCCGCGTGTGTGTTGTCTCTCTCCACGCGGTTTGCTGCTGTGATCTGCCTGACCGTGCGGGTTGTTCCTTTCTCACCCGCATCTTGGTCGCGGTCGCCAGCTCTTCTCCTCTCTTCTGTTCGCTCGAGCTTCTCAGTTCGTGCGACTTCTTCCCCGCAGTGCCTTTGCCCGCCTTCTTGCCGCTGCTGTGATCTGCCTGACCGTGCGGGTTGTCTCTTTCTTACCCGCATCTTGGTCGCGGTCACCTGCTCTTCTCCTCTCTTCTGTTCGCTCGGCCTTTTCAGACCGCACGACCTCTTCCCCGCAGTGCCTCTTTCTAGCCGCTCCTATTCGCGCGGCTTCCTCTGTTTTTCTAACCGCCTCTGTTCGTGCGGCTTCTTCTGCTTCCGGGTTCTATGACTACCTCCGGTCTCACCACTACTCCTGCAGCTCCTTCTCCTCCTCCTCCTTCGGGTAACCTTGGCACCCTTTCCAAGCTTGTGGGCTCCAACTATCCCGATTGGAGCGTTTCTTTCACCTTTCTCCTTCGTTCTCAACGCAAGCGTCATCACCTCACTGATGACCCTCCTCCTCGCACCTCTCCTGAGTTTGATGACTGGGATGCGAGTGATGCTCTTGTTCGCACCTGGCTGGCCAACAGCCTTTCTGATGAGTGCCTTCCCGTCATTCGCCATGATGAGACGGTCAAGGCCGCATGGCTTCACCTCGCTGCTCTCTATTCTAAGGGGGGCCAGACGTCCCGCATTTATACTCTCTATGCGGACCTCTTCGCCCGCCCTTCCATGTCCCCCGCTGCGGCTTATCAGCAGGTCCAGGCTCTTGGGGCTGAAATCCTCCAGAATCGCCCCTTCTCTGCGGACTTGGCCGATCAGCACAAACACTTCCAGGAACTCCTGGTTGTTTGTTACCTTCTTCGTCTTCCGGACTCTTATGATATGATCCGCCAGCAGATCTTGGGTGAGGCGGAATCTCCTACTTTGGATGCCACTGCGGCCCGCATTGCCGCCGTTACTTCTCTCCTCCAGCGGCCTCTGCTGGCCTCCCCCCCTTCGCAGGACTCCTTTGCACACCAGGCTCAGCGGGGGGGCCCGAGTGGCCGTGGCTCCTCCGGCGGACGGGGTTCCTCCCGGTTCTTCTGCTCTCACTGTGGTCGTACTGGCCATACTGTTGATCGCTGCTGGCAGAAACATCCTCATCTTCGCCCTTCCGGTGATGCTCCTTCGGCCTCCGCCTCTTCTAGGCCGTCTGCCTCTGTGGCCACGACGTCAGGTAGTGCCCACGTCGTTACCCAAGGTAAATGGCTGATTGACTCCGGTGCCACCAATCATATGACGGGCAACCCTCATTGCTTCTCCCGTCTGGAGACCCATGACCGCTTACCCCCAGTTCGTGTGGCGGATGGTTCCCCGTCTCCGGTTCATGGGACGGGCATGGTTCAACTCACTCCATCGCTTTGCTTGGAGGATACCCTCTATGTCCCGAAGTTCCCGTGCAATTTGTTATCAGTTACCACTTTATGCCGGCAACTTCAGTGCTCCGTTTTATTCACTCCCACTACTTGTTCTTTTCAGGACCCGAGGACCCAGCGGACGATTGCTACTGGGACTGAGAGCGGCGGCCTCTACTTCCTCGACGATGTT
Organism: Platanthera guangdongensis; assembly: GCA_039583875.1. NCBI lineage: Eukaryota > Viridiplantae > Streptophyta > Magnoliopsida > Asparagales > Orchidaceae > Platanthera > Platanthera guangdongensis. The sequence goes on from CM077148.1 coordinate 192,161,972, forward strand.
TCTGCTCTTTCTGCCTACTCCTCCTCTGCTGATCTCCTTCAGTGGCATCTTCGTCTTGGACATCCTCCTCCCCGGCTTATTCGTCAGCTTCTGCCCCACTTACCTCCCACCAGTTCTCCGCTCAACTGTGATGCGTGTCAGCTTGGCAAACATCATCGCTCCTCCTTCCCACCGAAGCAAGGTCGTGGCTCCTCTCGCATTTTTGATATTGTTCATTCTGATGTATGGGGTCCTGCTCCTACCCTCACTGTTGGTCGGGGCAGTTCCTATTTTGTAACTTTTATCGATGATTTTACTCGCTGTACCTGGGTGTATCTCTTAAAGGATCGCTCTGAACTATTCTCTGTTTGGCAATCTTTTTACTTTATGATTAAGACTCAGTTTGCTATTTCGATTAAAGTCTTACGTTCTGATAATGCCAAGGAATATCTGTCTCATGAGTTCTCCGCGTTCTTTCACCAACACGGCCTCATTCATCAAACGACTTGTGTTTACACCTCCCAACAGAATGGGGTGGCGGAGCGTAAAAACCGTCACCTGCTTGATGTTGCGCGTACTCTCATGACGCAGATGCACGTCCCTCGCTCCTATTGGGGCTACGCTGTGCTCCTCGCTTGCTATCTCATCAATCGCATTCCCTCCACGGTCCTCCACGGCCGGACTCCCTTCTCCCTTCTCTACCCCCACCAGGAACCTTTTCCTCTTCCTCTCCGTGTCTTTGGCTGTACGGCCTTTGTTCACGCTCCCTCCGCTACCCGCGACAAGCTTTCTCCCCGTTCCACTAAGTGTGTCTTTTTGGGGTACTCTACCACTCAAAAAGGCTATTGCTGCTTTGACCCCCTTCTTCGCAAGCAGTTTGTCTCCGCAGACGTGACCTTTTTTGAAAATGCTTCCTATTTCTCTCCTTCCTCTTCTCTTCCTTCTCTTCCTTCTGATATCTCCGTTCATTCCACACCTCTCCCCGTTTTCCCACCTTCGTCTCCTCCTCCACCCACTCCTTCCCAGTCCGTCTCCCCACCTACCCCTCCACCCTCCTCTCCGCTGCCGTCTCTCTCTAGTCCCGGGCCAGCCTTCTCCGCCACGGACGCTCCGGTCGCTGACGCTCCCGTCGCCGCCGCTCCCGATGATCTGGATGTTCACATTGCCCTTCGCAAAGGGGTGCGGGCGTGTACTCAACACCCGCTCACGGCTGTTGTTTCTTATGATCAGCTTTCTCCTTCTCGCAGGTGTTTTGCCTTGGCTATCTCTGCCACTTCTACTCCCCGTACCTACCAGGAGGCTCTCTCTCTCCCTCATTGGAAGTCTGCCATGGATGAGGAGATGGCTACTCTTACTGAACGGGGTACCTGGACCCTGGTTCCTCCTCCCGTGGGCACTGATGTGGTTGGCTGTCGCTGGGTCTTTGTTGTGAAGTTTCGCCCCGACGGCACTGTGGATCGCTACAAAGCCCGGCTGGTGGCCAAGGGCTTCACTCAGACTTATGGCGTTGATTACTTCGATACCTTCTCTCCAGTTGCTCGCCTCAGCACCATCCGAGTTCTCTTTTCTGTGGCTGTTAACCGGGCTTGGGCTATTTCTCAGCTGGATGTGAAGAATGCCTTTCTTTATGGCGATCTTCAGGAGGACGTTTATATGGAGCAACCTCCTGGGTATGTTGCTCAGGGGGAGACACGTGTCTGTCATTTGAAGAAGGCCATTTATGGCCTCAAGCAGAGCCCTAGGGCATGGTTCGAAAAGTTTAGTGGTATTGTGGCAACCATCGGTTTTCAAAGGAGTTCGGCCGATCACTCCTTATTCATTCGCAAAACGGCCTCGGGACTGGTGGTTTTGGCCGTATATGTGGATGATATTCTCCTTACTGGTGATGACCGAGATGGGGTGGACTTGACGAAGAAGCACCTCCGTCAGCACTTGGTCACGAAGGATATGGGCCCCCCAAAATACTTTTTGGGGATAGAAATCTCGCGGAAACCTGACTCCTTGGTCCTCTCTCAACGGAAGTATGCCCTTGATCTTCTTCGAGAAGCAGGCTTGACAGGTGCCAAACCAGCTCATCTTCCCATGGCTGTTGGAGAAGACAAAACGTGGACGGATGAATCGCCTCCTCTATCTGATATCACACGGTACAGACGTTTGGTAGGCAAACTCATCTATCTCACGGTGACTAGACCCGACATCGCCTACGCTGTAGGAAAGGTCAGTCAGTTTATGCAAGCTCCCAGGGAGTGTCATCTTCAGTCCGCCCTGAAGATTTTAGAGTATATCAAAGCAGCACCGGGCAGAGGGTTACTCTTCTAGAAGAATGGCCATCTGAGAGTTGAGGCCTACTCAGACTCAAGTTATGCGGATGACAAAGGCGATCGTAAATCCACGTCAGGTTTCTGTACCTTTGTTGGAGGTAATCTCGTGAGTTGGAAAAGCAAGAAACAGTCTGTTGTTTCCAGATCCAGTGCCGAAGCAGAATACCGGAGTATGGCGTCAACTACGTGTGAGTTAAAGTGGTTGCGGGCTCTCATGCTTGACCTGGGCGAGGTATATGATTGTCCTCTCCCTATGTTCTGTGACAACAAGGCCGCTATACACATATCCAGAAATCCGGTCTTCCATGAGAGAACGAAGCATATAGAGGTTGACTGTCACTTCATTCGGGAGGAGATTTTGAAGAAACAGATTTGTACTCCTTTTGTCACCTCTGACAAGGAGTTGGCAGATATCTTCACCAAGCCGATTTCTACTTCCTTCTTCCGCATTTGTGACAAGCTGGGCATGATTGATATCTATGCTCCAGCTTGAGGGGGAGTGTTGAAGTATTAGACCGGGCGGCTTAGCGGTCTGATCCATCGGTTTGTAGACCGAGCGGCTTAGCGGTCTGATCCAGCGGTTTGTAGACCGGGCGGTCTGGCGGTCTCACTCTACGGCTTGTTCTATCCTGCTGGAGTTGCCGAGCGGTTATCCCATCTGTCTAACCGCGCGGCCTGATCGGTCTCCATTATTCTAGCCGCTCAGCCTGTAAATGTTTAGTCCCACATTGTTTGTATACTCTCTTTCTTATCTCCTCCATTCTATATAAGGGAGGCCATACCTTTGTAAATGATATCTTTTTTGGATAATAAAATTTCAATTATTCAAAAGTTTATTCTCTTGTTCTAGTCTTTTCGCTTCTTGTCTCTACTTTCTAACAGTATGTACATAGTCAGGTGGGTGAGTTGCATTATAATCATTACATTGCACCGCATAGCATGACATATGTAGATAGTATAGTTTAGTTTATATTTCTAGACCCTCATCATATAAATTAGTATGATCTATTTTATATGACGAGTTATCTTGAAACCTTAACTTATAAGTTTGTATGAGCATTCATATAAGTTAAGGTACGCTTCTGTGATGGTAGAGTAACTATTTTTACTTTCCTAAATTTATATAGCTCTTTCTTACTGCTTTTGTACTGTACTTTGTTGTTGCTCATTACTATTGCTTTTATTACTGCTTATACTGGTATAGAACTTAAAGAATTATGTAAAAATCATTGTCACCAGTTTGTACATTATGCTACTATTGGTCCTCCACTTTCTTCCTCTCACGTGGTGCCTAGGAGTTGCAAGGGTGACGCGAGGATGATATTGGCTCAGTCTTTTTACTAATGGTTGGTGGACCATATCATTTTAGGGACGCGTAGAGACGCCACACTAGTTTGACCAGGTGGAGCCAGAGATTGAGCTACCAGGATCGGAGTAGTTGTCGCGCACTATTACTTCTCGGCGTTAGGTTGATGAGTATTTTGTTTAGATTCCACATGTAGTTGAGAGGGAGAGAGTTTTGTGTAATGGTTATGTACTTGGCACAAGACCTTACTCTCCTTAGTTTCATTTTATTACTCATTGTGGACTATTGCTCTATTTCAATCTTTTATATGTTGAGCTGTGACTGTGGACTAGGTTTAGTAAATACTTTTATTTAAACTACTTGTAAAATGATGGTTCTAGCTGACAGGATCGACGTCGTGTGGTGACGACTAACCTAGTAGTTGGTGTCACTGTAATGCGACAGTCTTGGGCAAAATATCTTTTCTCGGACATGCCCAACTATTGGGAGGAGAGATTTTACACACTTAATCTTTTCTCAATCCACCCATATATATTATGTGATATTTTACCAGTTGCCTTGGCCAATCTCAAGAGAATGACAATTCCCATGCATGAGATCCCACTTGTGAAAGCCTCCACAATCACAAGATTCTACTACTAACTGATGTGACTCAGTGCGCTAACATATATATATTCTACTTCGAGAACAATGAAGGAACAAGTTTTTTCCTCTTCACTTTCTTTGAGTTCTCTTTCTTCCAACCATGCATGGAAATGGGATACCTCGGGCTAATACTTGAGGGAGCATAATTAGCGGTCTCTCGGTTGTGAAGTGGGATCTCCAGCAGTCGCTAGTAATCATTGTTGTTCTCAGCTAGCGAACCAGTAGGGTCAGCCCCGACCTCAGGCAGTTCAAGGACCAACAGTTATAGTTAGAAATGTAGAAATGGGTTGGCCCCTGAATTGAAGCCCAACTAGAGCCTACACCATTTTAGCCATGGTGGAGTTCCCCAAAATTGATTTGGTCAAACAAAAGATAATTTAAGCGAACTCGGCCGAATCATCACAATAGTGCCAATGGGCCTAGTCTCACACGATTCAAAGATTGTTCCTCTTTGCAAGCAGGCCTACAGACGCGCATAAATGCTAAGCTCCCACCCCATGAATAAAGTGGAGGACAACATAGTTGACTAAAGTCAACACACTACAACCACTCATTCTAAGACCGTCCACAACCGTCGAGGGCGCAGACAAACAAGCAGGCATTCCAAGACACATCACACACGCATCCCTGACATGTATGCCCGCACAGCCCTGCCTTGGTCGTGCGTAACTGTGTGCAGCCCCACCGGTCCGCGTGCCGCCCTGGTCATCTGCACCTGCGCCTGACCAGGCCTGGCCGCGCGTAAGCCCACGCACGGCCCTGGCCGTGCGCACTTGCACTTGACCCTGCATGGCCGTGCGCAAGCCCGCATGTTGTCTTGGACGTGCGCACCTATGCGCAACCCCACCTGTCCGCTTGAAGGACTGCGTGCAGTGCGCGCGGCCCCTGACTGTGCGCAGCTAGGCGCGACCCTACCTAGTTGCTCGTAAGCCTATGCGTGACACCGTCTGGTCGCGCGCAATCCTGCATATGAACTCAAATGTGTGCTCCCGCACGCAGCCCCACCGACCGCCTGATCGCCCAAGTCATACGACCTCGTTGCCGCCTTGATCGGGCGACCCTTTGGCCGCCCAGCCCTACGACTGCCGGGATCGCTTATCCCCCAAAATCGGGTTGCTCCTTCGCCTCCTAGGTCAGGCGACCCCTTGGTCGCCCAGCCCTCCGGCCACCCAAATCGGGCGACTCTCTTTGTCGTCTAGGGCCACCGTCCGGCCCTCTGGTCTCCCAGAGCGGGTAACCTCTGTTAAATTTTTCGGATCTTGGAGTTAGCAAGGGTTTTATCAACTAAGTCAGTAACAACCAGCAACACACGCAGCAAGCAAATATCTTTATTGATCAACAACAAACTTCTTTACAAGGCGAGACATACATGGCGATACATGATTCGCCAAAACCAACACAAGGAGAGCAGAGACGGTTACAAAGACAAAACAACACAAGCCGCGTGGGCTCCAACACCAAGCCGCACGGTCTACTGCTGTGGAGTCCGCTCAATCCGCCAGGTCGCCAAGCCGCAACCAAGCCGTGCAGACTACCCCTTCTTCCAATACTTAGCTCTTCACCGCCAATCTGCAAGCCTCCTGACCGCGAGGTCGCCTAGCTGCCAGACTGCACACGCTACGATGCCGGATAGAACAGTCCGCCTGAGACAGGCGACTTCTTGCACCCCGAACCAAGTTGCCAAAGAGAAGACCGCCTAATCGCTGTCTGCGACCTGCTGTCTACCGTCTGTTGCTTAATCACAGAGTTCGCACTGTCCCTGACCGCAATCAGAGCCAAGTCCTGGCTTTCCAGTGCTATCCGCACAACCTACACAGCACAACCCGGTCCTCTATCAAACTGCGCGGACACCAAAGTTCAGTCCGCAGCAACTTACGTGAGCTCAATTTACTGTTCACTTACTCCTGAAGGTTACTTCTCACACTTTCCTGATATGACATGGGTCCTATTTATAGGCACGATGATGAGTGTGCTCACCGCCCTAACCGATAGGATCACCGCCACATCCCGCAGCAAAGACAAGTGTATCCGCAAGACCGCGGATACACACACAAGTTCGTCGCTTCTGTGCAGATAGCCAGTCCGCCCCAGCTTCTCCAAGGCTGGCCACAACGCCAGTTCGCCGTGCCGCCAAGGTCCAAACCAAGACCTTCACAACCTGACTATGCAACAGCTATGTCCGTCAATCCGCGGACAAGGCATCAGCCCGCATATCCAAGGCTTTGCCACAAGGCAAACGCCGGACTCAGCGGATACACCGCTTCAGTCCGCACACCTGAGTCCATTACCTCAATCACTAAGGCACAGCCGGACTCAACGGACACAGCGCTCTGCAGACTATCACAGTCCGCAGACTTCTCCAGTCCGTAACTCAGCAGACTTTTCCAGTCCGCTTCCCTGCAGATCGTCCAGTCCGCAACCCTAAATCCATAGCCTCATCATAAGGCTCAACCGGACTCAGCAGACCAGCTTCGGTCTGCTCACACAGCAGACTTCTCCAGTCAGTAACTCCTGCTGACTTCCCTAGTCCGTATGTCCTGCAGACCGCATCAACATGCATGTCCCGTCCACACCAGCAGGCTAGCTGTCAGACTCAGCGAACCCTAGCTCTCGTCCTCACGCTCTTGCACATGCAATTCTCCAGTGCACATATCCCCAAGTTAGCAACAAAGGCAACAACACTCCTACCGAGCTTGGCAGACTAAGAAAACAGCCCGCGCTCCACTACGCGATCTCCCCGGACCGAGCCAACCTGGACTTGGTTCAGTACCCACCAAGTCCAGTCCGTTAACCTCAAGGGCCAGTCCGCACTTACTGGCAGACCCTGAATCCTGCCCGCCAAACCCGACGGCCTCCAGTATCAGTCCGCACTGACTGGCGGTCTCCGCGGCTATCACTTCTGTTAGAAACCAGGCCGGGGGGTCCCACACATTTTGGGTAAAGGCCCCGGTCCTGGTCGACTGCAGTCGAACGGCACAGCATCCCCAACCAAATCTCCCAGGGGTCCCACACATTTTGGGTAAATGCCCGGGTAGGTTGTTGAGGCCTGGTTTCTAACAACTTCCCGATCCACTAGAGCAAGACCAAGGCTTATGCCAAGCAGGTCTGTCGAGCTCCAGTTCTCCAGTCCCCTTCTTGCCGGACTCCGCGGATAGTGTTTCTATCCACCCGGTTACTTCCTGGGATTCAACTGCCTCCTGAGCACAAGCCGGCCTGGCTAACCGCCGCTGCTGTCCGCGTAGTCCGCGTGAACAGACCGCTCAGGCCGCTACAGAGCAAACTGTCTGCAACATCCCTGCCGACTTAGTAGTCCGCCAACCCTGTCCGCGTAGTCCGCGCGGATAGGCCCAAGTGCTCCATTCACCCACTTTCACTTCACAAATTTCAACACTCCCCCTTGAAGTGAGAAGTGGTGAATAACTCTAGTAGCTCCCGTAATCTTGCACCTGGTCCCTCTGATAGCATCTACGAAGAGATGTCTAAGACATAGTCCTCGCCCCGCATATCATGGACCATGAGGGAGCCCTCCAACATCTCCCAAAAGGAGCCATGCTTACCTCTGCCTTCTTCATCAGCTTCAACCTCCACTCATGCATCATAGGAGTATCACCAACTACCTTAGGCACAAGAGCCCAAGACTTGTCGCCTCTGAGAGTAGTCACCTCTTCAGCCTTGGTGTCAACCACCTCCTTGATTTTAGTGGGGTCATCACAGCTAGAAGGTACTTGCTCGACTTGAGGGCTTGCAAAGAAACATAGGACCAAGTCTGATGTGTTCCCTTCGCTATATCGAGCTGGTGGCTTACTGATCCTCTTCGATCTCCGAAGATCCTGATCATGGTTAACCACCTCTGCTGCTCCTCCTGAACTAGCTTCATTCTCGGGCAAACCCGGAACAATGCTCCCCTTGCTTTCTGAACAAGACGCATCCTTACTGGAACCAGGAGCACCTGGAGCAATGCTCCCCCTGCTACCTGAACCAGAAGTCTCCGCTCTCGAACAAGAACTACTTGCAACATCGCTCTCCCTGCTTCTTGAACCAGAAGCTTCCGTCTTCGAGCCAGAAGAACTTGGAGCATCGCTCCCCCTACTTCTCGACCCTGACCCCTTTGCCCCGGAGCTAGAACAACCTAGAGCTCCTGGTGACTCAGGCAGCTCCCTTGCTTCCTTAGCAACAGCCTCCTTTAGCCCACCATCTGACCTGCTCATGTCTAGCTCCACATAAGCGCTACCCCAGTATGACGTCAACTCATCGAAGACAACATCTCTTGACACGATGAATCTCTTCCCCGCAGGATCCAAACACCTCCATCTTCTCCTCTGCTCATCATACCCAATAAAGACTAGCTTCGTATTGAGAGCATCCGGAGTGTGTACGTAGCAGGTTGATCCAAACAACCGAAGGTGCTTCACGCTGGGCTTCACTCTGAACATCAGCTCGTAAGGAGTCTTCATGTTGACTAGATTAAGAGGCATCTGGTTGATGACATGAGCTGCACAAGCCATTCCTTCCGCCCAAAAGGCCTTCGGAATGCTTTTGCACAGAATCCAACACTTGCAGGTCTCCGTCAACAAACGGATCATCTGATCTGCAACACCACCTTGCTGTGAAGTATGTCCACAAGACAGCTCCCTTCGGATCTCATGCTTCCTATAAAAGTTTGAGAACAAGGTTGAGCCAAACTCACAACCGATGCTTATCCTCAACTTCTTGATCCGCCGGCCAAGCTGGCCTTCCACAAGCTTCTTGAACTCCACAAACAAGCGAAACATGTTGGACTTCTCCTTCATGAAGTATACCCATGTATACCTTGAATAGTCATCAACCAATATCAGCATGAACCTGCTGCCTCCAAGACTGGTTGTGACGGTCGGTCCCACCAGAGCACAATGGACAACCTCCAAAGGTGCTTTACATCTGGACTGCGTCTTATCAACTATAAAGCGATAAGCTTCACCATGCTGACATCCCGCGCAAGCTTGATCGTCGTCGTAGGATGACAACCTAGTCAAGCCTCTTACGAGTCCTCTCCCTATCATAGCTTTCAACCTATCCATCCCCACATGCCCAAGCCTTTCATGCCAGGTAGCTGCACTATCACTGACCTTCATCCGATCAGCTCCAGAACTTGTTGATAACCCAAAAATGTTCTTCTCCTTCCTCCCTACTTGAGCAACGTTCGCTGAGAGCAAGATAACCTTGCAATCCTTCCTGACATGATCTTGCTGCTTGCATTTATAGCACTTTGGTCCTTCCTTCCTCTTCCTATCATGCATAGAAGAAACACTACTTTCTTCCTGATATGAAGTAGAGGGACCATCTTTTGCAGTAACCTTCACCTCCTTCCTGAACAACCCAACAAGGGAAGTCCAAACCTCCGCAGATGACCCACATCCACTAATGTGGTCCAAGAGCTCTGATGAGATCACCTGCCTGAGAATAGACTCCGCTCTCGCATTTGCCTTTTTCCAAGGTCTCATCTCTTCAGCATTTCCAGCAGTAGCCTCTTGTCTTCCTGCTCCGCATACAACCTCCCAAAGTCCTCGCCAAGAAGAAAGCTCTTCATACAAGACTTCCACCTTTCAAAGTTCGTCTCTGTAAAGAGTTCAATTCCAAGACTACTTGCGTCTTCCACTGCCATGGTTCTTCCACTGGTTCCCTCTTCACAAGAGTCAGCAACCACTTCAGTTGAACATTGCTTATCCACTTCAACCTGCCTCTGATACCATGTTAAATTTTTCGGATCTTGGAGTTAGCAGGGGTTTTATCAACTAAGTAGGTAACAACCAGCAACACATGCAACAAGCAAATATTTTTATTGATCAACAACAAACTTCTTTACAAGGCGAGACAAACATGGCGATACATGATTTGCCAAAACCAACACAGGGAGAGCAGAGACAGTTAAAAAGACAAAACAACACAAGTTGCGCGGGCTCTAACACCAAGCCGCGCGGTCTACTGCTGTGGAGTCCACTCAATCTGCCAGGTCTCCAAGCCGCAACCAAGCCGCGCGGACAACCCCTTCATCCAATGCTTAGCTCTTCACCGACGATCTGCAAGCCTCCTGACCGCGAGGTCGCCTAGCCGCCAGACCGCACACGCTGCGATGCCGGATAGAACAGTCCGCCTGAGATAGACGACTTCTTGCACCCCGAACCAAGTTGCCAAAGAGAAGACCGCCTAGTCGCTGTTCGTGATCTGCTGTCTACCGCCTGTTGCTTAACCGCAGAGTCCGCACTGTCCCTGACCGCAATCAGAGCCAAGTCCTGGCTCTCCAGCGCTATCCGCACAACCTGCACAGCACAACCCGGTCCTCTATCAAACCGCGCGAACACCAAAGTTCAATCCGCAGCAACTTACGCGTGCTCAATTTACTGTTCACTTACTCCTAGAGGTTACTTCTCACACTTTCCTGATGTGACATGGGTCCTATTTATAGGCACGATGATGAGTGTGCTCACCGCCTCTAACCGATAGGATCACCGCCACATCCCGCAGCAAGGACAAGTGTATCCGCAAGACTGTGGATACACACACCAGTTCGCTGCTTCCATGCAGATAGCCAGTCCTCCCCAGCTTCTCCAAGGCTGGCCATAATGCCAGTTCGCCTTGCCGCCAAGGGCCAAACCAAGACCTTCACAGCCTGGCTCTGCAACAGCTATGTCCGTCAATCCGCGGACAAGGCATCAGCCCGCATATCCAAGGCTTTGCCACAAGGCAAACGCCGGACTCAGCGGATACACCGCTTTAGTGCACACACTTGAGTCCATTACCTCAATCACCAAGGCACAGCCGGACTCAGCGGACACAGCACACCGCATGTAACACCCCGAAGTCAAGCGGAGCATTTTGAGCAAAATCGGGTTCAGGCTTGGGTGACACGACCAGGGACACGGGCGTGTCCCAGGGCGTGTCAGGCCTGGGTAGTGTCGAGTCGGGCAGTCGACGAAATTTGGGGTCGACACAGTGGACACGGCCTGCAACACGGGCGTGTCGCAGGGCGTGTCGTGGCCGTGTCGACGATCGACCGTGATGTCGACGAATTTATCTCGACGATCGTCGAGTGTCGAGTGTCGAGAGGACACGGCCTGTGACACGGGCGTGTCACAGGGCGTGTCAGTAGTCGTCGAGCTTAACTCGACGGTTCGAGCTAGGGCGTGTTTGCGGGACACGGGTGTGTCCTGGTGCACACGGCCCTGAACACGGGCGTGTGCCAAGCCGTGTGCCAGGCCGTATGAAGTCTCGGGTTGGTTTGGGATTATTTTCGTGGAGGTACACGGCCTCAGACACGGGCGTGTCTGAGGGTGTGTCGAGGACACGGCCGTGACACGGGCGTGTCACACGGCCGTGTTCTGGTTGGATTGAGTCGGTTGTCTGCCGCTTAGGGGGACACGGCCTGTGACACGGGCGTGTCACAGGGCGTGTCAGGCCGTGTTTTAGCTTTTCTGGCCAGATCTGAGCCGTTTGTTTCCCTCTTCCTGGATCCAATGGTTGGGCTCTGTCCAGGTGTTGTGAAGGCCGAGAAAAAGGGGATTTAAACCCTCTTTTCTCTTCTTCTTCATCTTCATTCCAAGAGAGAGAGAGAAGAAAGGCCTAAGGGAGAGAGAAGGGAGGAGTCTACCAGCTGCTGTAGGAGCTGCGGAGTGCGGAGCGAAGATCCGAGAGCGGATTCGTGAAGGCAGAGCCGAGGCGGTGATTTCCATCCGGCTACTTCATGGCCCCGAAGCGATCTTCAAGGGTAACGATCTCCTTCTTGGACATCGAAGTCCTTTCTTTATGCATGTGCTTGGAATCCTCCACCAAGAGGTGGATATTCGTGAAGAGATTCCTTTGTTGAGTCTGCATCTAGAGCCGGAAATATGGAGTACGGCATAGGCATGCTGTGTGAAGCCCATCTGGACCGGTAGTCTGGATTGGTGATGTTCATGGGTAAACCGGAGAAGACTACGTGGTTTTGATGATATGTAAATGGATTTCTATTGTGATGAATGTATGGATGTGATGATAAGGAGGCTTTGGCAAAGCTCCTGGTTGTGATATGATCAATTGGTAACATGCCTGGGGAGCTCGTGATAAACCCGACTGTTACACCACTAGGGTGGGTTGATCTAGTTAGGAAGGGATCGATGGGTGGCAATGCTTGGGGAGCCGAGTTAAACTCGGCTTGCTGCACCACATAGTGTGGGTCGATCGGATTAGGAGGGGGGTCGATGGGTAGACATTGCCTGGGGAGCTTAGATAAACCCGGCGTGCTACACCACATGTTGTGGGTCGACCTACTCTGGCTGTTGGATGTTGTGAGGTTGGACCTCTGAGTGGTTTGGGCGGGATGTCGCCAGCTTGCGAGACTGGTGGACTAGGTCCGGTCAACCAACAAGTGAACACCTCGGATCGGCGGTGTACGACTGGTGGATTCCGGTACACCAAGAAGGTGCCCTGAGTGCACGGAACGTCTGGTGGATTCCAGCGTTTGTGATGGAATGTGTTTGCTAGTGGAATAAAGAGTATGATAGATGTTGTTGATGATACTTGATGAGCACTGTATACAGGGAAGGAACCACTACCCCGGGTAGGGGGTAGGGTCGTTATAATGGGTCAGCCAAAATGCTGACCGTTACTTTGTTTTGCCGCTTTTTGGTGGATGTCTCATTGTAGGTGCCGCGGCTTGAATTGAAATGGAATAAGTGGAATGGCTAGCTTGCTGCTATAGGCCCTTGACGGCCATGTAAAGAGTTGTGTTTGGATTTCATGTGTGGCCGGCCTGCGTGTCGATGTACGAAATTGTTGTTGTGTAAAGAGGAACCTGTAAGGCCATAAGGCCAGGGTGTGTGAGTTGTATACATTCCTGGTGTTGTTATATAAATGTGGTATTTATATATGGGTGGACATTCTGGTTTGAGTTCATGCTAACAAGAAAAATGCTGCGCTAGAATGGAAAGAGTTAAGGATACGCATAGATTTTGATTTCCACACGTAATTCATTTGCTTGTCTGTGCTATATGGCTTGGGGCCCCGGCCGGACCCACCGTTATATGGCATGTGACAGGTGGGGGCGTTACAAAGTGGTATCAGAGCCCAGGTTGAGATTATTTGGGAGGAGAGAACATAATTGAACTCATGAATGTCCACTAGGAATGTATGTCATGCACATGATGTGCGTGAGTGTGTAGTCAATGTAGCAGTACCGTTATGATTGGAAGTATTAATGGTGTTCTGTACATTGATAGGTGGCGAGGGATGGAGCTGGGCCGTCTGAACCACAGCGGTCGGCTGAGAGTGCAGCACCCGTGGAAGCGCCTATGCCTCCCTCGGCAGAGGCCATACGGGTGGTGACGGAGACAGTGCTTGCAGTGTTACAAGCACAACCTATTGGACAGGCAAGACCTGGTGCAAGGCAAGAGCAAGTGGTGGTGGAGGCGCAAGCCAGTGACGAGTCATTGACACGTTTTATGAACTTTCATCCCCCGACGTTTGGTGGAGCGCTTTCCCCAACGCAGGCGGACGATTGGTTGGCAAGGGTCAAAAGGATTCTCACTGCAATCAGGACGGTCGAGGAACAGAAAGTGATGTTGGCCACTTTTCTGTTGGAGGGCGATGCGAGATTGTGGTGGGATGAAATTGAAGTACATCACTTGGCAGGTCGAGGTTTAACGGAGGTTTCCATGGATGAATTCGCCCAAATATTTTTAGCCAAGTATGTGCCGGTGTCGCAGAGGATTGCGATGGAAAATGAGTTTCTCCGTTTGGTGCAGGGTGAGCGGGAGATCGATACCTACCTGCATGAGTTTACGAGACTGGGGAGATATGCGGGATCGAATTTTGCGGAGGAAGCATGAAAGACGAATCGGTTTTATGGAGGATTGCGGGATGAATTGAGATTGGCACTTTCGAGTTCAGTGAGCCAAGGCTTCCAAGCGTTGGTCGATACAGCCCGTGCCTTGGAGAAGGATATGAAGCGAGTACAAGCGAATAAGAGACGGGCAACGGAGAATTCAGAGTTTAAAATGTCACCATCGGAGCAATCGGAGTTTCGACGACAAGAGAAGAAAAGATTTAGGCCGGCAGAATCAGCTCCGTCGACTGTTTCTTCAGGGGCGACTTATGGGTCAGGACGTATGGATACACGTATCTGTTATAAATGTGGGCAGCAAGGACATATAACAAGATTTTGTCGGAATGCCCCTCCAGGGAGTGAGAAAAAGATGGGTGCGTCCTATGAAGAAAAGGGAAAAACAGTGGCCGAGTCATCTGCACCCCGGACGCAACCTCGATTGCACGCGATGGAAGTGCAAGAGCCGCAAAGCTCAGTGGGTGAGATTCAGCCTCGGGTGTTTAATTTGTCGTTTAATCGTGAATTTCAAAATCTGGAGGCTGAGCGAAAGTGACGTGTGATGTGACGCACGTCGATGAGCATGGTGGTGTATGTAAACTATGTGTATATCTATATTTGTAATGAATAACAGATGGTGTACATATCGATCAAACCTTGGTGCACTTGTGCTTGGGAAGAGATATATAAATTATGTTTTTTTGTGTTGAGGTCTTTGTGGCTGATTATGCACAAGTGGAAGTTAGGGATGTTTGTTGTGTTGTATGTTTGTTAGTTTGTGCGGAGGCGTGCGGTGTAAGCTTTGATGATGTTATGATTGAGTGGAGTCAATTTCGAGGACGAAATTATTTGAAGGGGGGGAGGATTGTAACACCCCGAAGTCAAGCAGAGCATTTTGAGCAAAATCGGGTTCAGGCTTGGGTGACACGGCCTGGGACATGGGCGTGTCCCAGGGCGTGTCAGGCCTGGGTAGTGTCGAGTCGGGCAGTCGACGAAATTTGGGGTCGACACAGTGGACACGGCCTGCGACACGGGCGTGTCGCAGGGCGTGTCGGGGCCGTGTCGACGATCGACCGTGATGTCGACGAATTTATCTCGACGATCGTCGAGTGTCGAGTGTCGAGAGGACACGGCCTGTGACACGGGCGTGTCACAGGGCGTGTCAGTAGTCGTCGAGCTCAACTCGACGGTTTGAGCTAGGGCGTGTTTGCGGGACACGGGTGTGTCCTGGTGCACACGGCCCTGAACACGGGCGTGTGCCAAGCCTTGTGCCAGGCCGTGTGAAGTCTCGGGTTGGTTTGGGATTATTTTCGTGGAGGTACACGGCCTCAGACACGGGCGTGTCTGAGGGCGTGTCGAGGACACGGCCGTGACACGGGCGTGTCACACGGCCGTGTTCTGGTTGGATTGAGTCGGTTGTCTGCCGCTTAGGGGGACACGGCCTGTGACACGGGCGTGTCACAGGGTGTGTCAGGCCGTGTTTTAGCTTTTCTGGCCAGATCTGAGCCGTTTGTTTCCCTCTTCCTGGATCCAATGGTTGGGCTCTGTCCAGGTGTTGTGAAGGCCGAGAAAAAGGGGATTTAAACCCTCTTTTCTCTTCTTCTTCTTCTTCATCTTCATTCCAAGAGAGAGAGAGAGAAGAAAGGCCTAAGGGAGAGAGAAGGGAGGAGTCTACCAGCTGCTGTAGGAGCTGCGGAGTGCGGAGCGAAGATCCGAGAGCGGATTCGTGAAGGAAGAGCCGAGGCGGTGATTTCCATCCGGCTACTTCATGGCCCCGAAGCGATCTTCAAGGGTAACGATCTCCTTCTTGGACATCGAAGTCATTTCTTTATGCATGTGCTTGGAATCCTCCACCAAGAGGTGGATATTCGTGAAGAGATTCCTTTGTTGAGTCTGCATCTAGAGCCGGAAATATGGAGTACGGCATATGCATGCTGTGTGAAGCCCATCTGGACCGGTAGTCTGGATTGGTGATGTTCATGGGTAAACCGGAGAAGACTCCGTGGTTTTGATGATATGTAAATGGATTTCTATTGTGATGAATGTATGGATGTGATGATAAGGAGGCTTTGGCAAAGCTCCTGGTTGTGATATGATCAATTGGTAACATGCCTGGGGAGCTCGTGATAAACCCGACTGTTACACCACTAGGGTGGGTTGATCTAGTTAGGAAGGGATCGATGGGTGGCAATGCTTGGGGAGCCGAGTTAAACCCGGCTTGTTGCACCACATAGTGTGGGTCGATCAGATTAGGAGGGGGGTCGATGGGTAGACATTGCCTGGGGAGCTTAGATAAATCCGGCGTGCTACACCACATGTTGTGGGTCGACCTACTCTGGTTGTTGGATGCTGTGAGGTTGGGCCTCTGAGTGGTTTGGGCGGGATGTCGCCAGCTTGCGAGACTGGTGGACTAGGTCCGGTCAACCAACAAGTGAACACCTCGGATCGGCGGTGTACGACTGGTGGATTCCGGTACACCAAGAAGGTGCCCTGAGTGCACGGAACGTCTGGTGGATTCCAGCGTTTGTGATGGAATGTGTTTGCTAGTGGAATAAAGAGTATGATAGATGTTGTTGATGCTATTTGATGATACTTGATGAGCACTGTATACAGGGAAGGAACCACTACCCCGGGTAGGGGGTAGGGTCGTTATAATGGGTCAGCCAAAATGCTGACCATTACTTTGTTTTGCCGCTTTTTGGTGGATGTCTCATTGCAGGTGCCGCGGCTTGAATTGAAATGGAATAAGTGGAATGTCTAGCTTGCTGCGATAGGCCCTTGACGGCCATGTAAAGAGTTGTGTTTGGATTTCATGTGTGGCCGGCCTGCGTGTCGATGTACGAAATTGTTGTTGTGTAAAGAGGAACCTGTAAGGCCATAAGGCCAGGGTGTGTGAGTTGTATACATTCCTGGTGTTGTTATATAAATGTGGTATTTATATATAGGTGGACATTCTGGTTTGAGTTCATGCTAACAAGAAAAATGCTGCGCTAGAATGGAAAGAGTTAAGGATACGCATAGATTTTGATTTCCACACGTAATTCCTTTGCTTGTCTGTGCTATATGGCTTGGGGCCCCGGCCGGACCCACCGTTATATGGCATGTGACAGGTGGGGGCGTTACACCGTAGACTGTCATAGTCCGCAGACTTCTCCAGTCCGCAATTCAGCAGTCTTTTCCAGTCCGCTTCCCTGCAGATCGCCCAGTCCGTAACCCTGAATCCATAGCCTCATCATAAGGCTCAACCGGACTCAGCGGACCAGCTCCGGTCTGCTCACACAGCAGACTTCTCCAATCAGCAACTCCTGCTGACGGCCCTAGTCCGCATGTCCTGTAGACCGCATCAACTTGCATGTCCCGTCCACACCAGCAGGCTAGCTGTCAGACTCAGCGGACCCTAGCTCCCGTCCACACGCTCTTGCACACGTAATTCTCCAATCCGCATATCCCCAAGCTAGCAACAAAGGCAACAACACTTCTACCGAGCTTGGCGGACTAAGAAAACAGCCCGCGCTCCACTACGCGATCTCCCCGGACTGAGCCAACCTGGACTTGGTTCAGTACCCACCAAGTCCAGTCCGTAGGCCTCAAGGGCAAGTCCGCACTTACTGGCAGACCCTGAATCCAGCCCGCCAAACCCGGCGGCCTCCAGTATCAGTCTGCACTAACTGGCGCACTCCGCGGCTATCACTTGCCGCTCCACCAGAGCAAGACTAAGGCTTATGCCAAGCAGGTCTGTCGAGCTCCAGTTCTCCAGTCCGCTTCTTGCCGGACTCCGCGGATAGTGTTTCTATCCGCCTGGTTACTTCCTGAGATTCAACTGCCTCCTGAGCATAAGCCGGCCTGGCTAACCACCGTTGCTGTCCGCGTAGTCCGCGCGAACAGACCGCCCAGGCCGCTACAGAGCAAACCGTCTGCAACATCCCTGCCGACTTAGTAGTCCGCCAACCCTATCCGCGTAGTCCGCGCGGATAGGCCCAAGTGCTCCATTCACCCACTTTCACTTCACAAATTTCAACAACCTCTTGGCCTCCCAGATCGGGCGGCCCCCTCTTGGTCGTCTGGCCCTTCGGCCGCCCGGATTGGGCGGCCCCTTGGCCACCCGGCCTTTTGTCGGCGACCGACCAAGGTTATACTCGGGCACCCAGACCGGTCTCTCCACCTACTGGCCCTCACCAGCCAGGTCATGTTGTCGGCCGATCCCCTCATTGGATGGTCGTTCGTCATCCGATCATCGCCATGCGATCTCCACCATTCAATTTACGGGTAACCACACACATAATCACCTATTATGAGTGGGTACAAATAGCCGAAATTATATCAGCATGCGCGTAGCAAAAATGTTATAAAAACATTTATGAAGTTCCTGCCTGCAAATTTTAAATATGATGATTATGATCTGCGAATAACCGTGTAACCATTATGACCACCCATGTGGTCTATAATTAGAACCCCTAGGTTTCCTCATTTCTTCATTTGGTTCTCCTTCTGCTTTGCATCCTACGCACGCTAGAGCTCTTCCTGGAGTTTCCTTCGTCCTTCAAAGACCCGCTTAAAGATCTTTAAACACCTCAAAAAATCTTTGAAGATTTTTTATGTGCGCACATCATTCAACACTCCAGCATAGAAGCTAGCGCTCCCCAACGAGCATCCCAGCACTGCGGAGAACACTCCTCAGCACTCCTCGTCAGCAAGTGTTCCTCAACACTCCTCGACAGGACGGCGGAAATCATGTTGATTTCCTACAAAAATAATATGATTGATTAAAATACTGATCAACGACCAGTATTAAATACCATATGGGTCATAGGATATCAAATCAATTGTCAGTATTTAATACTCCACTTATTTATAGATGAGAATAACTCACCTAAATTTTTTCTCATGCCCGGACATCTCTTGGCCTAGGGCACCTAGGGAGCTCCCTATCTATCCAGGCCTTGTATCTCCTAATTTTATATTTGTAAGAAAACAAATTTTTTTAATTTTAAAAAAAAAATTGTAACATGTAGTTGCTCTGAATGTACATGTAAAAAAGGTAGCATGACTTTACAATAAATTTTGCCCAATGTACTTAAATTTTTTTTATTATTAAAAAACGTGCACGATCACTCTGAATTATTTTAATTCTATAAAGTTTACTATATATCCAAATATATTTATATAATTTTTTAAAAATTATGGCTGTCAACATCCTATACACTGCGGGGATTCCGACAGGTGGCTGATCTTCACTGTCGGCTTACACGTGTCCTTCCTCCTCGACGGTGTCGTCTCTGATAATATATTATAATATATACATACACATCATGGCGGGGGTAGTGTTGTAAATTTGTCTCCATTCTTAATTGATGATTAAGAGGCTGTTGCATTAAATTATTATTCTTAATTTTTATTTTATTCATCAAATTGATGGCCAACTTGAAGTTTATTAATTCAAAACGTACGATCCATTATTCACCTTTTACAAATTTTATCAAATGGTGATGAAGATCCAAAGTACCCAGCATAACAAACGCATCACCTGTGCGTTTTTAATTATATCAAAAATATTTAAATCAATCCTTCAATATTTGTTTATATTTAAAATATGTGAACTCTTATTCTCAAAAATTTAGAAAATGTTTGAATTAAGTCTCTTGTCTAACATTCCATAAGTTTTTAATAATTTTACATGATGGGGCCATCATAAATTATTGTTATGATCTTGAATCTTCAAGTGAATATTAAGTACTGTTTTATAAACCCTAAACGAAAAAGATTTCGATCAAAGAAAGGGAAGCGAGCCCAAACGGACGAGCCACACTGAGAAAGCTGAATTCACTCAGAAAGGCCCAAGCGTGATAACCCAAGCCAATGGGCACTGCTGTTGAATTTTTTGAAGTGAAAGTGGACGGCTTGGGCGGCCTGGGCGGTTTGTCCGCGCGGCCTGTGGGGACAGAGAGCAGCGACTTGCCAGGTCGGCTTGTCTTTGGTTGGCGGACTGTTCCCTGAAGTAGCCGGGCGGATAGGATGTTTAACCGCAGTGTTGTCGGGTTGGCCGGTGTTCGGACTTGGTCTGGATCTGCACCATGTCCAGGGTAGCTCAGTCCGGTTGGTCGCGTGGGTTCGCGGCCTGCCTCTTTGTCCGCCGAGTTAGGCAACTGTCATTTTTGTTCCGGTTATGAGCTCGGGGAATGCGGACTGTTTTTGCATCCGCAGTGTTCGCCTGGTTGGTGACCAAGTCTTAGTGGTTTGGCGGCTTGGCTGTATTCCTACTATGGTGGTGCGACCTCAGCGGTCTTGTTGTCTGTCTAGTTGCGGCAAATTGTTTGTGTGTTCGTAGCTTGGCGGATACGCTTGGTGCTCGCCGCGAGTTAGGACGGTTATCCTATCAACTAGGGCGGTGATCACACTACTCTCTGCACCTATAAATAGGACCCCTCTATCACATCAATTGACACTGAGTGAACAGTAAGTGAACTTGCGGGAAGTTACTGTGGTTAGGTTTTTCTATCTGAGCGGTTTGAAGAGGTTGACCGGTTTGTGCTGTGCAGGTTGTGCGGATGGCGCTGAGGAGCTAGAGACTTGGTTCTGACTTCGCTCAGGGTCAGTGCGGATTCTGCGCTTTGCAACCAGCGGTTAGCAGCAGGTCGCGGCTTGCGACCAGGCGGTCTTTCTTCTGCAACTTGTTTCACAGTTCAATAAGTTGTCCGCCTCTGGCGGCTTGTTCAGTTCGGTGGCAGCAGCAGTCCGCGTGATCTGGCGGCTAGGCGACCACGCGGTCAGGCGGTTTGCAGATCAGCAGACAAACTTCTTTTTCAGCACTGGAATAACGGGCAGTCAGTGCGGCTTGTTGCTGTCTTACAACCAGGCCGCTTCAGCAGACTCCATAACGGTTATCAGCAGAGCCGGCGGTTACTCCTTGAGTCCCGCAACTTGTTTCTTGTCTTGTATTTTTCTGCTTGCATCAGGTACAATGACAATCATGTCTCGCCATGTATGTCTCGTTCTGTAAAGATTTTTTATAGTACAAGATTCTTGCTCTTCTGGTTGGATTGGATTTGTTTGGGCTCAGTTTGGTTGAGTGTTTTTATTCCTGATGTCTCATTTTCCGCTTATCACAAATTTTTACATGGTATCACAGGGATCAGAGGCTGAGCAGTGATTAACTATCAGTTTGCTTTTTTTGAGAGTCTAAGCAAACCAAGGTGTTTGCAATGGAAGGTGGATTCACAAGAGGTCTTGAAATTGAGCTGCATACGTCGACTAACTTCAAGAAGTGGAAGTCGTGCCCCTCCTCTGCTTAACCTCACACCAGCTCAGACGAGCCGCTTTTCCCACTCGCCGGAGCCAGCCTAGCCAAAAAACCTAGAGCCAGACCCGCCACCTATGCCACCTCCAATGGAGAATCAGTCTGGCGCCTCCCGAGCCCCTCCACGATAGGTGGAAGCATCTTTCTTCCCCCTTCCATATCTTCCAGATGTGCAGGATGCACCTCCTAGCGGCCTGAGTCCCGCTGGTGCCATCCAAGCATAGGTCAAGGTAGGGTGGTAGCTACGCGTGGTAAGCCCTGCCCGGTGCCGGTGGTGGCACTGGGAGGGTGTTACACCATCGGGGATGTCTATCTCTGACGACGGTGGTCCGTGATGCCACCGGAATTCACTGCTCCAATGACACCCGAAAAATATTTATTCTCTAAGGTGTTTTTTCCCTGCGACGGTCGACAGCGCCAGGCCTAGGGGTGCAAGTTGAGTTGAGCTGGTTCGAAAGCTCAATGAGTGATCGAAAAATTAAATAAGATTTATTTGACCAATTTATATGCCCAAAAGTGATCGGAAAATTTCAGAACAACTTTCTAGGCTCAAATTATGCCCTCTTTGATGTTGTATAAAAATTTAGGGACTTGTAGGTGAAAATTGAAGATTTTCCAATCTTTCGGAGCCTAAGGTGACGCTTTGAAATTGATGCGTTCAAATATTTCAAAAAAGAGAATCGTGACTCGCGATTATATTTTAATTTGAGTATTGAGTTTCAAGTAAATATTCGACGAGAATTATCAAAGCGAGATTTCAAGCTCCGAATGTTTCGAACATTTTTGCAAACTATCGAGCGCATTGTTTTTAAAATAATTTTCGGGCGTTTTGAGCAAATTGGGAAATGAGGAGTACGAGTTTTGAGGAGAACAATGTCCAACCTCGACTCGGGTGTTGACTTTTTCCCGTGTTCTGAACTGATTCTCGAGGTTGAAGTTCGAGGAAGAATAGAATTTCTAAAAATATGCTCAGATTTGATCCGACGCGAGCAATTAAGTTGGCTATTATTCCTGAATGAATAATAAAACGCGAAACTCATAATAAATTTCTCCGGTCTGATTAAGCCGTGTTTGAAAGACACAACTGAACTGTATCAGACTTTAATAATGAGCGAAACTCAAAAGAAGCTTTCATAAAACAGAAATGGAACTGAACATTTCTCCTGTGAACGGAGATGAAACTGAATTTTCCTCCTATAAATCGAGATGAAACTGAATTTTTCTCCTATGAACGGATATGGAACGCAGGGGGTGGGCAGTGCTCCAAAAATTCCCTAAAAGACAATTTTGACATCCCCGGTTTTTGAAACGCCAAAGATCCAAACAAATAAAAAAATCAGCTCTGACGGCTGAAATCGGCAGCTGGAATTAATAGAGCTTTTCTAGCGGCTAGAGAGTCTTTTAACACTACATTCTAATTAACAAGATGTCACAACCTCAAACTAGCTTCCTTTGGAGGCGCGCACTATCAATTTTAGTGGTTCATCTTTATACTTAAAGAAGATGGTTCTGCGAGTCCTCGTCATAATCCGTTGAGCATGGAGGCTTCGCTTCAAAAATCCGAAGATGAAGGGAGAAGAGGTCTCAATTTTATGAAGCCTAGAAGCTTAATACGGACAAGCAGAATGAGACTAATCCCTTCCCCGGGCACCCTGCAGCGAAGGTCTCGGTTAGGCAAATATAGTTTCGTGAAGCAGTAGTAGACAAGGAAGTTGGGGCAGCTGGGGAGATGGAGTTCCCTTCAGGCAAGGACAGAGGCGGATTTGGTCTAGAGTCCGTGATAACGCGGGACTTTCACCTTAATTAAAATCAAATTATATGAATCAATATTGTTTATCCCTAATGACATCTATACTATATTATATTAAAAAGGAACACAACCGCTTTGATTAAACATTTGCGTTCCAATTTTACTTTGTGATGGGGTCGGCCGGCCCTTGGCCGCCGATGCACGGAAGGCCTTGGCCTTAGGCGGCCTCCGCGAGGTCGGCCGTCCCTTGACTGCCCGACACAACTTTCTGTCCCTTTCTTTCCTGTCTTTCTTCCTTTTCTACTACAACTTATCGTCCCTTTCTTTTCTCCAGCGACTTTCTCTCTCCCTTTTCCCTATAATGACTCAGCGCGCTTCCGACTAATCCTTGGAGCCCGCCGACAACCGATTCAGCCTTCATCGTTCACTAGTCAACCACCAATCTACTGTCCCTAGATCCCAGCGCAAGTATAAGCCCTCCAAGTCTACAGAGCACCTTCGGAAAGTCTAATCCTTGGATTCGAGAGCGGTTGCATGTCACCTTCTGAACTTCTCTCTCACCACCAATTGTAATGAGAAGCGACTTGTTGCCCTCAATTCTCTAAAAATGCCTTGTAAAACAACATCGTCTCGTGGAAGTTGGTCGGCACCGATCCGACATGTGGTTTTTCATCATATTCACGGATAATTTTTCACGCAAAAAATCCTCTCGTTAATTTCCTTTTTTTCCTGAGACTGTTTGCGTGTTAGACCGCTCAACGAGATAAAACAGTTCAATTAATCCGGTCTACTTACATCCCCGAGCAATCCCCAACACCTCTCTTTTTTTAAAAAAAATAATTTTAAAAATTTATTTATTTTCTCTTTTTATTTAAAAATATGTGCTTGAAAGTCAAATTTTGTTCTCTCCATCACTCCGCATCATCTGGTACTGTTACTTACTGTTAACGTGATTGTACACGTGTCTCTTGTATAGTAAAACGTACCGGTCCTACCCGTTCGTCCGTACGCCCCTCATAATAATTAATTATAAATGGGCCGGCGTCATTCCATTAATTCCGGCATGTTCCCCAGTGTGCAAACAGCGAAGCCGGTGGAGGCATTTACCATTCACAGCAGTTTTTCACGTGACTCCTCATCGCACACTGTTAATATTGCAGGCTTCATTTTTAGGGAAATTTTTTTTCCACAATTTTTATATGATGTCATAAATGTTAAATCAATTTTATGAATGTTTTAATTATGACGATCGTTAACTAGTTACTGGCTAGTCGCACCTCAAAAATCTCCTAACTTTTCACAGTTTTTCAAAATAAGTCTTGTACATGCAATTTTAGGAAAACTGTTCAACACTAAAGTTGTAGATCTCGACGAGATCTATAACTTTCGTGGGAAATACTTTTCCTGAAATTACATGTAAAAGGCGTATTTCTGAAAGTCGCAAAAACTAGGCATATTTCCAAAGTACACCTTGTACATGCATTTTTATGAAAAGTGATCAACACGAAAATTGTAGATCTCGTCGAATCTACAACTTTAGTGTTAACAATTGCCTTAATTATTTACTCCCCCATTTTTACAAATATGAATGGTCGTCACCACATACATTAAGATGACGTGACAACAAGATCTGGTACATTGAACTGGGCTACCTAGATCTACCTATCTACTTACTACATGTCCAAAACAATATAAATTTATCAGAAATATATTACATAATAATAAATAATGTGAACCTTATAAACATACATTTATTTACACACTTATATCAATTAATAACTTACACATTTATTTCTAAGCATGAAAGTGCCTTAAAAACTTAGAATTTCAAAAGGAAATTATTGCTTGCCAATTTAGCAACATATCGTTTCCGTCTTCAAGAAGTTTCCCAACCATTTATGGCTTTCAAGCTTTCTGTAAGTGGAGGAAGTGAGAGCAGGAGCACCAATGGCAGACTCTTGGACCACCAGTCGCCGCCGGTGGGTGCCCGGCCACTACTTCTCACTAATTAAGTTGCATCATGCGCAAGGGCACCGCGGGGACTAAGGCTCCGTTTGATATTTCGGCCCGGCGGGAGGCCAGCCAGGAGAGAGGAAACGGCCGTTTAGAACGGTCGACTGGTGCTCCGCCTACCAGCGTCAAAACATCGGGATTTCACCCTTTTACGCCCCGCCGGAGTGTCAAACAGAGCCTAAGGTTGGGCCTTCATTTGGAATTTCAAATTGAGGTTCAATTCATTGTGTGAATGCATTCTCACTTGATTTAATAGCATAAGATTTTTTTGATTAAAAGAAATATATATAAATGAGATTAGTGAACCCGACGGATCAGCAAAAAATAAGTCTACACCGTTTTTTCACTCCAAATGGAGAGGATCCTGATTAGCCGGTTCAATTTGTGCGGCTTACTAAGTTTGAGCCGGCCCGGGTCAAGGTCTGAGGTCGATCTCTATCTTGGGTTGGTTTGGTTTATACAGTTTAGGGTCAAGTTATCATTGTCAAACAACATTTTGGGGAATAGTGTGGCTAATTATTGTGTTAACGTGGTCAGTTTGGCATAGTGTGGATGATTAGTATTGTTAAGAACTGTGGATCGTTTCATTTTGAACAGACATGCATGCCGTACGACTCAAATTATTTTTGCACATGGAACGCGGTTGATCATGTGCAGCGGGTTTTTGAGGTGGGAGTTTGAACCCGTGATCTTTTAAATTGAAGGACTTGATGCCGGCCTTCATCAACAACTGAGCTACAACTCAAGTGATTACAACTCTTTGTAACAAAATTCCCAGTGTTCGCAGGCACAGTAGAAGGAAGGAAGAGATGTGGAGAGTTAAAAGAGCGAAGGCTTCCTGGGCCCTGGCAGAGGAAATGTGCATTAAATGGAGAGCAAATGGTCGGGTACATTGCATTGCATCCTTCAGACGCTTCCCATTGGCCCACTGACCATACTCGGAAAATTTATTAATATTTTCAGAAAATAATAGTAATATTTGATGAGGTTCCCATCGGGCTGGTCTGTGTTGTGCAATTGGAACCGACCCGCGAGTAGGGAACTCATCGCGGACAATAACAACAGAAGTAAATTTTGAGCAAATAGTGGCGCGCACTAAATAAACAAAAGTACGAGTTTCCAAAACACCACAAACACAAGAGATTTACGTGGTTCGTAGTTAAGCTCATACATCCACGGGGAGATCGCGCCGGATCCACTAATCAAAAATAAGAGTTCTACAACTATTACACTGTTCACGATCACGATGGATCGGAACCCAGATAATAATCACAACTGAAAACAAAAGAATGGGTAAAATGCAGGAGATCGACCTTCCGAATTGGAGTTGCTGCCTCGCCTCCACCGCTGTCTCAAAGCCGCCAGAAACCACCACTGCCGCCGGCCAAGAACCACCACTGCCGCCGGCAAGAATCCGACCGACCAAGCCGATCTTCACCCGGTTTCGATGCCGCCGCAAGAAACAGCTGATACTACAGCCTGGATCTGAATCTGATCGCCGTCGGAGAAATTTGCACCCAGCCACCACCGTAAGCCCCTTCTCCTCCCTGGATAGAGCCGGCCAAGCCGCTGTCAAATGTCGGAGATGAACCTGATGCGCCGCTGGTTCCCAAAATCGGGTAACCCGATTATCCCTCCGCCACACGCCACCGCCCTCCAGCCAAGAAAGTCGTCGCCCTCTTCAAGATGAAGGAACTGCATCCTTATGCCCTCTCTCACCGCCGGAGTTGCCGCCCGCCGCCGATCTTGATGTCGAACGCCGCTGGAGGAGAACCACCCGCCGATCTAGGTCGCTGCACGTCGCCGGAGGAGAAGGAAGCCTAGATCGGGTCTTCTTGATCTTGCCGGAGAAGAACCGCAGACTTGCTGCTACGCCGCTGTCGCCGGAGAAGAAGCACCCGTTGCCCAAGATCGGGCCCTTGCCGCCGCTCCGGATCTCCAAGATCGTCGAATGTCGCCCGATCGGTGATGTCGCCGCCCGATGCCGCCCGATGCTGCCACTCCTTCTTCCTCCCGAAGCTGCAGCTCCTTCCACCCGATGTCGCCGCTCGATCGCTCAATCGGGATTCCCGATGTCGCCGCTCCATTCTGCTTTCGCCCGATAGTTTTCTCTCTTAGGTTAGGTCTTCTGATATTTGATCGGGATTACACTGTGCAAATGAATATAAATATATAGGCATAAAATATAACAGAACTGGTCCAGCGGGACCGGTCCGCCTTGAAGCATCAAAAAACAACAATCTCCACCTTGATGCTCCACGAATACTAATAACGCCTTTAACACACAAACCCCTACTGGCGACTACAAGCCCCCTCTACTTGACTCGCCTCACTGATTTTTCCCGCTTGCTCGCAACGCATTCCTCCGTAGGAATCTCCCGCAACATCTCGCCTCCACGTCGAGCAAACTCCCTCAACTCCCGGTGACGCACGTCGACGTGCTTTGTCCTTGCACGATAGATTGGGTCTACTGTAAGACGAATCGCACTAGAACTCTCACTGTGCAACTCCACCTTCTCCTGAGTGATCCTAAGTTCTTTGGTGAGACCTCTGAGCCTGATGGCTCCTCTCATGGTGTCTGGGTACTCCTGAGATGACTCTCTACCCGTCTCCTCTACGGTTGCGAAGATTCTACCTCCGCCAAGGTCCTTTCTCCGTGCACATGCCCTTGCCACAAATCCTGCCCCACTCCTCTGCTGGTCCTTCCTAGCTTTTCGCTGAGAACGGTCTCTGCTCTCTAAAGCTCTATCGAAGGAATCACGATCTGAGGAGATCGCCTGAAATGCATACGCTATCGTGTCCTGTAGCTCGAGAGACGGTCTGACCTCTCTCCTCGCATTTCCCTTAGCAATCGTGTTGCCAATCAGTCTATAGAGTGATCCGAAACGCTCTCCTCTCAAGACTGTCTGCGCACCTCTCCTGACCTCCAAATACCCATTGCTACTAGTATAAGAATACCCGGCAACCTCTAGAGTGCCTAGAGAAAGCAAGCTCTTCCTCAACTCGGGCACATACCGAACGTCGGTGAGTATCCTAACCACTACATTGAACATCCTAATCCTGATGCTCCTGACTCCAGATATCTCGCACTCTGACCGGTTCCCCATCCGAACACGACCACCACCATAGTGCCTAATACTGGAGAACCATTCAATGTTCGGGCACATGTGGAACGAACATCCTGTATCCATGATCCAGAAATCTGTGGTCCCGACCACATCGCGACTTTGTGAAACGTGTAGAACATCATCATCGCTCACGCACTCGGATGCCACTACAGCCTGTTGAGGCACGGATCCTTTGCCCTTGAGTTTCATCACTGGGAAGTTGGCCTTCCAATGCCCCTCCTCCTTGCAGTAATAACACCTACCCCTGGAGCTAGGTCGATCATCCTCCTTGCCCCCCCCCCTCTCGATCTTCCTTGGGATGCGTCTCTGCTCT
Source organism: Platanthera guangdongensis (assembly GCA_039583875.1). NCBI lineage: Eukaryota > Viridiplantae > Streptophyta > Magnoliopsida > Asparagales > Orchidaceae > Platanthera > Platanthera guangdongensis. The sequence goes on from CM077148.1 coordinate 192,190,553, forward strand.
TCACGAGCAGACCCTCGTTCGCACTCGATCCGGAACTGCTCCTCTTCTCATTAGAAAGAAGCATTGTCACCACTTCCTCCATCTTAAGGGTATCCTTCCCATACAAGATAGTGGTGACTAAATGATCGAACGGCCTCAGGAGTGAGGACAAGAGGAGAAGAGTCTGGTCTTCCTCCTCGACCTTCACATCCATACTCCGCAGCTGGGTTACCAGCTTGTTGAACACATTCATATGGTCCAACAACTGCATTCTCTTGGACATCCTCAAGCTGTGCAACTGCTTCTTCACGTACAGCTTGTTCGTGAGCGACCTGGACATGTAGAGCTCCTCGAGCTTCCTCCACAAGTCCACCGTGGTTTCCGCCTCGACTACGTTGTACATGACCTCGTCTGCCAAGCAGAACTGTATGGTGTTGATGGCCTTGAGATCCAGCACATCCCACTCGTCATCGTCCTTCACCTTGGCCTTATCCTGTCCAAGGAGTGCCTTGTGAAGTCCATGCTGCACGAGTACGGCATTTATGCGCTTTTGCCAAAGGTTGAAATCAATCTTACCATCGTATTTTGGAATCTCGAATTTGGCTGCCATTGAATTTGCTCACTGGTCCGAAGAAAGAACCTGACTCTGATACCAATTATTGTGCAAATGGCACCGGCCCGTGAGTACGGAACTCGTCGCGGACAATAGCAACGGAAGCAAATTTTGAGCAAATAATGGCGCACACCAAATAAACAAAAGTACGAGATTCCAAAATACCACAAACACAAGAGATTTACGTGGTTCGGAGTTACACTCCTACATCCACGGGGAGAGCGCGCCGGATCCACTAATCAAAAATAAGAGTTCTACAGCTATTACACTTTTCACGATCACGATGGATCGGAACCTAGATAATAACCACAACTGAAAACAAAAGAACGAGTAAAATGCAGGAGATCGACCTTCCGAATTGGAGTTGCTGCCCCGCCTCCACCGCTGCCTCAAAGCCGCCGGAAACCACCACTGCCGCCGGCCAAGAAGCGCCACTACCGCCGGCAAGAATCTGACCGACCAAGCCGATCTTCACCTAGTTTCGATGCCGCCACAAGAAACAGCTGATACTGCAGCCTGGATCTGAATCTGATCGCCGCCGGAGGAATCTGCACCCAGCCACCACCGTGAGCCCCCTCTCCTCCCTGGATACAGCCGACCAAGCCATTGTCAAATGCCGTAGATGAACCCGATGCGCCGCTGGTGCCCAAAATCGGGTAACCCGATTATCCCCCCCACCACACGCCGCCACCCTCCGGCCAAGAAAGTCGCTGCCCTCTTCAAGATGAAGGAATCACATCCTTATGCCCTCTCTCACCGCCGGGGTTGCTGCCCGTCGCCGATCTTGATTTCGAACGCCACTGTAGGAGAACCACCCGTCGATCTAGGTCGTTGCACGTCGCCGGAGGAGAAGGAAGCCTAGATCGGGTCTTCTCGATCTTGCCGGAGAAGAACCGCAGACTTGCCGCTGCGCCGCTGTCGCCGGAGAAGAAGCACCCGCTGCCCAAGATCGGGCACTTGTCGCCGCTCCGGATCTCTAAGATCGCTGAATGCCGCCTGATCGGTGATGTCGCCGCCCGATGCCGCCCGCCGCCGCTCCTTCTTCCTCCCGAAGTCGCGGCTCCCTCCTCCCGATGCTGCCGCTCGATCGCTCGATCGGGATTCCCGATGTCGCCGCTCCTTTCTGATTTTGCCCGATAGTTTTCTCTCTTAGGTTAGGTCTTCTGATATTTGATCGGGATTACCCTGTGCAAGTGAATATATATATATATATATATATATATATATATATATATATATATATATATATATATATATATATATATATATATATATATATATATAGGAATAAAATCTAACAGAACCGGTCCAGGTGGACCGGTCCGCCATGGAGCATCAAAAAACAACAGGTCTGGTCCAGCCATGGATCATAACCGCCTCGTTCCAACTGCTCGAAGGTTTTTCTGCCACGCGGCCGCCAGTCTTTGGCTAAGATAGGAAGACCCTCCGACGTCCAGCTCTCTGCCGGCATGCGGAGGGCTGGCTTTCTCACTGTCTAGGTCGGGCGGCAAGTTCGCCGCCCGACCCTCAGGTCGGCTCCCCATGCTGGAAGATGAGCCGCCCAGAGGGCCGTCTATAACATTACTCAAACAACTAGACCCTTAAGATTGATTTTGTCATGACTAGGTTATGACAAAACCCTAGGAAGCCCAAGAAGACCAAGTGAACCTAGGAATGAAGGTGAGATCACCATGGTCTGCAAAAAACACTTTCCAATTATCTAACCTAGAGTTTGACTTTAGGGTCTCACCTTAACTCTTTGACCGCAGCATAACATCCCTAGCCCTTTAGAAGGTTCATTGGGTCACCAAGAACTCATTGGGGTCAACTAAATAGGTAAATTTGACCAAAGTCAACCCTAACCCTAAAATGGTCAAAGTGTCTTTTTTAGGGCCGGAGGACCTTCCCTTAGCAACCAGCCTCTAGGTGGCTGGATGCGCGCTCGACCGTCCCGAGAGCTAAGACAGTTCAAGAATTCCGACTCGACCAGGACGTCGAGTTGGTCCGCAACATTTTTGGTACCCCATATATGGATATTTGTCACTCATTGATATTTGTACCCAAAATAGATATTTGTATCGATAATTGATATTTATATACATGCATAATAATCTTAAGAAAACTATTTTTTCCCTCCTGGTCCTACATCCTGCGTTAATTTGAAGTTTCCTTAGCTCCACTGATGGAGGCATTCTTCTCACGCATTAGCCGGATGAACATTTTCGTGTCATCCTCCTCCATCGGCCGCGGCTTCAAGATATCGGATCGCGGCAGCACCTTCACCACAGAGCTCCGCACCGGCACAACCACATTCCTGACCATGGCCTACATCGTCGCCGTGAATTCCTAAATTATCTCCGACTCCGGCGTGACTTGCTCCATTTCCGATTGCTTCCATCCCTCTCCCAGTTGCAAATTCCCGCCGGAGGTAGATCCCGGCTACACTAATTGCGTCTCCCGCGGTCGCCGTGAACTAATCACAGCCACCGCCGTGCATCATTGATCGGTTTCGCCCTAATGGGTTTCTTTGCCAATATTCCCATCGCCCTCACTCCCGGCATGAGCACCAACGCCTACTCCGTCGTCGGATTCCATGAGTCCGGCCGCGTTCCGTACCGTTCTGTCCTAGCAGCCGTACGTTTTCCTCGAAGGCCTGCTCATCCTCCTCCTCTCCATTTTCGGCGATATTGAGAAGACTTGGGCGGGAGCGAAGGCGATAGGGAGCGAACGCGATGGCGAGGGCGGAGGGGATTTCGATTTCATGCGGGGTCGGGCCAGTTGGCAAAGCAGAAGTCCTCTACAATCACCGTTGATTAGGGTTGCGGGTGGGTACAAATAGCGGGTAGGGGAGATGAAAAAAAACGCAAAAAAGTTATCTTAATTTGGGTATGAGTACCCAAATAAGAGTTATGAAAAACAGTACCCTAAAATATAAACAAACAGTACCCTAACACTTCAAAAATATTTGGGGCCGTTTGAAATAAGAATTATGAAAAACAGTACCCTAAAATTCAGTCCCAAATATTTGGGGGCCGTTTGAAATAGGTCCCTAACACTTCAAAAATTGAAAATGGGTCTCTAGCATTACAAATATTTTCTAAATATGTCCCATTTCACTTTTCCGTTCATATATTTAACCCAATCTGCTGAGTAAGATGTTGAATTGCTGAGTGGGATGCTGAGTAGACATAATTATTTTCATTTTTATTTTTTTTGATTAATTTTATTTTTAATTAGTGAAATTGCTTTGTTCAAACTCCTCAATTTCTTTTCCCTTCTCTGTCAACACCGAGCGATCCGGTGGTATATCTCTTCCAATAGTGTGTGGCGGAAAAGCAGACCGTCTCTGTTTCATTTTTTCACGGAGAATTACTACTGATAAGGCGCCCCTACTATTATCGGAAATGATCAAAGTCAACTTCACTAACACCATAATAGCACATAGAAAAAGAACCTACCTCTTTTGATTGAGAAAGTGAAAATTGATCAAAGTCAACTTCACTAGCACCATAATAGCAATCGTCGTCAGCCTGCACACGCGTATGCGCGCGACCGCACCACCTCACTTCCACGTGCGGCCAAAACACAACAAATTTTTTATTGTCACGCGAACAGGTCCAGAAAATTTTATTATATTTTAGTCTTGCTGCAGCTCATGCTCATTAAAACATTGTTACACAGCATTAAAACGAACCTACTACCTTACGATCGTCTCGACTCTGGTCTCATAAGCAACATGATATGAGCAGTTGACAATTGTATCATGATTCGGTGACGTCGAGCATGTGACATGTATATGGTATCTACGATTTGAAGCCGATGACTCTGATTGCGCGAAATTACTACATTGCTTACATTTTCGGTTAAAATAAGCATGCGATCACCGGTCCACATAGACACCATGCTCTGGAGTGTAACCCATGCTCTCAAGAGAAGATGAGCACGGGGAGGGAACCGTCGTGACGGTTACAATTGACAGTATGGGGCGGAGCCCTGTACTTATCACTTCTACAATATTGGATGACAACAATATTTTTAGTTGATTTATCGTTCTCATACTTGAAAATATTTTTACTTTATTTCTCACATGTAATTATTTTTCTAATATAATTTAATTTTATCATATTTTTGCATTTCTTTATTTTATTTTATTTTATTTATTACATATTTTTTTACTTTAATTTTCTCTATATTATTTATAACAATGTATTTATTTTGGCTAATTTATTTTATGTTGTTATTGTTGATGCATTTTTTAATGTTGTATCGATAAAAACTTATTTTAAAAAGATGAAATGAATTAGGTTTTGTTTTGGCAGGGCGGTAAGAATCGTGAACATGATAACAGTCGTTCATGAACGCCCAACTTCGCCTAAAAAATAATGTCGGTTTTGTCTAAACTCTAAATATATAGTAGTTTGCTCACATGATAATAAAATCAACTCAACATATAATTATGACTCCATTTAACACAGTGGTGGCGATCATGAATATGTTGGTTAAATTGTCATTTGTTTACGTCCATCTGAGAAACTTCATCCAGTTTTATGTTCAAACGGATGATATTTGTTAGGTTTAACAAATGACGGTTTAACCCATACGTTTACAACTGCCACCACGGTGCCAAACGCTTATTCATTACAAATTTAGATTAATTAGAAGTCGTCAGTAGCACTCGTAGAGCTTGAGATCAACACGGAGCCTGAAATACACTTCATCTTCAATAGCATCCGTCATTAGCGTCGCCACTCCCCTGGCCATGAAGAAATCCCCCGTGCCGCCTACCACCGGCACGTCCCTCCTCCGGTTCATCAGCATATCGGCGCCGGCGAGGGTGATGGTGCCGCGGTGATCGGTTGAGTTGAGCACCAAGGAGAACGCCAGCCACGCCGTGAAGACTTCCTTACGGTCGTAGAGGTAGAGGCCCTGTGCACGGCCGATGACGGGTGAACGGAGGTCTCCGTCCAGCGTCATGGGATCGTCGAAGACGACGACGTCGCCGAAGTGCATCAGCGGGGCGAGCTTCGTGCGGTTTCCCCACGCCGGCGCGGCCACGATGGCGGATGTGGCGTTGTGGAAGTTGTTTCCGTTGTAGAGTATGTCGTGGAAGAAGAAGAGTAGGGTTTTGCATGGCTGCATGGTGGAGCGCGGAGGGAGGTGGCCGGAGTTGGCGGCCGGCAGGAGGAGGAGGAGAAAGGATATCCTCATTGCTTCCATGTTTTGTTGTTTTAGGCGGTTAGTTATTTGAGTTATGATGTCTTGGGAATGGAGATGCAGTGTTATATATATAAGAGGGGGATGGAGGTGGTGGTGGTGGTGGCCGGGTCTATGAGATAGTGGAGCACGGCAGTGTGGGAATGGTCAGGCACAAAAGAGAATTAAGAAAAAGTTGGGATTCTGATCCTCTCCATTTCTAACAGTCTAATAGAAATGAAAAATATAAAAGGATAAGATTGTTTAACCCGTAAGATCTAAAAAACTGTAGGTGCCTTGTCACAACAACATCATTGTGCGCGGAGCGCTTATCCAACCATATATTCCCGTCAATACGATTTTTTGCGCACGATTGATCTAAAATACAATTACTTGTCAGTATAACCAAACAATCAACACAGTCAAATAAGAAATCATATTGTATTTGCTTCCGCATGTTGATCGTAGCGCACCAAAATATTCATGGAAAGAGAAAAGTGGGAGGGAGGGTTAGATTAGAATGGAAGGCACGTTAATTGATGGCGGGAAAGTAAATGGTCGAAGAGAGGACTTTCTACACTGGCCGGCCGGGTGTTTCATGATTACTTAATCGAAGGCACGTTTAAGTGTTTTACATAATGTTTTTTTAATGGTAATTATTAATCACAATTTGTATTTGGTTCATGGCATCCCAATGTTAACTGTAATTCAAAATATTATTCACAATCTTATTTTTGGCTCGGTTCAACCCAATACTTGTGGTGGAATACGATGTTCCTAACGGAGTTGCTGATGGAGCTGGCGGGAGCAAATTAACTGGGGGAAATAACAGTGAACGGTTACGGAGAGAGGGTTGCTGGATGCGACGCTGTTGTTATCCAGCATCATCGACATATAGTACCCTCACAGATGCTCGTCGTTCCCTTGCCGAGCTTAGGGTAGTACCCCAAGTCATAAAATTTACCTCCGGCAGCACAATCGCCGGCGCCTGTGGTTAATATTGATAGAAAATGTAATACAAGTTTTAATTTTTAATGAAGTTTTCTCTACGTGTTCATTCATATTAGAACAGTGATACAAAGCCTTTTAAATAGGGTTGATTACATTAACTGCTAAGCTATAATTAAAGTGGTTGACAGGAAAGGAGATGAATTGGTAATAGTTTAACATTAATTAGCACTTCTGATTACTAGACTTGACGATTGATGATAAAGGAGAAAAACAAATCTGATCGTTCTAACAAAACCATATAAGACAAACCTTTGTAAACTATGTTTCATTTAAGACACGGTAAATTTATCTTTGCCTTACCTGCCAGCGGTTCTTTCTCTTATTCCCGATGTAGACTTTAATTTTGTTTAGTTCCGTTAAGAACCGGATATAAATATGTGTAACTCTTTCTTATTATAATATAACATCTAAGCATCTTTTATTCTCCGCTACTGTTCATCTTCCTCAAACACGTTAAACCACTAAAACCAAATACCTGCAAATGTCATTCTCCTTGCCTTAGCTTCTGCAACACTGGTATCAAAGCCAGGTTCTAATATCCGTTCTCTAATCCATAATGGCTTCATTATCTACCTCCCACGCACCCCTCTATACCCATTCCACCATCCCCATATTCACCGGGGAACTTTATGATTTCTGGAGTGATAAAATGGAGACATTTCTTCGATCTCAAGGCCTCTGGGACATCGTCACGGATGGACCACAAGCAAAAGAGAAGAACAAAGAAGGTGCAGCTCCACAGTATACGAAAGAAGAACTGCAAAGAGATGCACTAGCTCTGCATCTAATCCAGCAAGGGATTGCACCTGCTATCTACCCTCGGATCATGGGGTCGAGAACGGCAACAGAGGCATGGAATAGACTGGTAAATGAGTATAAGGGCTCTAAAAAGGTAGTAAAATTAAAACTCTATTCTCTACCCGAAATTTTGATTCCATTTTAATGACAAGCAATGACACCGTTCAAGAATTTTTTGCCAAAATCATAAGCATCGTAAACCAGATTAGAACCTTAGGGGGAATAATCGAAGTGCAACAAATAGTTGAGAAAATCCTGAGATCTATGCCACAATCACACAAACATATAGTGTCTGCGATTTTAGAGGCACATGATCTAGAAACACTAACCGTTAGTGACTTAATGACATCACTCCAAACCCATGAAGACTTACTAAACATAAATGAAGAACCACAGCTAGAAAAAGCTTTCCAGACCACTATGACTTTTCACAAGAACAGCAAAGAGGATAGAAAGAAAAAAGAAGCTCCAAGAAACACTACACAAAAGCAGGGCATTGCCCAAGCTAATAAAACCAATCATAAAAGCTTTCCTCAATGCATAATCTGCAAAAAGACAAACCATGAACCAAAAGACTGCTTTTTTAGATGTAAAAACTGCAAATATCCAAATCACTCAGCTGATAAGTGCTGGCACAAAACTAGGGAAGAGGCAAACATAGCTGAAACAAACCCAGACCAATTCCTTTTTACCTGCAGCTCTTCCAACACACGGGACCTATCATCCACTTGGTACATTGATAGTGGTTGCTCAAATCATATGGTAAATGATAGCACATACTTCACTTCTCTAGACAGCAATTGGAAATCTGTGGTAACATTAGGAGATGGAACAAAAGAAAGAATAGAGGGAAGAGGCACCATTTCAGTAATAGCACCAGGGGGATCAATTAAGAAGATAGGTAATGTCCAATATGTACCAACACTCACACAAAATCTGCTTAGTGTAGGACAACTTCTAGAAAAAGGCATTAAAGTATTTTTTAAAAATAAAACTTGCGAGATAGTTGAACCCATAGGAGAAAAAGTTATTGTCACTGCACACATGAACAAATGCAATATTTTTACCCTCAACCTTAAGCCTGCATCATCCTTTAGTGCCCTAATATCTGTGCATGACACACCTCCCATTAAAACCCAAGTATGGCATAATAGACTAGGCCATATCAGCCTTCCCATTATGAACCAAATGCACAAAGACAAACTAGTTGATGGCTTGCCTAAACTCTCAACAACACCCCACATGTGCATTAGTTGTGCCAAGGCCAAGTCCCATAGACAACCTTTCCCCAAAGCTGCCAAAAGTCGATCAACATCACCACTTGAATTACTCCACGTGGACTTATGGGGAAAGGCTCCTGTACCTTCGATAGGGGGCAAACTATATTACTTTTTAATAGTTGATGATTTTAGTCATTATATGTGGATATATCACTTAAGTGCCAAATCTGAAGCCTATGTCTCCTTCATACGTTTCAAAAAATATATAAAAAACCAATTAAACAAAAACATCAAAGCTGTGAGAAGTGATAGTGGTGGAGAATTTACCTCCAACCAATTCAACAAATTCCTTATTGAGAATGGGATAAGAAGAGAATTAACCTCACCCTACACACCCCAACAAAATGGAGTGGTGGAGAGACGAAACAGAACAATTCTGGAAATGACTAGGGCACTATTACTTCACTCAGGCAGCCCAAAACATCTCTGGGCAGAAGCCACTGCAGTTGTCGTTTATACCCTTAATTGTATACCCACAAAGGCCCTCGGTAAAAATGAAGCTTTACATGAACACAAACCTTCAATCACCCACATGAGAGTTTTTGGCTGCACTGCTTACACACATCTACTAGGAGAAAACTTGGACAAATTAGATAATAGGAGCAGGTCTTGCATCCTACTTGGATACAGCACTGAAAGCAAGGCTTACCGCCTATTAGACCCCAAGACTAAGAAAATCATAATAGCAAGGGACGTGATCTTTGATGAAAACAAGTTTTATGACTGGGGTTCAGACTCCTCACCATCCTCACAGCCGATTGAAATGGTTGTATCTCCTAATCCCATCCATTGCTGTGAAGGTGACACCAATTCACCAAATTCCTCACAGCAGGTTGAATTAGAGATACCTCCCAATCCCATCCTTGACTATACTGAAGATCAAACAAGTGATGGTGATTCAGAAGCATCATCACCCATTAAAACAATGCTAGTCAGCGACATTTACCAAGCAACAGAAAAACTGCACATTGCCATTACACCCACCACACACCTTGAAGCCGCACAACATAAGGAATGGAAAGCTGCTATGGAAGAAGAACTAAAAGCTATAGAAAAAATGGAACTTGGAGTCTTGTTGACCGACCACCGCATCGATCTATAACAGGACTCAAGTGGGGATTCAAAATTAAACAAAACGAAGATGGTACACCTCTGAAATACAAGGCACGCATTGTGGCAAAGGGATATACCCAGCGAGCAGGCGTAGACTACAACGAAACCTTTGCCCCAGTTGCTCGTTTGACAACAATAAGAATTCTTCTTGCAATTGCAGCCCAAAATGGCCAAATAGTCATTCATTTAGATATAAAATCTGCTTTCTTAAACAGAAAACTTACTGAGGAAGTATACGTCTGCCAACCACCTGGTTTTGAGATAGAAGGGGAAGAAGATAAAGTCTACTTACTACATAAAGCTCTTTACGGCTTGAAGCAGTCTGCTCGAGCGTGGAACGATGACATTGACGGATACTTAATCACAGAAGGCTTCTGCCGCAGCAAGGTTGAACCAACGCTATACATAAAAAACTTAGAAGAAGGTGGTATCATTGTAAGCTTGTATGTCGACGATCTTATCATAACAGGTACAAACGATAAACTCATCGAGAATTTTAGAGAGAAACTGAAAAAGGAGTATGTGGTAACGGATTTAGGAATTCTTAAACACTTCTTAGGCTTTCAAGTTAAACACCTCGACTGTGGAATTTTCTTTTCACAAGAGCTATATGTTGACTCCCTTCTCAAAAAATTCAACATGGGTGATTGTAACCCCACCCAAACACCCATGACTGCGGCTGACAAATTCAGAGCAAGGGTAGACGATGAGGAACGAGCAAATGAAGAAGAATACAGGAGCCTTATTGGGTCCCTCATCTACCTCACCAATTCCAGACCCGACATCGAAAATGAGGTAAACATTCTTGCTAGATTTGTTAGTAACCCTTCTAATACCCACCTTTGTGCAGGAAAAAGAATACTACGCTATCTACAAGGAACCCAGACTTATGGGATCCTGTTCAAGAAAGAAGAAAATGCAAAGCTACATGGCTACACAGACTCCGACTGGGCCGGGAGTCTAGACGATCGAAAGAGCACCGGGGGGTATATCTTTTTCCTAGGCTCCAGCCCCATCTCGTGGAGCTCCAGGAAGCAGCATTCGGTAGCACTTTCCACAACTGAAGCAGAATTCATGGCCTTAAACAACGCCGCCTGCGAAGCTATTTGGTTGCAGAGACTAAAGAAAGAAATTACGAAGAAAGAAGAAGGCGGAACGACTATAAAATGCGACAACACATCTGCTTTAGCGTTAGCAAAAAAATCCTTTATTTCACGCTAGAAGCAAGCATATTGACATCCGCTTCCATTACATTCGAGAAGCAGTCGAGAAGAAGCTGATTCATATGAGTTTCAGCCCCACCGAAGAACAAACAGCGGATGTGATGACAAAGCCGCTGCACAGAACCAGATACATCATGCTGCGTGGAAAGCGGGGCGTACTCAACGGTGCAGATTTAGAAGGGGTAAAGGAGTAAAACAAATCTGACCATTCTAACAAAACCATATAAGACAAACCTTTGTAAACTGTGTTTCATTTAAGACACAGTAAATTTATCTTTGCCTTACCTGCCAGCGGTTTTTTCTCTTATTCCCGATGTAGACTTTAATTTTGTTTAGTGTCGTTAAGAACCGGATATAAATATGTGTAACTCTTTCTTATTATAATATAACATCTAAGCATCTTTTATTCTCCGCTACTGTTCATATTCCTCAGACACGTTAAACCACTAAAACCAAATACCTGCAAATGTCATTCTCCTTGCCTTTCTGCAACAGATGATTCTTCTTCCTGGATTCGACGAATCTCCTTGAGTTCGACGAATCTTGTTGAGCTCGACGAATTGAGCTTAGTTCGACGAATCTTGTTGAGCTCGACGAATTGAGCTTAGTTCGACGAATCTTGTTGAGCTCGACGAATCTTGCTGAGTTCGACGAATTGTATTGAGTTCGACGAAGCTCCCAAATCTTCAGACGGTGCTAATTTTATCTCTTTTACCCCCTCTAAATCGCAACCGTTGATGACGCCAATCTTCTTCCTGAGTTCGACGAATTTATCTCAAGGTAGCGGCTTTGTAAGGGGATCGGCGAGTTGATCTTCAGTCGGGCAGTAGACAATGTCGATTTTCTTTTTCTCTAGAAGTTTTCTGATGAAGTGCCATCGAATATCGATGTGTTTGCTTCGACTGTGGTACACTGAGTTTTTTGAGAGAGAAATGGCTGATTGATTATCACATAGTATTCTTACTCCTTCTGCATCGGTACCGTAGATATCATTGATTAGACGTTTTAGCCATATAGCTTCACAAGCGGCTTGGTTAAGCGCCATGTGCTCAGCTTCGGTTGTTGAGTGCACCACCGATTGGTTAAGCGCCATGAGCTCCAGGAAATCGGATTTGATCCAAATAGAAAGAGAAATCTGCTGGTGCTCTTGCGATCCGAGAGATCACCAGCCCAGTCAGAATCGGTATGCCCTATGAGGGTATCAATTTGGTTGTGTTTGTAGAAAATTCCCCAATCTTTGATTCCTTGTAGGTAGCGGAGGATGCGTTTTACTGCGGCACGGTGGGCTTTGCTTGGGTTGCTCACGAATCTTGTGACAATGTTCACAGCGTTGTCAATGTCTGGTCGTGAGTGAGTGAGGTAAATCAGTGAGCCAACGATGCTCCTTTATTCCTCTTTGCCTGTAGTTTCCTCTTCTTCCCGTTTGGATGTGAGCTTATCGAAAGTGGACATGGGTGTTATAGCGGGATTGCAGTATTGCATTTGGAATTTGCGGAGGAGGTGGGTAATATATAGCTGTTGTGAGATGAAAATACCGCCCGAAAGGTGTTTGCATATTGTCCCGAAAATGTCGAATGTGTTCAGTGTGTGTCCCGGTGACGAGTAAGCCGTCAACATAGAGACAGATGATGAGTTAATGTAGAGAGTAGGCTCATTGGAGCTGGGAGTGAATCCTTTTTGAATGAAGTAGGAGTTTATGTTGTCATGCCATGCTCGTGGCGCTTGTTTGAGCTCATACAGGGCCTTGTGGAGTTTGTATACCTTCTCGCACCGGCCCTCATTGAGTACAAATCCCGGTGGCTGAGATACGTAGACTTCTTCATGGATGGTTCCGTTGAGGAATGCAGATTTTACGTCAAGTTGGTAGATTGGATAGTTGTGTCGTGCGGCAATGGCAAGAAGGAGGCGAATTGTCGTCATTCTTGCCACTGGCGCAAATGTTTCAATGTAGTCTTCACCCGGGCGCTGGGAGTAGCCTTTTGCGACCAATCGAGCTTTATATTTCAGTATTCTTCCTTCTTCATTCTGTTTTATTTTATAGACCCATTTTAACCCGATGATGTCTCGACTGGGAGGTTTGGAGACGAGGGCCCAGGTGTGGTTCTTTTCAATAGCGGCTAATTCTTCTTTTATTGCAATGTTCCAGAGTTCTTCTTTTGCAGCAACTTCATAAGTGAGGGGAGTGGATGAGCAGAGAGCGTCCTCGGCTCTTTGGTATATGTCTTCAATTGATCTGATTTTGAGGGGCGATGATGAGTCAGAATCAGAGTCAGGCGCATAGCTTTCCTGACTTGAGGAAGATGGTGCAGGGATGGAATTGAGACTGGTACTCATCTCAACCGGCACCGTCAAAGATGATGATGACGGGAGTTCTGAGCCCCAAGACAAAGTACATGCATCATCAAAAGTAGTGTCACGTGATATAATAATTTTGTTAGTAGATGGATCAATGAGACGATAGGCTTTGCTTTGCTCGCTGTAGCCGACGAACACACATTTGATACTGGATTCATCCAGCTTATCCTTCTTGTCTCTGACTTTGTGTGCATAGGCAACGCAACCGAACGTGCACAGGTGAGCTACACTCGGTTTGCGTTGATGAAGTGTTTCATATTGAGTGGATTGATGCAGGACCTTGGTCGGACATTAGTTGAGCAAGTACGTGGTTGTTGAAGTAGCCTCTGCCCAGTAAGATTTTAGGCCGGATTTATGTAGTATCATTGTTCTTGTCATCTCCACCACTGTTCGATTTCTTCTTTTGACGACACCGTTTTGTTGTGGTGTGTCAGCGGTGGTAAGTTCCCTTCTTATTCTTGCATCTAGACAGTAGTTAGAGAAAACAGTTGAGAGGAATTCACCTCACCTATCACTTCTGAAGGCTTTAATTTTTTTGTCGAATTGATTCTCTACAAGATTTTTGTAGAGCTAGAAACGTGAGAAAGCGTTTGATTTTTGGTCAAGGTGGTAGAGCCACATAAAGCGACTATAGTCATCAACAATTAGGAGGTGGTAACTCTTGCATCCCAAAGAGGGAACGATAGCAGGTCCCCAGACATCAATGTGAAGAAGTTCAAGAGGATTTGTTGCTCTTCTGTAGGAGGATTTAGGAAAGGGCTGTCTATGAGATTTTCCTCTTGCACGGGTACCACAATTTTGGGAGGAGAAGGTGACAGAGGGAAGCTCGGCTGCTATGTTTTTGCTTTGTAGTTGAAGTAGGTAACCATAGTTTAGGTGTCGCAAACGATGGTTCCATAGGATGGCAGAGGGTATTGATGAACTCTGGCTGCAGGCAAGTGCATTAGAGAGTGATGGTAGTGGAAGCTGGAGAGTGTATGTGTTGCTGGAGTTTATCTTAGCTGAGACTATTGTTTTATTGCTCTCTTTCTCTACTATGTGACAATATGGATGATCAAAAATGATCAGGTAATCATTCTGAGATAGTTGTCCTATGCTCATTAGATTCTGTTGAAGTGAGTGCACATAGTGGACATTGTTTACTAGTTTTGTTTCACCCTTAACTGAAATGGATATGGTTCTCTTCCCTTCAATTGGTCTTTTCTTCTCATCTCCTAGTATCACTTCTGATTTGAATATTTCATCAATGGTGGTGAAGTAGTGTTTGTAGTGAACCATGTGGTTTGAACACGCGCTATCCAGGAACCATTGTGTTTGTGAGTTGGTGTCATTATTGGTTTACAGATGTATAGTGAGAAGACATATTTCTCTTCTTCAGGTTCTTGTTCAGTGAACTTTGCTTCTTCCTTCTTTGCATGCTAGCAATTCTGTGTAGAGTGATTTGGAATTCTGCGGGATTTACAACTCCAAAAGCAGTCTTTGGATTGGTGGTTTTTCTTTTTACAGATAATGCAAGCAGGGGGTGCTTGATGTTGATTGATTTCTCTTCCAGTGTCCCCCTTTTGAAATCTTCCTCCTTTTTCTTTATTTTTCCAGTGTGGAGGTTTTATGTGTTGGCTGGGGTCGGCTCTCCTCTTCTCATTGCCTTTGTGTTTGAGATTTAATTTGGTGTGAAAGGCCTTTTCTAAAGACAAAGTGATATCATTGTGGAATAAGTCTTCATGAGATTGTAGAGAGCCGAGGAGGTCTGTGACAGTAAGGGTGTCAAGATCCCTGGTCTCCATAATTGATGAGACGATATGGTTATAAGATTTTGGAAGGGATCTAAGTTTCTTCTCTACAATAGATACCTCATCCAAGGTCCCTCCAAGATTCCTTATTTGGTTTATAATACTTGTTGTTTTGACAAAATAGTCGACGAAGCTTTCTCCTTCTTTCATAACTAAGGAATCAAGTTGTCTTCTTAATGAACACGAGGAAAACCGCATTGGATAAAGAAGAAAGACCGCAGCGGATAAAGACGAGGAGAACTGCAGAGGTCACGGTGGAACACACCAGCAGCAAGAAGTGCCACGACCAAGAAGCAGAGCAAAGCAGGGGGGCAAGAAGTCATGCGAATAAAGGAGATCACACGAAGCAAAACATGCAGGGAGGTCGCGCGGATAACCAGAGTCCGTGCGAACAGAGGCGAAACCAGCAACAAGAGAGATCGCGGGAAACAGGTCGCGGCGACTTAAGGAAAGGTCGCGGCGACTTAAGAAGAAGAGCGGCTAGAAAAGGAGGGAGCGGCAACTAAGCAAGGTCACGACAAGAAGAACAGGTTGCAGCGACTAAAGAACAGGTCGCGGGTAGATGAAAGAGAAAACAGAGAGGTCGCGCGCACAAAAGGGCAACGACAAGGAGAGAAAGAAACCGCGTGAACATGGCGCAAACAGGCGAAAGAAACAACTCACGAAGACAGGGCGCGAGAAGAGGAGTCAAGCCACGCGGACAGGTCGTGCGGACAAGGAGAGCCCAAAAAATCAGGAGGAAAAGATCGATTCCTCTGATACCATGTGCGAACAGATTAGTAGAAACCGGAAATTGGAATAACAGAAATTTTATTATCCAAAAAAGGTGTATATTACAAAGGTATAGCCTCCCTTTTATAGAATGGAGGAGATGAGAGAGATTACATATAAGCAATGTGGGACTAAAAAATTACAAGTATATACGGCTTTACAAATAAATAAACCGAACAAGTTGCGCGGTTAGACAAGCCGGCTAACCGCTCGACAACCACCAGAAGGAGAGAACAAGCTGCCACAGAGAACAAGCCGCTATAGGAGATTGCTAGAGTGCCGGTCTCCAAGTCGCCTGAGACAAATCACCAGACCGCTGGGATACCAAACAGCAACAGCCCGGCAGACAAGCCGCTGGGATAAACCGCCAAACCGTCCGGCCTCCGAACAGCAACAGACCGTCCGGCCTCCATACTGCAACAATCACCTTCCATTTGACAATTCCATATCCAGGTGCAAGACCCTGCCAGAGTGCATCCGCGGTGATCTGATAGGACCGACCGTCACCCCCATTCTTGGAGGAAGTAGATAAATGCTGGTCTTGGTCGGTGATTTCAACAGATATATTTGGGTATATTTCGTGAAGGAGAAGTCAAAGTTTTTCCAGAAGTTTGTGGAGTTTAAGAAGCTCGTGGAAGGCCGACTGAATCTGCGGATAAAGAGGTTGAGAACAGATAATAGAGGGAAGTTCACTTCAAATGAGTTCTTCAACTTATGCAGAAAGTATGAATTCTGGAGAGAGTTTTCTTGTGCAAATACTCCACAATAAAATAGAATTGTAGAAAGGAAGATCTGTCACCTAGTGGAGACCTGCAAGTGTTGGCTTCACTCCAAAGGAATTTCCAGAGCCTTTTGGTCGGAGGGAATGGCCTGCAGAGGTTACGCCATCAACCAGATGTCTCTAAGTCCCAACAACATGAAGTCTCCGCATTAGCTCATTTTTAAGGAGAAGCCAAACATGGCACACCTTTGGGTGTTCAGATCCACCTGCTACGTGCACGTTCCAGATGCTTTTAGAACTAAGCTGAATGTGAAGGTAAGGAAGCTTGTCTTCATTAGCTACGACAAGCAGAAGAAGGGTTGGAAGCGCATGTACCCTGAGACAAAGAAGTTTGTTATCTCAAGGAATGTGGTAGTTGACGAGTTGACGCCATACCAGGGTAATTCCTCTGTAGAACTATAGGAGAGCAGGGTGGACGGAAGGCGAGAAGAAGCTGTTAGTGATCTTCTGGTTGAGTTGTCTATGTCTCTAGGAGATCCGGTTACATATAACTCAGGGGCAGGTGCTTTTGGTTCTGGATGCAAGGTAGCGATACTCCTAATTTGCCCGACAAAAGAGTTGATACAGAAGGGACAGCTGAAGTGGTGGCTCAAGGTCAGGCAATACATGGACGAGAATATGGTGAGCTTTGCGTCATATTTCTTTGCAGGTCCTCTAGACGAGCGGGAGCCATCATGTTATGAGAATGTCATTGGAGTAAAGGAGTAAGAAGATTCTATTGATGAGAAGATGACTTCACTCAGGAAGAACGAAACTTGGGAGCTTGTGCCTAAGGTCGATGGCATAACTCGTATTCCTTGCAAATAGGTATATAAGCTCAAGAATAAGGCTGACGGCAGTATCGAGCGGTACAAAGATCGTTTTGTTGCTCGGGGGTTCTCTCAGCAATACAAAGAAGACTACGAGGAGACGTTCAGTCCTGTGGCCAAGATGACTTTAGTTCGGGTGGTGATTGTCTTGGTGTCTTGCCGAGATTGGAAGATTTGGCAGTTCGACGTGAAGAATGCATTTCTTTACGGGGAGATTAATAAAGAAATTTCCATGGTTCAACCACCTAGTTATGTGTATGAAGATCAACCAGGACACGTCTGCAAGCACAAGAAGGCCCTCTATGGCTTGGAACATGTGCCTCGGGTATGGTACGGGAAGATTGCAGAATATTTTCAGTACTGCGGATACTTTGCTTCCGATTCTGATTCAAGCATGTTCGTAAACACGTGGGGGGATTCAGGTCTTGGTGTTGATGTACGTTGACGATATGATCGTCATGGGGAACTCTGAAGAGGATATAGCTATGCTTAGGGCAGAGCTAGCTATACAGTTCGAGATGAAGGATCTTGGGGAGCTCCACCATTTTCTTGGTCACGAAGTGGAGAGGAAAAAAAACGGTGTGATCGTCTCCCAGAAAGGGTATGCGGAGCAGATTGTGAAGTGGTTCGACATGCTAAAGGGAAAGAGCAGCTCTATTCCACTGGAAGTCAGTTTGAAGCTTCGTCGTGATGAGAGAATGGTTATTCTAGATCCCTTGGTTTTTCAGGCTCTGGTTGGGAGCCTGATATACCTGACGATTACGAGGCCGTATATTTCTTATGTTGTGAGCTGAATAAGTCGGTATATGCAGGAGCCGCAGAAGCCTCATCTGGTGGCGGCTAAAAGTATTTTGAAATACGTGAATTGCACCTCAGATATGAGTCTCTTTTATGAGAGGGACACGAGCTTCAACCTGCATTTTTACACTGATGCTTACTATGGGGGAGATACCATGATCGTAAGTCGACGTCGGGTTACATCTTCATGTGTGGATTGGTATTTATCTCGCGGTGCAGCAAAAAACAGGATTCTGTGTTCGTCTCCACTACTGAAGCGGAAAACAAGACGTCAACTTTGGCAGCTCAAGAAGTCATCTGGCTTCGGAGGTTAGTGGAGGACAACCATGAGTAGGTGTGAGGTCCTACTCTGCTACGCGGTAATAAAGAGAGTGATCTCAAGCTGGTTACAAATCCAGTTTGTCATGCGCGAACAAAGGACATTGAGATCGAGCATCGCTTCATTCGGGAGAAGGTGTTGGAGAGATCTGATCTGGTGGTGGAATATGTGCAGAGCCAGAACAATATCGTGAACATCTTCACAAAGCCGTCGTCGAAGGGACCGTTTGTGCGGTTACGAGGATTGCTTGGTCTGACTTCCACTTCCCACTTCAAGGGGAGTGTTGAAAATATTGAAGTTGGAAGTGGGCGGTCAGAAGGGTATAAACTGCACAGTCTTTCGAGGCCGCACGGCTTGCGCGGAAAGGCTTTGGCGAATAGCTTGGTTTTTTGTCATAGTTGTTTGTGCAGACTGACTTAGCAGATTCCCTGTGGTGTTAACCGTGCTGTTAGTTTTAGCTAACCGCGGACTGCGCGGTCTGAATTATGAGATCGTGGAGACCGGCAGACCGGCGTTAGAACGGTTAGGTTTCAGGTTGTGTGGTTGTCTGTTTGGTTACTTAAGTCCACACGGACTAAGGTTACTGTCCGCATAGCTGTGCGGACTAGTGGTGTTAACAGCGCGCGGTCTGGTGTTGGCAGTCCGCATGTTGGGCGGACTAGTGGTTCTAACTGCCACGTCACTGATAATTGCTCTATCCCCCTGAGCGGTGACGGTATCCGCTTGCCCGCCTATAAATAGGGGTGCTGCCTCGTTATACATAACGGGAATTGTAAGAAATGTAGTTTGGGCTCAACTCGGCGGTTACGATTTTCTAACCATGCAGAAAGGATAAGTGACCAGTTTTTTGTTGTGTTTGCGGATTGTGCGGCTAGCACTTGGCAGACAGGAAACTGGTTCTGACAGTGAAGTCAAAGGAGGCAGTGCGGATAGCTGGTTGCAGTCGGTGGTGATTAGAAGCAGGTCGTGGGTTCGACGACTAGGCGGTCTTCTTCCTTGAGAGTTTTCTCAGCTTGGATAAATCAGTTCGCCTCTGGCAGGCTGACTAGCCGTTCGAATAAGTTGTTCGCTCTACTTAGGCTGTTAGACGACCAAGTCTTGCAGACAGATAGCTCAGTTCCAGTTCATCTTGTTCACGGTGGCTTCTGCGGTTAGGCGACCTTGCGATCAAGCAACTAAGAAGTGCGGACAAGGTTCTTCTTCAGCAGCCAATAAAGCAGTTCGCGCAGCTTTGCAGTTAGCATGGCGGATAGGCGGCTAGGCGATTACAGTGCTCTGTCCGCCAGTTTTATACTTGTCTGTTTTTTGATGATCTCTATCGGGTGCATTGCAAAATCATGTTTCGCAATGTATACCTTGTTTTATAAAGAAGATAGTTAATTCAATTTCAGCTCTTGTTCTTCTATCTGCTACTGGTTTACTTAGCATGGTTAGTTGATTATTCCTGCGAGCTTCCCGCTTTCATAAATTCTTACAGTCACCCACTCTAAAACTGTTATGTATTCTTACAATATTTCTTGTGGATTTCTTGAATAGGGCCAGACCCCTTGGTATTTTTTCTTTCGAGGTTTTCCACATTAAAACTATGTTCCCAACTCTAAATTGATTGTATGTGCATCCGGTTGATTCTTGAGTTAAGACGAATCCAATATACCAAGCCTAAGGAGGGTTGATAAATCCATAACATTCCTAAATTCAGATCACACCTCCACGACGTGGAGAGATTCGCCCTTTATACCACCACATGGCTAGTGCATGCCTACACCTATACTGGAGAAGAAGGGATTGATGATGGTTACAATTCGTTGGAGGCTATAGGCAGTGTATTTTACTTGTTTTTTTATGCAATATTAAGCTTCTTGTTTACTGAAATAAATCGAACCAAATAGAAAACTATAGGTTCTAACATGCTAAAGATCTACATGCATAGGAGGAAAAAATAACTTGTAGAACCGAAGTACAAATTGATACAATGATAGGCGCAAAAATCCTAAACTGCACCAAAATGTAATGATTAACTTGACAAGAAATAGAGAGATGGGCATCCACCAAACACTTGATCAGTTAATTTTCCTCCAAAGATCTGCTCTCCAAAAATGTGAGATGATTACATAAGTCTAGGATGAAATCTAAGATTATGTTACCAAAACATAAGTATAATGAAAAACAAACATAAAATCAACAACACAGATGACATCAAGACACAGATTTATGTCCACGAGCATTAGTAGTCCGTTTTTTACTTCAAGAAAATTGACGGTTACAGAAAGTGGAGGGATTTCAGATTTCTGAAATACTCTCATATTGAATATCCTGTATTTCACCAAATGTATAACAATATTAAAGACATTCACCTCTTAACATTATTCACACCAAATGTATAGCAATCTTAAAGACTTCTACCTCTTAACATTATTCGTCATGAATTACAAACAGAAATCACCATAACCTCTGGATAGTTTACAGACAAGATCCATGATATAGATATGCAAGTCTATCATCAAACTTTGACATCATGCATTGAGCAGTAAACCCTTGATATTTGTTTTGATATTTGGCAATGCAAATGCTGGTTATTCTCCTCAGCAATTTGTCGTCCCGGTGAAATGGAAGGCCTAAGAACTCTTCAAGCGCCATCCACTACAAAAGCAACAATCATGTGATCTGTTCAACACCATATTCTTTTGTTTTGATTTCAAAAATGAAGTGGAGAGCTCCTCACTTACCTTTGCTTCTTCGATTTCTGATTCATCTATGTTTATTTCTAATGTTAATGGCTTCAACATGCACACAAAGAAGAGGTCCGATTTGTCGAATGCAACTTGGTGGGCATGTCTGGATATTTGTTGAAGGTTACAATGAGATCGAGCAATAATTTAAGCAATAATTTACAATGAGATCTTATTATCTGCTCGCTAAAATCAAATCCTTGACTTAATAAGATTTTAAGTATGCACTCATTCTAATATTGAGTTGACAACATCTCTGCACTTACCTGAAGGCAACCACTTCCAAAAATGCTGTCTCTATCTGAAATGAAAGTAGAGGGTTATCTTAATTAGTGTATGAATTATCATGAATTAAGTGAAACTAGCCTTAGAGAAGGTAATACCCCAGTTTCCTCTTTCACTTCTCTAATGGCTCCATTGAATATTTCTTCAGACTGAAAAAAATGAAGATTCAACGACTAATTAAGTTCAATTAAGATTAAGTAAACAAACATGGAAAGCTACCTTGTTTATGAGACCTGTAGGCAACTTCCACATGCCTGAGCACCTAAGAGGGCATTTCTTTTCTATCACAACCAGAACCTAATCATAATGCAACAGTTAATAATTTCCAGTGTATTTGATGACTTTTATGAGAAAAAATTAGCTATGATCATACTTTATTCAAAAAAAATTGTCGGGAAAATTAAACCTTTGCGACACTTTTAACATTTTAGTCATGCTTGTTCAGTGTACTGTTAACTTTCTATGGGGTATGTGTTGTACATTTACTATTTTCTGGTTGCCCATGACTTGAGGTATAAAAGGGCTTCTTCCTTTGCAATCTAGCTTTGCAATAGTAATATCAGAAGAAGCCTCAGTGTGTCTGTGGAGTAGGCAAATTGTTGTACCAAGTAAATTGATCTGGGTGTGTCTGCTATTCTTTGCTTGGTGTTTTTTTCTTTGTTTTCAATCTTTATTCCTAAGAGTATAATCACCAACATTTTGACCCAACTCTCTTAATTATACTATACCTTTAATCTTTTAGAGAACTTTTTTGGGGAATTGTAGTTGTCTTAATTAGGCTGCAAGTCCAAACTTCCATCATTTTTAAATAGTTTGACAATATGTATGTATATATGTTTCTAGGATAAAAGTTTGGCTATAGAATAAATTTCTTTTAGGGTCCGTTTGTTTGAACATAATTGAGGCCTTGTAATTAGAACTACAGGTCTATTTTCATTGGAATTGGACTCAGTTACCTCTTTGTTTTCATTCATAACAAATGCCCCTACACCAATTTGATGAGTAGAAGTAGAAGGAAGAACACAAGGCTCATCTGGTATCCAATATGTTAGCATGACATAGCCTTTCTCTGCATGGTGATAGCTGAATCCTTGCTGAGACAGATTTTACACAACAATTTAATATATGTATTTGGCTGCATAAGTTAAAGAATAATTTGAAATTTTAAATAATATTTAGAAATTTATTCACACCATTCAACTGAAGGATCTTATTTTCAAGGAAAATTTGTAAGCTAATTTTGCTAGCAAGATTTACCTTCAATGCAATAGGAACAAGACCAGCTTGTTGTTCCAAAATCTTCAACCACACACCTTTCTTTCCCTGAATTACATATTAGCCATGCATACATGCATCTTTAATCTATTAGCTAAAATATTTTAAATTGATAAAGTGAAGGGTGAAACCTCTAGCTTCCAAGAAATGAGTGAGGATTGAAGAACATCAGCGAATGCATTTGCGTTATCTGGCAAACTTTGTGGATCAATGATAACTCCATTGTACTCGTCTTCGTAGGCATCGAGTAATTCACTCGCTCTTGTGATTGAAGTATCAGGAGCGGCAACATCTACGCCTTTCCCATATGGTCTAATGCATGAGAAGAGTAATGGTTTGCTGAGTAAGATGGACTTTTGTCGACCACCTGAATTTTTCATAAATAAAATTGTATGTGTAACGTATAAGCAGTCACATCTTTGCCCGATAAATTCGACTTAACGAGATGGGAACAGTAAATGCATGTGATTAAGGATCTTTTCCAGCTATACAAATCAAGATCAAGAAACAAACATATTTTACATTGTATAAAGAAATTTTGAATCAACACCATGAAAAGTTTTTCATTATTGTCGATGGGGTTCCCTCTAAATATTTTCGAGCCAAACTGGTCGGACTTCAACCAAAACGCTCCAGTGAAACAACCTGACTGAGCGAGCCGCGCCCGCTCGAAGGGTCCAAAGTCACCTCAAAAGGGGGGACGAAATCAAGCACACAAGGGCGACATGCATGGGCGCGCGGGCACATGGCCAGCGCGTGCCCACTCACGCAGCCAGTACGCCCAACCAGACCATGCGTGTCCGACCAGATCGTGCGGGCGTGCGCGCCACCAGTGCGCGCGCACCCCGCACGGGCGTGCGAGTGTACCCTGTGCACCCCCTGCGCACGCGCGTCGTCCAAACCGCTCGGGTGGCATGTTAGTCATTTCTGGAAAATTGATGATTCGGGAGACCGATACAGAGCAACGTCATTCACCAACTCAGGATTCAGCTTGACACAATTACTAGTACGTCCATTCAAGAAAGCTATAGAAAAGTCCCCAGGCCTTCATTTGAAGATAAGTAAAGTGAGAGTCTAGATAGCTCTGATGCTTTCCAGCGAGAACGTGAGACGTTCGATCGTTTCTTCCCTCGGAATTTGCTCCACTCCCTTTCTAGTCTGCTCAACGCTCACTTGGACACTTCAATGAGTCTGGGAGATGGTATAGGGGAAAACTCTCACGGGCGCTCTCATGGACACTTTGTGGAAGCTTTGTGAACTTAGTTTTTTCTCTTTTCTTTGTACTCAAAGCTTGTAATGGCCAGAGAGGTGGCATGTAACCCCCGAGGAATGCAAATACTTGTAAATAAAGGGAATTTGAGTCCAAGGTTCGTTGTTCCTTTCGAGGTACTTGAACACATAGGTGAGGTTACATACAAGTTGGTCTTACTCGAGGAAATGAGTGGATTATATGACGTATTTCACATCTCCGATCTAAGGAGAGCAGTCAAAGATCCAGGTCAGGTGATCAATACTGAGAATGCACCAATCAAATCAAATCTTAGCATCTGCGTTAAGCCAGTCAAAATAGTGGATTCAAGAATCAGAAGCTCAGAAACAGAGAGATTCATTTTGTTAAAGCCCTTTGGATGAACTATGATCGACCCGAGTAGAATTAGGAAAGAGAAGATGAACACCGAAACAATGATAGTCCAGGTACGTTAGTAATTTTCGAGGACAAAAAATTTATTAGGAGAGGATATTTGTAACATCCGTATTTTGACCTAAAAAAAAATTTCATATAAATTTTCTATGTAGCGCATTTTGATCAAGGTAACTAATTTCATGTTACGTCTCCGCAAAAATAAAGTAAAATGATATATTACCTATTATTCTTCGACACAATTCAAAATTTGAAAGGGTGTAACATACTAAATTAAAATAGTTTATTGGGTATGGACAGAATTGGCAACTTAGGAGAGAGGAATTAATTTCACTCTCCCCCCCCCCTCCCGGGCGGGCCTCACTCTGGTCCGACTTAATCGGACTGAAAATATGCGATTTTTATTCCAGCTTTTCTCTTCTCTTCCTCGGAACTGGCGCTGCCCTAGCTCCTCCCGATCTCCTCTCTCCCGGACGGAAGCCCCGAACTCCAACGATTGTTCTTCCCGGCGGAAGGCTCACGTCACTGCCACTTATCTCTGTCCCAGTTTCCCGCCGCTTGAAGCCACGACAGCCTCACATCTTTCGGCCTCTTCGACGGAAACCTCCAGGGAATCTTCGTCGGCCGCCGTTTTTGCTTCTAGAGCCATCTGAGGACTCTGGCGACCCCCTTCTGCCTCGTATTTATGTTGTTTCAGTGACACTCCGGCAGATCGGGAGCCATCCCGGGGTTTTCCTTGCTTCCAGCCGGCGCTACCCCGGGTCTTGGGCTCACCACTACAGCCTGAACATTTACCCCGCTCCCAGCAACTCTTCCACGGCCAACCAGCTATTTTCTTGGCAACCTCCAGGCAACTCGATCCTTGTTGCCCCTTCTTCACCTTCCAGGAGACCCGCCAGGCGCTGCCATTCTGATCTGTGGTAACCCCTCAATCTTCTTCAATTTATGGCTATGAGTTTGACATCGATCTTCTTCCCATGAGTTTGACAGCGCTCTGTCACCCTCTCTTCTATGCTTGTGTTCCACAACTAAAAAATTCGTTTTTACAAAACTTGAACATTTTATTTTTATATGGCATAGAAGATAATGTGATGCCATATTATCACCTACTATTATATTCTAAGACTCAAAGTTTTTTTCTTAGTTGTCATTCCTTTGTGTCTCTTATAGCTTGAAGATAATTAGCTTGTTTTCCTGTTTCTGGCATAGAACTACACACAATCAAGGTTGGTGAATGCTCGTGATAAGCTTTTCATTATCAGTGAATTGTCCTGAAAGGATTTGCGGATTTGCTGTCTAATTGGAAATGAATCTTGAGATCAAGTGGCTCATTGAGGTTTTATAAGCTCAATTCGGGCCCTGAATCAAGAGGTGGCAAGCTAGTAATTACCTGTCAATGTGGTCATTTTCAATTACTACCTAAAAAACTAACACAGGCAACATCATATAAGTGAAGTGATCAAAAACAATTTTGCAAAATTGACTAAGAAACTGAGGCTATTGTTTGAGAAATTGACTAGAAATGAATGACAAAGTATCGTAGCATTTTAAAATTTATGTGTATTTCACAATTTTCTGCCTTATTTCATCTTTCCTTACTCTAATTTGTATCTTAGGCATTTTAGCATGTATCAGATTCAGAGCGGTAATAGAGCAAGTTTCTCCTAGGAGAGCACTAATTAAGATTAGTTTTTGAAGTACCAAATAAATATTTTTTTAGGTGAAATTTCTTGTCTTTGTTAACCTTGATAGAATAGTCATAAAACTCTCAAATCGCTTGAGACTTTATTTTAATCTGTGTTAACACCTGGCCTCTACTATTTTGTGCTAGAAGTACAAAAAAAACTCAAATGTTCATATCTGATCAACTCCTCTGATTACAATCCTAGCCATAAATCTCTCATTACAATAGAA